>CM076574.1:80855817-81389986 GCA_034641835.2 Pinus albicaulis | reverse complement strand
AAATATTTATTATCTTCTTTTTTACATATTATACAACATTAATATTCAAATAACTTTCCATGTCTTCATATTCAAATAATTTTCTATCTTTCTCATTTTCTATCATTTTTATTTTACAACTTAACATAACCTCTTGATGTGAAGATCCCAAAATCACATCTTAAAATAATTGCATTTTTTTTTGTTTATTATCAATGTAAAAAACCCAACACTGACCTGGTTTTCCATCATTTACAAATTTTGGTGAAATCTAATCTAACATATTCTTTTCATTTTCATTTTTAATTTCTTATCTATTTCAACATATCTCTCATCCTCGTCTTTTGATTTGTCTATCACTTCCCAATCATCATCAAAATCATGATGACGGTTTTCCATATGACCAATTAACTCGAAATTCAATATCACTGTATCCTCCTTGATTGAAGCCTCTTTTAAAGAGTTATCAGCTTTGTCATCCATAGATTCTTTGGGTCTAACTCTTTCAGCATTCTTCATTGAGTTCTCTTTTGATTTCCTTGATTTTGGACTTAAATTAATTCCTCATATTTAGTGTTTTGACAGTTCATAAACGTTTTCGCTGATTTATTTGTGCTTGAGGAGTCCACGCCCTGCATACAATTAATGAGATAATTCATAGCACATTCGATAAATGAGTGCACATTATTATCAAAATTATCACCACGACATCTCAGTTAACATGCCAGATTGCAACAACTCATCCTCCTAAGACTTGAAACAGAAAAAAATGAATACTAATTACGAAAACGAGTCACCAACAGAACTGGAATTTACAGTGACTTTAAAGCTTTACCGTAGTTATGACAGTTGCATATTCCATCCTTTTAGAGTTTGCCAAATTCCCGTCATTGAACGACGGAGATGACATTTCTGATGTGTTTGAAATTCGCGGGGCTTTAACTAAAATGTTGTTACCGAAGATGATTAGCGACGAAATTCCTTGATTAGCGACCGATTAAGTATGAGTTTGAAATGACTATCGGTATTATGGCTAGAGTGAGTATGTTTTGTTTAACCTCTCAGACGACTGAAAGGTGAGTTATTCAAAATTATGAATTCAATATAGTACGTCATCCTTAATTTATATAAAACAGCACGACAATATTAAAATGTCCTTGAATCTTATTTATTATTTATCACAATTACAATATTTCCTACATTATTCCAAAATAACTAGGAAGCAAAGAAATGAAACTAGTTCATCACATGTTCAGAATGAAACGCTATTCAAATTAAGGTAAGCCGCAAATGTTTTCAATAATTACGTCGTTTTGCTTATTAAATTCTTTGTTGTTTTAATTTATTGTTGGGTGATTTTAGGAGGTTTTAGAAAATATTTTAGCAAATTCCATATCATACTAATATTTTTTATTTTATAATTTTATATATATTTGAAACTTTGCTATATATATATATATATATATATATATATATATATATATATATATATATATATATATATATATATATATATATATATATAATTCTATCGTTAAATTATGAATAAATCTTTCTGTAATAATCACATTTTAATGAACAATGTCTACGCATTTCTGTCCTGGTTGGTTCGAAACACGTCGACATTGTTCATTGAAATGTGATTATTACGGAAATATTGATTTTTATTAATTAACTAGATTATAGTGTAGACGTTTAGTTAAATTTATGGTGATTTTCAAGTCAAATTTATTTGTGTGTTAGTCTAGACCCAACAATAATTTTGAATATATAATAACCCAATATATTTAATTTGTAGTTTATTTTATAGAGATATTTATCCTTAATATAATGAGTTATATCACTATATCACTTAATCAAATTTATATTATCTTACAATAATAGGGTTATCCCAAATCCAATAAATCTTAAATCTTTGAACTTTAACATTTGATCATAAATCTCTCAAAAATTAAAAAATAATGACAATATTGAAATGTTGGTATAACGGTAAAATCTAGGCAATTTCACCTATAATCTCCACATATGACTCAAAGTACTGGAATCCACCAATCATCACTCACATTTATTTTTTTTAGTTATATATTTTTTAGTTTTATTTAATATTTAATTATATATTTTTAATTTTATTGAATATTTAATTAAAAATAGTTATAGTAATAAAATTAGATTATTTTGTTTTAATAAATTAAATACTTACACAAATTATAATATCAATTTTATTTATACATTAAAAATATATATATATTTAAATAATTAAAATTTATTAAGTTTAATTAAAAAATTTATATTCTAAAGTTTATATTATATGTACAATAAATGATTAGGTTTACAAATAATTCATAATTATAGTCAAGTATGATATTATTATTTTTTGTATTGTTGAAATATATATTAATTAAATGAAAATATGAAAACTAATTGTATTTTTTCATGATATATGAAGAATTTAGGACCAATGCTCTCCCAACTTGCTACTTAATTTAAGACCAAAGAACTAATACTTATCTAAAAATGATATTAACATATATAGTTGTAACCAATTTATGTAAATGAATAATCCTATTCTTTCCCTACTCTTTCCTATGTTAATGCTTTACCGCCTTTTTTTTGCAACATATGGTGCAATTACTAGTATAAACACTTATAAAAATGAATTAATTCAATATAAAATTTCATTTTTTTGAGTTTTTTCTATATTAATATTATTATTATTATTATTATTATCTAATTTTAAAGTCACCCCCAAGCCAAACACCAAATTGGTATAGATTTGACTACTAAGTCTAGGAAGACATACATACTCTAGCCCCCTCTAATTTTGAACCTGTGATCTCTTAAGAAGAAACATACTCTCAACCATTAAGCTCACTCTATATAAACTCATAATATTCTTTATTTAATATTTGAATAAATTTTACCACTACATATATCAAATTCCAAAAAACTTAACTAAACTCTTTCTTTATATCTCATCATTCATACCATTTTTCTCTTGAAAAATAACAATTCCAAAAATGAAGTTAAAGTGAACGGTAATTATGATTTCTTGAATAAATTGATTATGCTCGTCAACCTTTCTTTGTATCTCATCATTCATACCATTTTTCTCTTGCAAAATATCATTTCCAATAATGATGATTTTTCAAATAAATTGATTATATTGATCAACCTTTCTTTCAGTCATACCATTTTTTTCTTACAAAATACCAATTCCAAAAAAGTAAATTCACTTCTTCCATCACAAATAGACCGTGAATAATTTTAAGATGTGTGAAGATACATCACCCTCAAACATAAATACGCACATAAATGGACACTATGAATACTTTAAATACTTTTCATTGGTGAAAATTATTTTCACATTTGAGACGATTGGAAACATCATTGATTTTATTCTCTATTATCTTTGACCAGATTGAAAAGCAACTTAGGTTATCTATATATAATATAAAATTGATATTTTAAATAAAAATAAAAGTTATAAATGCGTGTGATTTTTTTAATATATAATTGAAAAATGAAAATTATTAATAAAAATAAAAATATTTTTTATTTTTATAAAGATTGGAAAATTTTTGGAGACATATTCTACTTGTACATTGCTCCGTTTTTAAGCAAAATAATAATGTTTATGAATTGATAAATATATTTATATATCATAATATTATATCATAATTTTTATATAATATTAAAATAATAATGTTTCATGAATTGATAAATATATTTATATATCATAATATTATATCATAATTTTTATATAATATTAAATTTTTTTGAGATATACTTAACATATACATTGCTTACATTGTTTGGTTTTCAGGCAAAATTATAATGTTTTATGAATTGATAATTTATATATATCATTATGTGATATTAATCATAATTATTATACAATATTAAATATTATTTTTTTAGTAGATTTATTCAACATACACATTGCTGGACTATAAGCATGTAACCACTTCCTTAATTAATTAATTAATTGTTAGGCTGTTGTTAAGAGTTGTAAACATTATTGTTATTTGTTTAAGACATAATATTTTTTTTACAGGAATTAATTTTTGGTGTGAATAAAAATTACTTGTCAAATTAGTTTCATAAGTAAAGACTGATGGTAAAATTAATTCAAGATCTGAAGTTAGTTGAACAGAAAAACAGTTCAACAGTTAACCAAGAAACTCTGAAATAAATAAGAAATTTCAGGAAGTTTTGGGGGTTCTGTTGGAGAACTGAGGAAACAGAGAAAATTCTGAAGAGTGATCCCTATAGGGAGAGAACTTAAAGGGAGGATTATTTCCACTGGAATTGGAGAATTGGACCGGACTGTCCCGAGATTATCTTCCAGTTTCTGTATTCAACGAAGACTCACCAATCAGACCCAGTTGTATTACGACCTAGGGTTATTCACCCAGAAGTTTTGAAATAACTATTAGAGTGCATGCATTGAGTTAGAACCAGAACTTGGAAACACACCTTCCATCTTAAGGTTAATCTCGATGGTATGCAGAACAGGTAAGCCATTACTTGTTGAATGAAAACAGAGGATAATATTAAAAAGGGTGGTATTAAACCCTGAATATTTGAGTGAGATAACGTTACAAAAAAACAAGGTTAATGCCAATTTATTACCCGAGGTTCTTGCAGAATGAACAGAGCCTTTCGAGCCAGGGAACCTTATTTTCCTTATACACAAAAAGAATTGGCAGCGAGATTAGATAAGTAATTGAATGTAAAATTCTGGTAGCAGTATTTCATGAGACCAAACGAGAAGATGATCCATTTCTCTAAAACGATCTAACCCTAAGAGCAGAACCTTACAAACATAAAACAATGGCCATAATTCTAAAGCGGTTAAATGGCATACCGATTTTTGGTTCGGAAGGGTTTCTCCGAAGTGACCTGCTAAGCTGAAGGCATAGTATCGTAGAGCAGCTGTGAAGAAAACCCTGGAAAACAGCAAAGCCGACTTCCAGAGCTTTCGGGCCAGAAGAATGGAAATGAAAACCGTTACAAGGCAAGGTCATTAGCCAACCCTAGACCATCTTCACCGTCAGATCCAGATTGAAATCTACGGTGGATAAAACCACCATGTGTTAAAAGTACAACCAGTTGTGTGCCAGCTGCGAAAAGGGATGGATAGGATGGATATCCCATGCCACAGTATGCTTATGTAATTGTGAGCAATGATGAATATTAAATTTGACATTCAATATTGTAACTGAAATGTTATAATGCTGTTAATTTATGGCTTGGTTATAATGTTCAAAACTATGCATATTTTTATAACTCTCAAATTAAGACCCAAGCGTGCACAACACCATTATGGGTGCAGTATATGATAATAATGTTCGTTAATTTTTCACAAGCGCCATTGGCTAGAAAACCATGTCTAAAGGACTAAGTCTAATGCGAATCATATAGTATGATTAGACTTTTAATAAAATAGAATTTTAATCATTGGTAAACTATGAATGTCAAAGCCTACAATATCATTAGATGTAAGGTTAGATTATAGGGTGATATAGTATAATAATAATAAAAATATTTTTACCTTGTACTTATTATTGTTATTATTAAGTGGATGAATGTGACAAGTGGTATCAAAGCAGCGTTACAACGCTGGGACCCTATGGGTCAACTAACATAAAACTGTGTGTTACTAATGCACTCAGATGGAAAGGTTAACAGGACAGAAATCCTGAAATGTGGGTTCAATTGGGGGTGGAACAACAACATCAAACTAGCAGGCTGTTACAAGAACAACAGCACCAAACCAACATCTTGTTAACCACAGTACAACAGTTGCAAGAAGAAATGGCGAGAGTACGAAATGAAAATGCACGGTTGATGCAGGAGCAAGACAAAATTCTGAAAAGTCTCTCAGACAAACAAAATCAAGGAGTCGAGAAACCTAGCACTAATAGAGAATTTCAGGAAGGAAACGAACAGCCAACGGGAGATCGGGATACAGGACAAAATGAACGAAGCCCATCTCAGCGAAGTAATCAAAATAGAAATCCTAATGAGGCCGAATCTGATAATGTCACAGAACAGAAGGAAAGTAAAAAGCAGAAGATAATGCTGCAGGGTGAATTCAGAAAGATAAAGCCACCCACCTTTGATGGAGTGGAAGAAGAGGTAGCAGAGGCGTGGCTAATTAATATGAACAAGTATTTTCAAGTATATGACTACAACAACAATCTTAAGGCCCGGTTAGCTATTTATCAGTTAAGGGAGAAAGCCACCTTGTGGTGGGAAGAAGTGAGGAACGTTCGCAGTATAGAAGACCAAGATGTAACATGGGACATGTTTCAACAGTATTTTAAAGATAAGTACCTAACAGAGCGCTTTTATGATGAAAAAGCTCAAGAATTCCATGATCTGAAGCTCGGGCAGATGACCATGGACGAATTTATCACTAAGTTTACTTCATTGCTGCGTTACGTACTGTACTTAAGGGGTGAGAAAGCTAAAGTACAAAGGTTTCTAAGCATTTTACCCACTCACATGAAGGAGCGCATAGAATTTGTAAATCCCTAAACAATAGATGAGGCCATCAAAAAGGCCAAAATGTGCTATCAGCAAGCTAAGACCAAGACAGATCAGGGAAAAGGATGGCAGCCAAAGAAAGAAAATACGAATAGTTCTCGTTTTAAAAGAGGTAGAAACAGTAATTTCAAAAGCACAGCAAGAATTTCAGTCAGTAAACAGTTTGGTAAAAATCATCAAAGAGTAAGGTGGCCTGTAGAAGACAAAACTGTTGAAGCATCTAGTAAACCGGAGCAACCGCAAAACCAGAAGCCACCTATACAGTGCTGGGGTTGTGGTGAGGCACACTATTATCGAAACTGCCCACAGCGGGGTAGAAATGAAGCGGTAATGAATTTGCAGGAAGCCTCAACAGTGGGAGATGTTGCTCGAAACATACCCAGAACTAATGTAGCATTGAAGGATCGATAAGCCGATTACCAACTTACCATGATTGAACTAGAAGGTAAGTTGTTAACCCAAACTGTTTCTGTTTTGGTAGATCCGGGAGCCAGTTTAAGTTATATAAGTCCTAAATTGGTAGAGATTTGTAAATTGCAAAGTCAAAAATTTAGGAATTCATGGTTAGTCTAGCTGTCTACTAGAGCCAAGAGAAAAGTTAGCGCCAAGATACCAAACTGTGCACTACAGATCAGTGGACAACAATTAACTGTGGATTTGAATATTCTACCCTTGGGATCTTATGATGTGTTTCTTGGTATGGATTGGTTGGAAAGGCATTGGACCTTAGTAGATTGCAAGGAGAAGATTATCTACTACAGAAATCAGGATGGAACCCGTCAGGAAATTCAAGGAATTAAGAAACCTGTACAGTTGCGCCCAATTATAGCTTCCCAAATGGGAAAATGTATGAGGAAGGGATGTTAACTGTACGCTATACAAGTGGGTTTCTCTGAATCTAAAGAAAAATCTCCTATGCTGGAAAATATTTTTGTAGTACAGGAATTTAAAGATATATTTCCAGAAGAGATACCAGGTCTGCCACCTAGAAGGGATATAGACTTTACAATTGAACTGCTACTAGGAGCATCACCAATATCAAGAGCACCTTATCAAATGAGTGTACCAGAATTAACCGAGTTAAAAATGCAGCTTCAAGAATTGTTGGACAAAGGATATATACAACCAAGCGTATCCTCCTGGGGAGCACCTATGTTATTTGTTAAAAAGAAGGATGGAACCATGCGTATGTGCATGGATTACTGTCATTTAAATAAATTGACTGATAAGAACAAATACCCCCTACCACGAATTGATGATTTGTTTGACCAAGTAAAGGGAGCTACCGTATTCTCAAATTTGAGATCAGGTTATCATCAAATCTGGATCAAAGATGAAGATATACACAAAACTACTTTTCACACAAGATATGGTCACTATGAATTTGTGGTGCTACCTTTTAGGCTGACTAATGCACCAGCCACTTTTATGAGACTGATGCATAGTATATTTCACCCTTATTTAGATAACTTTGTGCTAATTTTCATTGACGAAATTCTGGTCTATTCTAGGAATGCGGAAGAACACAAGGATCATTTGCAAATGGTACTATAGATGTTAAGAAAACATCAGTTATATGCGGAATTTAGCAAATGTGATTTCTTCAAGGAAGAAATAAAGTACCATAGACATGTGATATCGATGGAAGGTATAGCAGTGGACCCAGAGAAAATCAGAACTATCATGGAATGGAAGGTGCCAGAGAATGTGGCTGATATACGATCATTTATGGGACTCGCTGGTTATTACCGACGATTTATTAAAGGATTTTCAAAGATTGTCTTTCCTATTACTTCTCTGCAAAGGAAAGGAAAGATATTTAATGGACAAAGGAATGTCAAGACAACTTTGAAAAGCTGAAGCAGTTACTAACATCATCACTAGTGTTAAATGTAGTTGATCCAAATAAGGAATTCGAATTTTGCACGGATGCATGTAAGGAGGGCGTTGGGGCAATTTTATCACAAGAAGGAAAGGTAATTGCATATGAATCTCGTAAGTTAAAAGATCATGAGCAGCGATACTTAGCTTATGATTTAGAGCTGACTGCAGTTTTGCACGCCCTCCGAGTGTGGAGACACTACCTACTTGAGAAATTTTTTGTGTTGAAGACAGATCATAGTAGTTTAACTAGCTATTTCAAACAAGCTGATTTAAACTCCCGACAGGCAAGGTGGAATGCCTTTTTGAGCGAATTTGACATTAACATAAAGCATGTAAAAGGAAAGGAGAACACAGTAGCGAATGCATTGAGCAGAAAGATGCATAACATCTATGAATTATATGTTAACCAAGTTGAGTACAGACTCATAGATCAAATCAGAAAAGAAGCAGGAAAAGATCTTGAATATGAATTCTTGTGGCAGCAAGCACATGAATCTAAAGAACAAGGAAGGTTGGGAGATTATGAAATCAACCAGGATGGATTGCTGGTTTTCAAGAAAAGAATATTCATTCCAAATAGAATGGAATTGAAGACTCTAATATTGGATGAATATCATAGAAGCAATTATGCAGGGCATCCTGGATACCAAAAGATGTTGACAGCAATAAGAAAGGATTACTGTTGGCTAGGTATGAGAAAAGAAATAGCAACTTATCTAAACAAATGTTTAGAGTGTCAGCAAGTGAAAGTAGAACACCGGCATCCGGCTGGGTTAATGCAGCCTATACCAATTCCAGAATGGAAATGGGAAGTGATTTCGTTGGATTTCATCACTGGACTACCAAGATCAAAACGAAGTAATGACTCTATAATGGTAGTAGTGGACCGATTAAGTAAATCAACACATTTCATACCAGTTCAGTCCACATATAAAACAATACAAATAGCAGATTTATTTATGCAGGAAATTTTCAGACTGCACGGCATTCCTAAGACTGTTATTTCAGATAGGGATGTAAAATTTACATCAGCCTTCTGGAAATCACTATTTACTGGTTTAGGAACTCAAATTAATTTCAGTACTGCTTATCATCCACAAACGGACGGGCAAACAGAGCGAGTAAATCAAGTGTTGGAAGACATTTTGAGAATGTACGTTATGCAGCAGTCGACTAAGTGGGAGGAATATTTACACTTAGTAGAATTCGCATATAATAACGGTTATCAAGAATCGTTAAAAATGAGTCCGTTTGAAGCCCTATACGGGCGACAGTGCAAAAATCCTATCAATTGGAGTAGTCCCGAGACCAAGCTCATGCTGGGACTAGACATGCTAGCAGAAATGGAGTTAGAAGTGAAGAAAATCAGACAAAATTTAAAAGTAGCTCAAGACAGGAAAAAAGTGTACGCAGATAAAAAGAGATCATATCGGGAATATGAAGTGGGGGATCATGTGTATGTGAGAATTAAGCCAAAGAGGAGCATGTTAAGATGGACATATTGTGCAAAAATAGCTCCCAGATTTTGTGGTCCTTTCCAAATACTGGAAAGAGTAGGGCTAGTGTCATATCGGTTGGACCTTCCCATCCATATCTGAGTACATAATGTTTTCCATGTATCGTTACTAAAGCGATATATTCATGATTCGAGACATATAATCCATTGGCAGAACATTCAGGTAGTGGATAAGCACAATAGTTAAAATATTACATGTTAAAGACTTATGTAAACTAATACAAAGTCTATTGTATGCAGGTAGAACCGGACGAAGAATTTCTGGTCGAGCCTCACAGTATAATCGATCGGAGGGAAATCATGCTCCGGAAATGAGCCATCGCCCAGGTTAAAGTGCAATGGAGGCACTTTGGCCCAGAAGAGGCCACCTGGGAGGAAGAAAATTTTGTGCGTGAAGCTTATCCTAAGCTTTTTGGTGATATGCAATAAGAACACTAGGGACAGTGTTCTATTTCATAGGGGGAAAACTGTAACCACTGCCTTAATTAATTGATTAATTTTTACGCTGTAGTTAAGAGTTGTAAACATTATTATTATTTGTTTAAGACAAAATATTTTTTTTACAAGAATTAATTTTTGGTGTGAATAAAAATTACTTGTGAAATTAGTTTCATAAGTAAAGACTGATGGTAAAAGTAATTCAAGATCTAAAGTTAGTCGAACAGAAAAACAATTCAACAGTTAACCAAGAAAATCTAAAATAAATAAGACATTTCAGGAAGTTTTGGGGGTTTTGTTGGAGAACTGAGGAAACAGAGAAAATCCTAAAGAGTGATCCCTGGAGGGAGAGAACTTACAGGGAGGATTGTTTCCACTGGAATTGGAGAATTGGACCGGACTGTCCCGAGATTCTCTTCCAGTTTCTGTATTCAACAAAGAATCAGATTTGGAGCACAGGGGAGAGTTGAGGATGTAATTGTCTCACTCGTGGAAGGGAGGCAGTCATTTATCAGTCAAAATTGTGTACATATGAGTAAAATTTTGTTGGCTAACTTCTGATAGTATTATGTACTGTTTAACTTCTAAAAATTATAGTTGAGTACACTAGAAAAAGTACAGTATAGATGAATAGTTGCTTTGTGCCATAATTTCGTTAGGGTAAACATACAGAACAGAAAGAATGCCTGAGAAAATAAATTTATTTAAGTAGATAGAGTTATTTCTTGAATTTTGTTTAATCTGTGTAATTATTCATAAAAAGTAATGAAGATATTTTTGTATGGAAAGAACTACATTCTAGCAGGATTAAGGAAGGACTGTTAACCCAGATTCCGTGACCAGAGTATGGGCTGGTCTTCCTTCAAACTATGATACTACACGGTTCTTCCTGTGATAATAAAAATAAATACTTTCTTGTTAGACAAAACTCAGGCCATATGGCAGAAATTACATTGTGAAAAGAACAGCTAGGAATTAACCAACAGGATATAGTTAACTAATTTACAGAGGAACGAAAAATAGACAACCCTCTTGTTAAAAATCAAGAACAGTGGGAAAATATTCTGTGAGCAATATATACAGGGAAGCCATGTCTTATATGTAATATTGGAACAAACTTCTTTATGTAAAATCAACGCATTAGGGAGGAAACAATTTGAGTAAATATAAATGGTGCGGGTTCCAGCCATACTGTTCATTGTAAAAGTTATTACATAAGAAGCTAAATTCCATTAGAAATGGTTTATCAATCTAAACTGTGAAGGCTTGTAGCCGAAAAAAAAGGAGGAAACCCTTAACTCTGCGAGTCAAGAACGCTAAACTCAAATACATCAAATTACAACCAAAGCCGTAGCCAGAAATCTCTAAGACACAAAGATAATAGAACCACGCTCACCAATCAGACCTAGTTGTATTACGGCCTAGGGTTATTCACCCAGAAGTTTTGAAATACCTATTAGAGTGCATACATTGAGTTAGAACTAGAACTTGGAACCACACCTTCCATCTTAAGGTTAATCTTGATGGTATGCAGAACAGGTAAGCCATTACCTGTTGAATGAAAACAGAGGATAAGATTAAAAAGGGTGGTATTAAACCCTGAATATTTGAGTGAGATAACGTTACAAACAAACAAGGTTAATGCCAAATTATTACCTGAGGTTCTTGCAGAATGAACAGAGCCTTTCGAGCTGGGGAACCTTATTTTCCTTATACACAAAAAAAATTGGCAGCGAGATTAGATAAGTAATTGAATGTAAAATTCCGGTAGCAGTATTTCATGAGACCAAATGAGAATATGATCCATTTCTCTAAAACGATCTAACCCTAAGAGCAGAACCTTGCAAACATAAAACAATGGAAATAATTCTAAAGCAGTGAAATGGCATACCAATTGTTGGTTTGGAAGGGTTTCTCCAGAGTGACGTGCTGAGCCGAAGGCATAGTATCGTAGAGAAGTTGTGAAGAAAACCCTCGAAAATAGCAGACCCGACTTCCAGAGCTTTCAGGCCGGAAGAATGGAAATGAAAACCGTTACAAGGCAAGGTCATTAGCCAACCCTAGACCATCTTCACTATCAGATCTAGATTAAAATCTACGGTGGATAAAACCACCAGGTGTTAAAAGTACAACCAGTTGCGTGCCAGCTGCGAAAAGGGACGGATAGGATGGATATCCCATGCCACAGTACGCCTATGTAATTGTGAGCAATGAATAACATTAAAGTTGACATTCAATATTGTAACCGAAATGTTATAATGCTATTAATTTATGGCTTGGCTATAATGTTCATAGCTATGCATATTTTTATAACTCTTTAATTAAGACTCACGCGTGCACAGCACCATTATGGGTGTAGTATAATATAATAATGTTTGTTAATTTTTCACAAGCGCCATTGTTTAGAAAACCATGTCTAAGTGCTGTATATGATAATAATGTTTGTTAATTTTTCACAAGCGCCATTGTTTATAAAACCATGTCTAAAAGACTAAGTCTAATGCGAATCATATAGTATAATTATACTTTTAATAAAATAGAATTTTAATCATTGGTAAACTATGAATGTCAAAGCCTGCAATATCATTAGATGTAAGGTTAGATAATAAAGTGATATAGTTAATAAAAAAAAAAAAATACCTTGTACTTATTATTATTATTAAGTGAATGAATGTGACAAAGCAAAATGATAATGTTTCATGAATTAATAGTCTATAGATTTATTCAACATACACATTGCTTGACTTAAAGCAAAATGATAATTTTTCATCAATTAATAATCTATCCATATACCATGGTATGATATTAATCATAATTTTTATACCATATTAAAGATTGGAAACATTTTAGAGACATATTCAATATATACATTATTTGGCTTTTAGATAAAATTACAATGTTTCAAGAATTGATAATCTACCGATATATTATGATATCAAATTTTTTGTCCCATATTATAAAATATATTTTCAAGAAATTATTTATAAGGGAAAATATGATATTTGTTTGTAATTTTTTAGAAATAATTTTATTATCAATTTAGATAAATATATTTAAATATTATTATATTAAAATAATTAAAATGATTTTAAAATAAATGATAATTAATTATTTAAATACAAATATTTATAATTGAAATTATAATTAATTAAGAGTTTATTTATTTATTTTGAAGCAGGATTTTCATAATTTTAATTTAATTATTAATAATTATTAAATTGATAGTAGTGATTTAATTTTTATGGAATACTTTAAAATATTTTTTGTAATATAGGTTAAGATTTATTTTAAATGTAATTATGTTAGAATTTTATTTTAAAAAATGTTATATAAACATGAGTTATGGTCTTTTAGGCATTGTCATTAGAAAGTCATGATATTAGCCGGTATTGTAACAAAGCATATTTACAAGTTAAGAATCTCCATGAGAAAGAGGAGATAAATCTATATAATTAAGAATTGTGTTACATGTTTCCATAAAAATTCATATGTTTAACTCCTTTTTAATAATAATAATAATAAATTTTAAAAACTTTGATTTTTATGTTTGTTTGTTTTTTTATTTTCTAAAACAATATGAGATATATTACAAATTAAATGTTTTAATAGTTATTAATATTAAAAAAAGAGGTTTTATCAAATTTTTAAACTTTTAATTAAATAATTTAATATAACTTTTTAATGTTTTAATTAAAAAAAATATTTTAATTTAATGAAAAAAAAATAGAAAAAAAAATAATATATATATATATATATATATATATATATATATATATATATATATATATATATATAATCAGTCTATATGCAAGCTAAGCGAGGAAATAGATAAGATGTTTTGGAATACATATTATAGATATTTTACATAAAAAGTTCATCAATTTATATGCAAACTAAGTGAGGAAATATGTGGATATATTTCTAACCACATCCCATGTCCAACCACATCCCCTTGTTTCTACCTAGAATAATGACAGATGCAAGCATACATATGTGGGGAAGTGATTGTATATATTTCTCATTCACCAGGGTTTATATGAAACTCTTGGGAACTGCCGCTCGAGTGTGATTCAGACTTATATATTAGATCATTGCCCAATTATGTTACAATGGTGCCAAGAGGGGCTCGCAAGGGGCATCCCCTTGAAATTCAATAGAACATGGCTGGAGGATAGGTCTTTCAACACTTTGGTGACTGAATATTGGGGCACTAGAACATGCAAAAATGGGATTTTGGCTATGGAAAATTCTACGAAGTAGTTGGAAGGGCTCAGGAGTAAGGTGTTGGTGTGGGAAAGGGAGAAAAAAAGAAAAATTTTTGGAAGAACTAAATTCCATCGCTGCTGAGATTGAAGATCTTAGTCACGGTGTCATAGAGGATTTCCCCAACAGACACACACTGGAAATAATTAGACAACTTATTAGATATCATTTTTGGGATTCAACTGCGTTAAGTAAGTCATTCATCTATGACCATTTTCATGAGAGGTAGTCGTAACTAACTAATTTCTCATGATTTTTGAATAGTCCACTTAGCACTCATTGCATCAGGTGATGCTCACAGGGGAAAGGTTTTGCAAATGGGGTAGCAAGCTAAGTGGGTTTGATTTTGGGGAAAACTCCACAGTTAAGCGCGCTTGAGCCAAAGGAGTTCTGGGATGGGTGACCTCCTAGGAAGTCCTGGTTACCGGGTGCAAGCCCCGGAAGTGATGATTGACGCTATGTGATTCATTTCACTAGTTTCAATCCCACTTCTTCACCCCTGTGAGCATCACCTGATGCAATGAGTGCTAAGTGGACTATTCAAAAATCATGGGAAATTAGTCAGTTACGACTACCTCTCATGGAAATGGTCATAGATGAATGACTAAATTAACGCAGTTGAATCCCAAAAATGATATCTAATATAATGCACTGCGTAAACCCCTCATACTTAAAATAATAAGAGTAAAGGGATCTCTTCTTGAATGGTTCATGAGGCACAATAGTTGCTAAGGTTTTGCAAATGGGGTAGCAAGCTAAGTGGGCTTGATTGTGGGGAAAACTCCATAGTTAAGCACGCTTGAGCCAGAGGAGTTCTGGGATGGGTGACCTCCCGGGAAGTCCTGGTTACCGGGTGCAAGCCCCGGAAGTGATGATTGACGCTATGTGATTCATTTCACTAGTTTCAATCCCACTTCTTCACCCATGTGAGCATGACCTGATGCAATGAGTGCTAAGTGGACTATTCAAAAATCATGAGAAATTAGTCAGTTACGACTACCTCTCATGGAAATGGTCATAGATGAATGACTAAATTAACGCAGCTGAATCCCAAAAATGATATCCAATATAATGCACTGCGGAAACCCCTCGTACTTAAAATACTAAGAGTAAAGGGATCTCTTCTTGAATGGTTCATGAGGCACAATAGTTGCTAAGGTTTTGAAAATGGGGTAGCAAGCTAAGTGGGTTTGATTGTGGGGAAAACTCCACAGTTAAGCACGCTTGAGCCAAAGGCTACGGGATGGTGACTACTCTCCAGAGTCACAGTTCTTAGTGCAAGCCTCGGAAGTGATTGACTATCTTTATTCATTTCACTAGTTCCAATCCCACATCTTCACCCCTGTGAGAATCACCCGATGTAATGAGTGCTAAGTGGACTATTAAAAAATCATGATAAATTAGTCAGTTATGACTACCTCTCATGGAAATGGTCATAAATGAATGAATCACTTAACACAATTGAATCTCAAAAATTATATCTAATATAATGCACTACGAAAACCCCTCATACTTAAATACAAAGAGTAAAGGGAGCTCTACTTGAATGGTTCATGAGACACAGTACTTGTT
The DNA here is from genome assembly GCA_034641835.2 of Pinus albicaulis. NCBI lineage: Eukaryota > Viridiplantae > Streptophyta > Pinopsida > Pinales > Pinaceae > Pinus > Pinus albicaulis. The sequence continues at coordinate 81,373,782 of CM076574.1, read as the reverse complement.
AAGGTTTTTCAAATGGGGTAGCAAGCTAAGTGGGCTTGATTGTGGGGAAAACTCCTGATTAATGGCCGCTTGAGCCAAAGGAGTTCTGGGATGGGTGACCTCCCGAGAAGTCCTGGTTACTGGGTGCAAGCACCGGAAGTGATGATTGACGCTATGTGATTCATTTCACTAGTTTCAATCCCACTTCTTCACCCCTGTGAGCATCACCTGATGCAATGAGTGCTAAGTGGACTATTCAAAAATCATGAGAAATTAGTTAGTTATGACTACCTCTCATGAAAATGGTCATAGATGAATGACTTACTTAACGCAGTTGAATCCCGAAAATGATATCTAATATAATGCACTGCGAAAACCCCTCATACTTAAAATACAAAGAGTAAAGGGATCTCTACTTGAATGGTTCATGAGACACAATAGTTGCTAAGGTTTTGCAAATGGGGTAGCAAGCTAAGTGGGTTTGATTGTGGGGAAAACTCCACAGTTAAGCGCGCTTGAGCCAAAGGAGTTCTGGGATGGGTGACCTCCCGAGAAGTCCTGGTTACCGGGGTGCAAGCCCCGGAAGTGATGATTGACGCTATGTGATTCATTTCACTAGTTTCAATCCCACTTCTTCACCCCTGTGAGAATCACCTGATGCAATGAGTGCTAAGTGGACTATTCAAAAATCATGAGAAATTAGTTAGTTACGACTACCTCTCATGAAAATGGTCATAGATGAATGGCTTACTTAACGCAGTTGAATCCCGAAAATGATATCTAATATAATGCACTGCGAAAACCCCTCATAATTAGACAACTTGTACTAGAAAGAAACAAATTATTGTAATACAAGAGAAAACCTGGCAGCTTAAGAGTCGTGCAATCTGGATTAAGGATGGAGATCATAATACAAATTATTTCAAAAATTTGCCAGCCACAGGAGGAATAAAAATGTGATATGGCGCATAAAAGGGGAGGATGGTACTTATAAATATTCTGATAAGGAGTTTAAAACATAGGCATTAAAGTTTTTTTATAATAGTTACAAGGATTCTGTAGTGGATAACCTTGATGATCAGTTATGGGCTATTCAGGAATATCTGACTATGTTTGACCAAGAGGCAAAAAACTTGTTATACCGCTCAGTATCACTAGAGGAAATACACACTGTATTGACACATTTTCAGAAGGATAAGTGCTCGGGTCCAGATGGATGGATGGTTGCATTTTTTCTTCATTTATTTCACTTAATGAGGAGAGATATATGTGTCATGGTCAAGGAATCTAGGTTAAATGGATATATTTTAGGTACCCTAAAATCTACCTTCATTGGGCTGATATCTAAGGTCGGTGATCCAAAAACATTTGGATATTTTTAGCCTATATCTTTATGCAACATTTTGTATAAATTAATTTCGATAATAATCGTTGAAAGGATGAAGGATCCCATATCATCTCATATCACCCCAGATCAATTTGGGTTTTTAAAGGGCATATCGATTCATGATGTGGTGGCTATTGCTCAGGAATTCATACATTCGACACACATTGAAAAAAAGAACGCAACTTTAATGAAGATTGATTTGAAGAAAGCTTATGAATGTGTTGACTGGAGACTCCTCCGCCTTATCCTTGTAAATATTGGCATTGATCACAGGAACATGGACTGGATTATGGCATGTGTCACAAAAATATGGTATGCGGTGCCCATCAATGGACTCCCCATAGAATTTTTTCAGGGCCACTAGGGACTACGACAGGGATGCTCACTTTCCCCACTTCTCTTCATATTGGTTATGGATGGTATAAGTCAGCATATTTATACTACTCGGGACCTTGATCTCTTTCGTGGTTTCCTCTTTACACCTTTGGTAAGTGTCACTCACTTATTATTTTTTGATGGCATTCTCACATTTGGGGAAAGTGATAGAGAATAATGGGAGGTTGTTCATTATATTTTCAGGAGATATGGGGACACCTCGACCCTTACCATCAATGAAAAAAAAACATGTCTCTATCACTCAGATAGAGGCCTTGAAGATTACAGATATATTGTTGGGTTATTTCAGATTAAAATTTGAAATCTGAATGAGAGTTTCTCATATCTTGGTTATATATTAAAGCCGACATCCTATAAATGTGTTGATTGGGAATGGCTTCTCTCCCAAATTGACCACAAACTTATATCCTGGGCCAATATATTCTTAAATCTGGGCGGATGACTCACTCTGGTAACCTCTATGTTACAAAAAATGACAACCTACTAGATGCACCTATTTGCAATCCCCACTCTTATATGTTTTAAGATTCAATCCAATATGTCTCAATTTTTGTGGGCTGACAGACATTATGGGCGCAAGTTTCACCTCGTTTCCTGGGAGGATTTGACAAATTCCAAACAGGCTAGTGGTTGGGGTATATTGGATAAATGTGAATTTGGTTTATCCCTGCTTATTAAATCACTATGTAGGGTTCTCTTTGATAATGGTATATGGAGTCTCATCATTGCTACAAAATACCTCCACAATATCCACATCACTCAATGGTTTAGGTGTTCTAATATTGGTACTAGAAGGGGCTCATATTTGGAGGAGTTTTCAACAAGTCAAGAGATGGTTCGTCAAAAATTCCAAATGGGCATTTGGCAAGGGGAACTACATACTGATTGGAATTGATGATATTCCTAGCATTCCAAAACCTTATAAATTTTCCCATGGCACCATCGATGTCTTACACTGTGGGGGCATTATCTACCTTGAGCATGCCATTGGCGGATGGGATGGTCACATCCCTCGATGGAAGGATGCATCAACACTTGGTTTATATGGAGAAGTTGCCATTGAATGGAATCATTTCATTTCAAAGAGATATATTAGTATATTCAGATGACTATTTTGGGATCGAATATATCTTTGTTCATGCCCATATGAAGGGTGAAGATACCACTGAAGAAGATTATGTTCGACTGGTTAGTGTGGAGAAATAAGATACTCACATGGGATAAAGTCTGCAATAGAGGGCTTACTAGACCTGGCATCTACTCTCTATGTGGTAAGTTTGAGTAGACGGTTTCACATTCATTTATTTCTTGTAATTTTGCTTTATAGGTATGGGATCTGACCTTTAGAAGATATCCCATTCTGGTATAAGTCTTCACATTTATGAATAGTTTCTTCGAGTGGGCCATGAAGGGAATGGGTGCTTGGTCCTACATTCCAATTTTCCTTATCTAGGAAATCTGGAAAACCATAAATAGGGTATATTGAGGGGTGTATGCAAAACCCCTAGAGGACTACATCCAATATCATTACTTGGCTGGATAAAAGGACCCCTCACCCTCATAGAGTTCGCGATCTGTCCTTCTTCCCTCTAAGGACTGAAATCAAGATGTCGACCAGTTTTTTTGATGGGGCTGCAAAAGATGGGATGTGAAGCGTAGGCGTTGTTTTGTACATTGACTTAAATGGAAAATACACTTTATTATGGGGAGGAGGTGAAGGCTCCAACACCAAGGATGAAATGCTAGGACTTTGGGGTTTGTTATGGTTTGCTAGGAAAAAAGGTATGTGTCATATATATGTCTATGGGGATTCGCAAACTGTTGTGTAGGGCTTGATGGGTACCACAAACTTTGACCCACCACATCTTAGATATTGGCACAGAAGGACAGACGATCTTGTGCAAAAATTCCACACTTGTTCCTTGGGTCACATCTTCAAAGAGAAAAACTATGGGGCCAAAACTTTATCAAAGAGTGGGATGCAACTTCCTCATGGAATTATCCACTTCTCTCACATCACATCCGGCCTCATCGTTGACAATGACAGCATGGCTATTCCATAGCTGGTAGTGTGTTATTTTCGTGATGTTTATCTCAATATCTCTCGAAAGGTACCCACAACTTTATGTTTTTTTGTTTTCTTATTAGACACATAAATATGATGCTCACCTTTACTCTTTTATGGTGGGCTTCAGATGATACACTATCTCACTTACTATTACTAAATACCCTGCAGATTACTTTTCCTTATTACTTATTTCTTTATGTTATATAAAGAAGCTACTATTACAAGTTATGAACAAACTGATGTAAACTTTTTTCTTACTCTAATGAAAATCAGTTTATTTTTTTCTTCTGAAAAAAGAAAAGAAAAAATAGACACATGTTATATATATTATTAATTGTAATAATAGTTAGTTTAATTTCAAAATTTTGCCACTTAAATAAGTGTAAATGTTAACTTTTTATATTAAAATGGATGTAATGGTTGAAATATGTGAATAGGGCATTTTTCAAGTGTGTTTTCGAGCATTGTATTTATGTGAAACTTCATAATCATGGTGTAATGAATTAATGTGTTTGCGGTTGGTGTACCAAATTTTGGATTTTTTTTGGTTAAGATAGTTGTCAATCAAACATTAAACTTAGTATATTTAATAACGAATGTTATTCAAATTTAGGCCAATTTTCACTTTTCTTTTTTAAAAACATCCACTTATCAAGATATAGTGACATGTTTATTACTTTTACCTCCAACATGGTTTATGCAAAAATAACTTTTGTAGTTATATATAATTGTATACATGATATTGCTTAAAAAAAAAAGAGTACTCAACATAAAGTTTTAAAGGTTAGCTTCTCTTTTACTTTTAGAAAACAATTTTATAAAGGTTAGGTACTCTTTTACGTTTAGAAAACAATGCAGAGATATAATTTTGTGATAGTGAGAAAAATTAGGAAGATAAAACTTATGTGGGTCAAGTGGAAAGAAAAAATAATAAAAATTAATGCTAAACAACTAAGAAGGGTAATAAGTCTATATCGAGAGAAAAAAAAATGTTATTTGAAAAATGAATACATTTGTATACAATTTTTACGTCAAATATAATGGATTTAAACTATATAAAATAATAAAAATTAGATATTTGAATCTAATAAAAAATATATTAATTATATTTTATATTTTTTTATATTTTATGGAATCTTTTTAATTTTTAATTTGTAATTGTTATTTAAGATTAATATTTATTATTTAATTTATTATAAATAAATATCTTTATAATATGATTTTAAAAAAAAGAAAAAAGAAAAAGAAAAAGAAAAACTTTATTTTAATTGAAAATATTTTATAAGGTATTATGAAATAAACATAAATACCAAATCTGATATAAAGGAGAGGAAAATTATTAGTGCATTTCAAAGGACCACGATAACTATCTTATTTTTAGAATTTGGGAAAGGCATTCAAGAACCAAGTTGTAATAGATTCGGGCAAAAGTTCATGTAATAAAAAGTTAATAAAGGTAAGAATAAGACCACGATTCAAGGGACACTTATTCCAAGCTGAATTTTGGGCAAAATATCCTAGTGGGCACCACTCGATATGCGGTTATAGCTAAGGAAAATGGAAAATGAAAAGGCATTATAGAGGAAAAAGGTATTTTTGGCACATTTATTTGTGAAAATAAAGGAAAATAGGAGAAAAAGAAGGTAAAAGGTGACATGTTACATGCGAGGATGAAAATGAAGGAAAATAATGGAAAATGTATAAAATAGAGGCCTAATTGATAAAAACGATTTTTAGGATCAATTGGTACCTTTAGTCAGGATACGTTTTTTGTCAATTTAGTTTTGGAGCTCTCTCATTATTCTCTCTCTCTCACACACTCGTGGGTACTTAGAGTTTTCTTGGAGAAATTAAGAATTGTGCCAAGGAGGGGGAAGCAAACAAACAAATGACAAGAAAGGAAAGGAAAGCAAAGACTAAGAAAGCAAAAGAAGGATCAATCAACTTCAACAAGAATACTTGCACGTAACATATTGCATGTGTGATTTCCTATCTCGTTTGGACATGCATGGCTTATGCATGTGGGTTTTTGGTTATTTTGTTGTCAGTGGCATGGTTTTGTCTGGTCATGACAATAGTTTTCATCCTTGCCTTGCCTTTTTCCACATGCCATGGTGTGTTGGGATTTTGATCTTGGTTTTGAGCAATGGATTTGTCAGATGGATTCAGAATTCAGGGTGGAGGTTGTCTCAAGGTTCATTCCCAAAGGCCTAGGAGTCCCTTGAACAATTTTGGCTGAATACACGGTAAATCCTGAGGTAGGTGTCTCAGTTAAGGGCCTAGTGATCCAAGATTGGAATGCGGTAAAGCCTTAGAGACAAGGAGACAGAAAATTCCTCAAGGATAGTGATGGATTCCGAATGGAATTTCCATGTTCTACTCGGTTTTGTGATCAGAGCACCCATTGGGTGTGATCATGGTATGGTGAGGGTGGAGGTGATTTAACCTCTAGATTCCCTTGGTTGTATGTTTGGATGATTTTATCCATGATATCCCACATTCATGCTTGGAATATGGCATGAGGGTGAATTCTGAAGAGAGATTTGGCTCAGCCATATCTATGGTCGGGTAGAACGTGGAAGTCTCGAACTTGGTCAGTATTTTCCTATGTTTAATGAAAGATAAGTTATTTTTCTTTTGTACCTATTATTATGTGGATTTAATGGTTGTATTATCACTGTTATTTCCATGGTTTTATGTTGGTTATAAGCATGTTTAAATCGTTGGTTCATGTCATGGATAATTCATGTATTCACAGTGTAATTGTTAAAATGATGGATGCAAGACCTAATTGATGTTATATCTGGTTAAGGAAGAAGGTGTCAATCCTTCTTGTAATGTTTTTTTTTCCACAGAAAAAATAAAAAACTTTCTATTAATATTTTAACGAAAAGTTACATTTAGTAGATGCATATTTCATTCAAGACACCCAAAGGGCCTGTGTGCTCATGCACATTGCGTAGAAAAGCTACATAAAATTACAAGTTTCCAGTAGGGCTAGACTTTTCACGCTTGCCTTTTCTCTTTTGGAAAATCTGCCAATTCCCTGAGTGCATAGAGGAAGGAACAAAGGCCAACTCATTGTTCCTTGTTGTGTTTTCTCTACCAGAATATGAACTTTCAGATACATCCGCTCGCCTGTTTGCGCCAAAACTTACATTAGAATGAGTTTTAGTTGGCGTTACATCCTTGATAGGATTAGCCAGGTGTACTTCTGTGTCTGTTCCTAAGGGTTCTTATATCCCTGGTTTTGTTACAAACTGATTATTCTCATTTTGGGTGGGTATATCTCCTTCGTCTTCTCTCTCTTGCTCTGGTCCTCCTGAGGGAAATTTCCAGCCTTTATTTTCTTTCCCTGTTTTCTTCTTCTTCATTTTTTTCTCTTTTTGCATCCGGGAAAGTATTTTCTAAATGGTTGGTTTTCCTGCAAATCCTGTAACTGAATGCAGTGTTTTCATAATCCAAGTGTTGTGTCCATTTTTGTTGATTATATATCAGGTGGATGCTTTCCGGAAGCCCCTTGCTGAGATCCACTTCACACAGATTCGTGCGAAGGTGAAATTCTCTCTTCTAATCATTGAATGTCTGTTTTGATATATCTCCCCATGTTTTTCTCGATGCCCTCTAGAACATATTCATTCCAGAAATAGAGTGGGATATTATATAGCCAGACCCAGACTGGAATTTTGGTAATCTCCATCATGTTTGCAATGAAATCTGGGAACCAAGGTGTGATAAAGAGACCAGTAGACCCCAAAACCACAAACCTTCCTTTAGAATTATATCTCTGGCTTCCTATGAGAGAAAATCGACAATAAAGTACCCCTTGGAGCATAGATGGATATCACATTCCATAGTCTAGCTGGTAAATATCCAGTGGAACAACTCCATTGGTTTTAGCCAATAGAAATTAAATTTGCAAATTATTGTCTGAGATTCAAAACTGGATCGATGTTCTTCAATCTTTGGTGCCTCTATGTTCAGTTCTGGAACACAATTCATCTGCTCCATAATGCATGGTTTTGGGGTGTTCTCGACAGGTTTAGTTGGTGAAGCTATTTTTTTTTACCTTGAAGAATGTTTCTATATGAAGGGCCAATTGGGGTTTCAGTTCTGGAGGTGTTGACTCCCCTCCTCGGTTCGTGATCTATGTTATGTTATGTTCTAGCAAACATATTAAATCGTGTTGCTCCACCTTTGAGCCTTAGATTCAGTACTATGGAGCAGTTCCTTTGGATATTGTAGGATTTTAATTGTGTTTCTTCTTGGAGTAACTTCCCAGAAAAAATCAGGCTTTGTTTTATAGCCAGAATACCCGTAGAAAATTGGATCTTTTTCTTCAGATCTGTAACTAGCCCTGAATCTTATACCTAGATGCTTTTGGATTTCCCATCTAAGGTTTTAATGAATATATGAAATTGGATCTTGGCTTTTAAGCCCCATCTTCTTTCATTTGTGTGAAGGTTTTTTGTGTTTAATCCCTTGCCTCTTGGCCCACCCACTAGGCAATCACGAGAACCAGAGATCATTTTGACCTCACACTGTAAAGGCACCATAGTAGGAGCATCCATGCTCCTCCTCTGTAAACTCTTCCACATAGGGGAAAAGAGGGACTGCACCTCCATAACTGCTCACACAGTGAGCGGAAACCCCTGTTCTTTAGGTTTCCAAAATGTACACCTGACTATGTACTGAAGGAAAATAAAATCATGATGAGGGGAGCTAGATACCCAGAGAAAAAAAGCCCTTCGAAGCTGGATAGATCCAATCATTGTTGTGAGAAACCCTTTGTCAACCGCTCTACAAACGACCAATGAAACGTGCATGAGATCTAATAGAGGTCCACATCTGCTGGCAGAGTCATCAGCCTTCGATCCACTCCACCCCTACCTCTTTCGAAATAATGGGCTGCCTGCCCCAGCCGCAGTCGCCATCCCTCCAATGTAGAGCCACAATGCCTCATTTCCGTCTGTTGGAAATGTTTTCATTGATGGAAAAGGAGATGACATAGGAGGAGCACCTGAAGCATCAATCAAGGGGAAGAAAGGTAGCAGAGACATTAGAGGAAACAGAGACAAAGAGAGATAGCAAAAGAAAGGCAAAGGAGACAGAGGGTTAAGCAGAGAGCTGAAGAGCTGGAGAGACAGAGTAGGTTGCAGAAGAGCCATTTGTCAATATGAATGAAGATCTAACCAGGATAGGCAGTCCCGCAAGTGAATTCATTTGTCAATATGAATGAAGGAATTTGTTCCTGAATGGATTTATATAGGTTGATTAATTTATGAGTTTTGAATTCCATATAGAGACCTTATAGTAATGGAGGACTGGCTTAATTTGATGTCTATAATCAGGGATTTATAATTTGGAGGAGCTGCAGTAAACCCAAAAAGCGGAAAGACGGCACAGTAATCCTGCGAGACAGTCTTATTACACATATTGTATTAAAACAACGATGGCACAATTTTATGAATGTGAGGAATTATGCAATGCAATACATGGGTCCTACAGGGTATGCGCATATTATAATATTCCGAAGGATTAAGAAGAAAGGAGTTCACTTAAGTAATGTATTATCTCTGAAGCACTTACAAAGGAATTAAACACTATTCCGAAGGTTTAGTTAAACTAACAAAGGAAGTATGGTGGGACCTGACTATGAGCAGGAACCCTGGTTTCGAAGGGAGAAAATCGGCTGTATCGTGCGGTCACGAGGGTAGTAAGTGGAATTACCTTTTTGAACGCGATCTATGTCGCTGATGGACACATGGCTTAAGGTGGTATTTGAATACCACTTACATCGTGTAAGTTCTGAGTGTTAACCCTCGGCCCAAAGAAAAACGCGATATTTGTTTGCAATCATCGGATCTTCCAAACCAACGCGATAAGTTGTCCACCGTTGGATGTAAGTAGCTTGTTAACAGAGGTGGGCCCAGATGTATGTGTTGTGATGGTTCAATTATATAGTGAGAAATGGTGGGGGTCCGAAGGTTATTTTAATTCAAAGTCGTGATATAAAGCCTGAAAGGTCTTTCATAAGCTTCGAGGTTGATATAAACTATATTGTGAATGCAAAGGGATACTGTGGGCCTGAGAGATTTTATATGAAGTTCGGAGTTGTTTTACCATGTTAATGTTTGGGTTTTAACCAAACTCTGAATTAACATATGGATAAAGATGAACTATGGTTGTGGTGGTCCCGACTTTCATATGTGCTAGTACTAAGGTTTAAATCTAGTGTCGAGGGCCTTATATAATATATCAACCCTTGGCTGGAGGAAGTGATATATCTAAGTATTATGCTTAAAGAAAGGCCGTAGTAAACCTGTAATGGTGGTCGAGCTTTAAAAATGAAGTTTGGTAATCAAATTAATATATGTTGTGGAATAATATTATAACTTGGGTTTTTAATCCAAAGTTTCAAAAACACTCAGACTTCTACAAGTAAAGACCGAAGATTTATATGTAATGAGGTATTTCAATAGTTTTATAACTATTTTTTCATTCATCGCATCGGCGGAGAACAAAAAACGCAAAAAGATGAAAAATTGTTAAGTGCGATTGTGATTGAGCGACTGAACGTCAGTCGTCGGATTTGATTAAGGATGGATGGCGGATTTTTTAATCGCTTGATAGCTAGTGGGACCCTTGTTCATCGCACCAAACTGTTGGAGGATGCGATTGCGATATTTTGATCGCGATAAAGAAGCGGACCCAATCTGTTATGGACTGTGATTTTATATGTTTGAATTCCAGCTTTAAGGGAAACAAAGTGGGCCAGCGTTCGATTGACTAAAGGTTAATACATGTTTACTCCGATTTTTCTTAAACAAAGCTGAAGAGTAAATAGAAAGTAAAGCAGCAAGTATATATATATGGAACAATATATATATACATATATCTGTGCACAGTGGACCATCGCATCAGATTAAAAACAGAGTAGTGGCTCAAGTCATTGAAGGTTTCGATTGCGATCAATCGCATCGGAACCATCGTAAGAGGTGTAATTGCATCGGAACTATTGCATAGGAGGTAATCGCAATCAGAAGTATTCAGTTGCGATTAATCGCATCGGCAAATAGAAAAACTCAGTATTGTGGGCCCAAATACCGTGAGTCTTGTTCCAAAGTCTTGAATGTAGATCCGAACCTTTGTGAAGGTGTAATGTATGTTGAGGAATATATATTATATGATAAAGTAAAGCCTGTATGCATTGAGTGTGGACCATATGTATGAACATAAGCTGCGATACATTAGATTGAAGCCCGAATGTTAGTTCGAATGAGTGTGAATTTTCCACATGATTGCATTGTGAGCTCGGATGTGAAATACTATCATACGGTGAGTTGTTAAAGTGTTAACCCACACGAAGACTGATATCTAATTAATATCTGTTACCGGACCATAGAGTCATAATTTGGCTTTATCTAAAGTTACATATGCGTGAAACCAACAGTAAGAGATGTTGAGTTTTAAATGAAAGAGCAAAGACTTATAGCTGATATATTATAGTTTCCGGAACATAAGAATGAAAGGGGTTATAATAGTCAGCTGCGATAAATTGAAAGAAAAGAATCTCAGGCAAAGTACTTCAGTTAATAAAAGAAGTTTTAGTGGTGAAGGAACAGGAACACGAATATGCACAGGAATGAATTTGACAGGTGTACAAGCACAAAAAGCTAGAGAATATGTAGAAGACAGTGAACAGAGTATGTAGAACAGTTTCTTAATAGCAGCAGAAAAGACAAAGCCAGCAAAGCCAAAGGCCAGAAAATGGACTAAATGAAATTGTTTTTATGTAACTAAAAATGTGAATGTAAATGCTATAATTGATTCTATTGTTTGTGATGCATTGGAAAGTCTCCGAAATAAAACAAAAACTCCACTATAATATTGAAATTAATGCATATTGTTATATTTTTCTGAATGAGCAAGTAAAAGAAATGAGAAGGTAGAAGGCAAAGAGGCATGGATGTCCATTTCAAAGTCCCTGAGGAATGCTAACAGCCATAAGGGAATTTCTATAAATAATATCACATTGATAAGCATAAGAGTTTAGAGAGTGAGGTTAGAGAATGAAGAGTATGAAGAATTGAGGCAGAGAAGATAAGAAGAAGGAGGAGCAGAAAGAGATGCTATAAGGCAGATTTGAAGACTGGAGGACAACACAGAAGAAGGTACAAAACAGAGTCGATATCCAAGGTAAATCAGAAAATGTTTTCTTTTCATAGAATAAGGAAGTTGAAGCTTCCCTATCAAGTTGTAGCTTGATAGATGTCAGTTGTAGTTGACTAAGGTTGGAGCCTCCTGTAGGTTGGTGCCTGCAGAAAATTGATGGTAGTTGGAGCTTCCTTGCAAGTTGTAGCTTGCAGAATTGAGGTTGGAGCCTCCTCTGGGTTGGTGCCTACAGAAAATCAGTGGTGAAAGGGAGTTGGAGCTTGCCTTTGCATCACAATAATAATAAGATGTGGTTTTCTCCCTTTATGGGTTTCCACTTATATCTGGTGTCTATGTGCATGATGTCTATGTGTTGATATAATATATCTATTCTGCTAATACTTGTTGCTCACATAGTAAGACTGCTGGTACATTATCTAATCTGCTTATTAATTGCTGCTCACAAATAAATATTGCGCACACATTATGTTGATCATGAAGTGAAGATGTAAATAAAGTTTAATAAAAAGTTTAAAATTCCATGAATGTGTTAAACTGATTCACCCCCCCCACCTCTCAGTTTAACTAGGGGTTCAACACCGTCGTCGAGAGGTTGTAGCTTGACGCCTAAAGTAGGTAGATAGAAAGGAAACCCTAAGCAAATTCCAACCCTTCCTGGAGCATAGTCCATAGGAGTCGCCGAAGAACCAACCTCCTGCCCTAACCTGTAAACCCTCCTGCTCTTGTTCCCCTTTCTCTTTTCTCTTAGACCCTCTGATCCTTCTTGTAATGTTTCATAAGTTCTTTCAATAATTTATTCTTTTTCTTGTATCATATACTTGTAGATTACATTCATGCCAAGTGTTTGACAAAAATTCAGTCCCGTTTGGGGATGGTCAGGCTTAATGAAGTCAAGTTTTGATTTGCTAATGTTTTCACTATGTATTTAATGATTCCTGCAAGTTACAGGGAGTTCTGGGTAGTGCCTGTATTTTGGTCTTAAAAAGTGCCCTAAATCCCGTGGACATGAGCATAATTCTGGGCAATTTAGTCCCTGGATGTTGGCATGAAGGCTCATGCATGCGTCTAGAGCCTCCCAGATGCATTGATGCAGGCATGTGCATGTGTCCATGGTTTTTTTCTATGAAATCTCAATGGGACACAGGGACAGGTTAGGTGGATGACTGGGATTATCGGGGTCATGTAGCAGGTGTTAAAGGTTTGTGTTATGGTTTCCGCTTTGATTCTTCTTCCTTAAGGTCACCAAGGAGGTTGAATTTTTCATAATGACCTATCATCTAATGTTTACCCTAGTTTTCAAGTTACTCTGGTAGACCTGAGGGGACTGGTATGTTATAGGTGGTATTAGAGAGTGGTTTCGCTCTCCTTTGGAAAAGTCGGATGTTGTCAATATTTTGGTCATCATTTACTCATGTCGAGCGTATATTTGTTTCTCATGTTATGAACTATCTACTTGTTGCATCTGTGTTGTGTTTCCCATGGTGGCCTTGGTGTCACCATGGAAGGGACGATGGTGTGGTTGTCAATATGTTGTCATGAGCATATGACTAGTTATACATGTTAGGTGGGTACATGTGGTCAAGTTTGCATTGGTATGGTTGAGGTTGTCACGCATCAGGTCATGATGTGTATTTGGTATGGTCATGCATTGATCACTAGACTCTAAATATAATAATGTTTATACGTTGATGTACCATATGTTACAAGTTTATTTGTTGTTATGATTATGTATATACATGTATTACGCTGGTCGGTTGATCTTGTAGGATGTATCCTCCCTGAATTATGCTAAGGTATGTTGTTTTATTGTGATTTGAATTAAGATGACAGGATATGCCTTGTAGGAAGAAATCAAAGATGGCTAGCAATATGGTAGACTACAAAGATTCCCCTTATGAATCTAATGAGAAACATGGTATTGGGAAGTCATCTGATTTGGCAGATACACTGAGAATTTTTAAGGACGAGATAAGAAGGGGTAAGGCGGACAATCACATAATCATACAGGCACAAGAAAGAGAAGAATAAGTAAATATGGAAATCCTTCAGATCTTTTTAAATTCGCATCGACATGGGCCACTCTGGATCAGTCATGTATAGGATGATGGAACTAATGGTGCATATGGGAGTAAGTCTCCCGATGGTTACAGGTCTAGTAGAGCTAGTAGATTCTTAGACACTCTGGATAGGAGAGGTAACATACAAAGGTACCATTCTAGTTCTGATTTTGATATGAATCATGATCACCATCGCTATCATCCTTACAAGATGAGTGACAAAGGGTATCTTTCAGATGAGTTCAAGAAATAAATGCAACCTACCTTTGACAGGGATATGAAGAAACCACAAGATGCAAAGGCATGGTTGTTAGGTATGAGGAAGTTCTTTATATTGCATTAATATTTAGAAAACATGAAATACAGGGTAGCCACATTCCATCTCAAAGGTAAAGAAAACATTTGGTGGGGAGATGTGAAGAATTTTAGGGGTATTTATGAGGAGGGGCTAACTTGGAGTGAGTTTGAGAGGCTATTCCAGAAGAAGTATATATCATTGAGGTACTGTGATGATAGGGCTAAGGATTTTTATGAATTGTAGATGGGTTCCACGAAATATGATGAGTATAATAGTAGGTTTTTGGAGTTTTGAGATATGTGCCTTACCTTAAGGAGGAAAAGGCTAAGATCCAGAGATTCATCAATCGATTTCCAGTAGCATATAGAAACCAGATTGAGTTCGATGAGACTAAATCATTGGAGGAGGCCACTCGAAAGCTGAAGAATTGTTATGATCAGTCAAAATGCAAATTTGAGCCTAAGAGTGATTTAAAAGGCAATGAGAAAGCTAAAGAAATATGGCCACCAAAGAGGGAAATAACATCAAATGGAGGTGAGAAAGAAAATTTAGTTCCTTACAAGAGCTTCAATGTAACTAGGAAAGGACCTGGTGAGCAATAGACTAGAGGTGATGGTAGAGCACCATTGCAGTGTTGGATACGTGGCAAGGATAATTGTAAGAGGAATTGTTTGCATTATCAGGGTGGTAGACCCCATATCTATAGTGCACAGGAGGCACAAACAATTGGGGATGTTGGATATACAATTCCTTGGATTTATGTAGTTGTAGACAACAAGCAGGCATATCATCAGGCTTCTATCATTGAGATGGACGATAGGATTTGTGATCAAGTTATTTCTATTTTGATTGACCTTGGATCTAACAATAGTTATATTAACCTCAACATACTGGATAAGTGTGGTTTGAGAAAATAAATGCATGCAAAATCTTGGTTAGTGTAGTTGGCTATAGGTACGAAGAAAAGAGTTCATTTGTGGAATAGTTATATCTTCACAAGACCAAGGTGGATTGCTCTAAAAAAGCCATTAAATGCTTGGATGACAATGGGGAACCAAAAATCTTACAAGGTGTTATCACCCAAAAAAATGAAGCATCATTTTTACAAGGTAAAATAGGTTTATGTGTCAAAAATTAGGTTGTAGGATTAATTTTTCTGCTTGGTCAAGGGAAATATTAATTTTTTTCTTGTTTTAGGTTACCCTAAGGTCTAAACCCACTCATTTTAAATTCCCTCATGTCACATAATTCATAATTTTCTAGCTTATTTCAATTTGCAAGGTTTTTTGTACCGGAAGTGTCAAATTAGCCAAGAAACCATAGTTTTGTAGCGAAATACACTGTAAAAAGTCACTTTTTGCTACGAAACCACTGACATTTTCGTAGAAAAAATAGTCAAATTAACACTAAAAATGCTACGAAAGTGCAGTTTTCTGTCTATCCTGTCAGTCAAGCTGTTAGGTGTCAGAAAATCGTTGGGAATGATAGGTTAGATTCCATTCAAGTCATGGAAGGATAAATCCAAGGTACATGCCCAGGTATGCAATCATCATGATTAGTGTAGGTAAGTATGAGTCATCATAAGGTCATGAAGAGACATCAAAACTTCAAATCCTTTCCCAATTCAGTCATTCTCATTTCTCATTCCTCCTTGCGTAGGTTTTGAGCTCTGAAGAGCTATTATACTAAGCCAAAGCTCTGGCTAGTTCATTTCAAAGCTTTACTTCGAACATCAGCAAGCGAGGCTGAACATCATCAAGCGAGGTTATGAAAATCTTAGAGAAACCATGGCAGATAAAAGAAGGACCAACAAGGGTGGCCAATGCCTGAGATATAAACCTGTAGACATGAATATGATCAAAGAAGACCCATAAATAGTAGAAGTTTTCAGAAGAGCAGGTTGCCTACATTTTTGTGAGAAACAGGTGTCCAAGGACTTTGCTTTGAATTTTAGTGGAACCACCACAAAACTGGGAATGCTCAATTTGTCGATCATGCCAGAGGTTATTGCTACTTCTACAAAGATTCCAAGAGGTCAGAAAACAGGTTCAAAGGTTTCAAGTTTAATATGGAGCAGTGCAAAGAGTTCATGAAGCCTAAGCATACTGAAAGGGACCTTACCAATGCTATTCCAAGAAGTTACATAAAAGACAACTATTCAAAATTGTTGCTCATTATCCAAAAGTACTTTACTTGTGAAGGGAGGTACCACAAATTCTATTCATATCATTTCAAATTACTTCTGCACTTTACTGGTAAAATTTCCATTGATTTGCCTTTCTATTTGGATAGAAGTTTGTAAAAAATGGCAGATAAGATCCAAGAAAAGTCTGAGGGAAGTGAGACTTCTTTATTTCATCATGGTTTAATGAAATTATTGGTCTTAGATGAACTTCAAAGGTTAGGCAGAGATTGGTCCTCATTCTTGTTTGTTAGTGGTTTTGAGCTAGATTCTCTTACTCCTTCAAGAACTCCTAAGCCTAGGAGAATTCCATCACCATTAGCAGCAAAACAGAGGGAATCATTGGTAGTTGAGCCAAATGAAATTGCAAGAGCATAAAAAATTAAACAAATTATGAAGGAGCCAAAGAAAATGCAGAGTCTTGATACACCAAGTGTCACACCTACAAAACAAAAGACAAAGGTTGGCATAATTGCAAAGCAGAAACAACCTGTTAATAAACAAGGAACCAAAAGGATGACTAGGAGTCAAACACTAGTTTTGGAAGAGAATACAGTGGTTGTAGAAGACAGAGACGAAGCTAAGGGAAATCTATAGGATATTTTACATGCCATTGACATAGAGGAAACTCCTATTATCCAAGCTAAGTTTATAGAGGAAGGTGGGAAGAATTTAAAGAAGGCTAAATCTGCAAAGAAATTAGATTTTGAGGGAGAAGATGCGGGTTTCATGTTCCAAGAAAGAAAGCCTATGACAAGGCATGCTAGGAAGCTATTATAGAGCAGTAAATAATTTCAACCACTCATTGACACATCTCAGCCACCTCAAGAGGTTATTGACATTTCATCACCTCCAGAGAAAGATACAACCAGTAAATCAAAGAAAGGAAAAGAGAAGGTGATGGAAAAAATAGAGTTGCAACTCCTTGAAGAAAAACTGAAAGTGGCTAATCATGAAATTGTTGTTATGAAAAGGGAAGCTAGGAAACACAGTATAGAGAAGACTCAATTTGAAAAAATGAAGGCAATTTTGGAAGAACAGGTTGACACTGTCTCTAAGACTTTGGACAACACACAACAGCTCATCAAATGGACTATTCTAGCAAGGAAGGAGACCAAACATGTCATGAGGATGAACACACAGTTGAAAGCCACCAATAGAATATTGAAAGACCAGTTAAAATACATTCAAGAGTAACTTGAACTAATTCTTGAAGACTTAGAGAAAAAAGTTCTCAAAATGACAGTGATTGAAGAGCCATTAGCTAAATCAATTGTAAATGAGGATGAAATGCCTCAAGGAGAATAAGGTGATTTGGTTTATGGTTTTTTAAGGCTAATGAAATTTTAGAGATAATATTTTGGCACTTACAGGGTTCAATTTTCAAAATTATGGAAAAAACTGGTTTTTCGACACTTTTCAGTAGTTTCGTAGCATGCCTAGGCTTGAAAGGCAGCAAAACGCTACGAAAATACTGTAGTTTCTCTTTTCACTTTTTGAACCAGTTTCGAATGCTATCAAGAGGTGGAATTGGTGTGGGAGATGTGTTTAATGATAATGAACACTATGCCAAAGGAAATAATCAAGAATTTTAAGGATAAATGGCAGGTTTTGTAGTGCTACGAAAGTACGCTACGAAACTGCCTTACTTTCGTAGCATGCTTTTTTTCATCCTTTTTAGTAGGTTTTGGAGCATCTTGTGACATATGGAGATTATTGAGGGGTTAAATACCATGTCAAGCAATTTTTCAGCACTCAAGTACCACGAATTGAAGATAAACTGACAGCCAAAGTATTCATGGAAGAAGAAGACCATTTACCTTAAAAACATGGTTTTGTTTCCTAGTTTTGAGGAGGTCAGTTAAGTGGTCATAAAGTGATGAATCCCATCATCTAGATTAGAACATGTGATAGAATACCTTTCAAATAATTTAATTGCTTTAGTATATAAGGTTGTTAAAGGAAATAAGGAGTAGTTTGAGTCCTATTAGGAATAGAACTGTCAAGTAGGATAGGTGTTTGTTTGTCATTAAGTTAATCTTTCATGGTTATGCGAGGTGTCATTAGGCAAGAATTCGATGAACCTAGCCAGGAGGCAGATCATCTCATGATGTAACAAATCTATTAAAGGCCATGGAGTCGAATTTGTGAAAGGTTGGATATTTTTGGCAAAATTGTAGCTTATTGTAAATTGACTATTTCAGCAATACAAAGATTTGTTACTTAACCAACCTAAGATTCTGAATGAGTTTTTACTACTTACCTTTCTTATCTATACCTTTATGTATCTCATTTGCAGTGGTTTTCATTTATAATACTCAAAATTCATTCTTGCAATGCTCTGACTACCTTTATAGATGAGTTGACTGTGTAGTTTCATGTTTCATGTGTGTGTGTCCTATTACTAAAAACTCTGACCTGCCTCAGCTTCCATGTCAAATAAACTCATTGAATTATTGAAATTATTGACTCCATAAGCCCAATGCTTACTTATTGATATGATTTTCAACCTACACTCATCATAAACAAGTTATTTCCTAAATAGAGTTAGCCATCTACATCTTTATTCAATATCATTAACCTTTGAGAGAGCCCTCTCATACTGAGGAGGCTAAGCCTCATTCACAAGATTGGTTTGAAACAATTGCATGAGAGTCTCTGATTAGCAGCCTATCAGAAGCAATTTTGTGATAAAATTTTGGTGCGTCTGCCGGAAGCCTGAAGATTATACTTTCCCGAAATTATGAAGCTGAACTTCTGAAGGTACCGGGAGCTCAAAAGTTGATCAAGGTTGCATCTACCTTGGTGAATCCATTCAAAATTAATATGATCAAAGGTGGCTTCGAGAAGGAGATATACGAGGATTAATCCTCACCCAAATCCACCCACCATCGTGGACAATCCAAACACCATCTCCAGAGGAAGCCAAGGCATTTTTGAAATATCAGGTACTCCATTACATACAAAATCCTTGTCCTCTAAAGTTTTAAGAAGTCCTGAAGATAAAAGATTTGATGATAAAATTCAGGAAGTCTTGTTTAGGTCTGAAAGTGAAAAATAATTAACTGAAATTTTCTTAGACCTACATAAGAGAGGTATTGATACCTCAGCCTTAGTGACACAGAAAGATAAAGAAGAGTTTTGGGAAGCAGTCACTTTTGAGTTGCTGTTGGAAAGAGAGTCTTTAGATAGGTTGAAGGAGCTTGACTCTTTTGAAATCTTGTTGAGAACTAAAATTGGTTTTCCTCTTCCTGATTGGAGTTTAGTTTTCAGTGGACAACAAAAACCAAACAACCCTCCTCCTAACAATTCATCTTCCTCCATTGCTGTTGTTTCTAACGGGAAAATCTTTAACACAATCGGTCTTGTACATCAGCTCTTGCTAAGCATGTGGAAAAATCCTGTCACCATGGTTGTATTGAGGATTCCAAAGTCGTTTCCAAATTAGATCACTTCCACCATATGAAATTAAGGGAGGCGATCGAAATTGAGTGGCATGCTAAGAATCTCAACCGTGATGATGGTTGGAAATTAAGTAAGAGCTGGACCCCGGCTCTCGCTAGGTAGTTTTTTTTTTTTTTTTTAATATATATATATATATATATATATATATATATATATATATATATATATATATATATATATATATATATATATAGTTACCCAATTAATTCATTATTATATATTTTTACCTAATTAATTAATTAATTTTATTTATTCATTTATTTATTTTATGTATTCATTCAAAAATAAAAATAAAAAAAATCACCCCTCACTATTTTGTATTTTATTTAATTTATAATATAACTTATTTTAATTGATTTATTGTTAAAAATTTTAATTCTCAACTAACTAACTTTCTAATGACTAGCTAGGCTTAATATTTTAATTTATTTATTCATTTTTATTTTATTTAAAAATATTTTTACTTTATTATTCATTTTATATTATTATTTATTGACATGAAATATTATCTCTTAAATTCTTGAAATTAAAATCCTAAAATTTTAAGATTTACCCTACCCTTCTTCGCTTATTATAATAACTAGAATTTAATCATTTTATTAAATTATTAAATTCTAAATTATAATGGGTTAATGCTCCTTAAAATCTTAAAAACTATTAATATTTTATCCTATTAACAAACTAGTCAAATATGTGCTAGTTTCTAACGGCTAGTTTCAACAACTTTTTCTGGGCAATGACACATCCCTACTATTTATTCAATGTGATTTGTTTCTTCCTTCACCTTGTCCTGAGGATGAACCACATTAGATGGTTCGAAACGTCGACCTAATCCTAATGATGTGATTAATCCGAAAGATATTTATCTACCATTCACCATGGTCATAAATGTACCTCCTCCACCTGCTAGATATGCCCCTCTTGTTCTTCCAACTATCCTACATGACCTTCCTAGCAAATACTCTGCTAGAATCAAAACTTGGTGAAGTGATGAAGAGATTACTGCAGAAGAAAATGTGGACCAATTTAATGATTTTATAGACAAGGAGGAGGTTGACCATGAGGATGTCAAGTTGAGATTGTTTTCTCAAAGCTTTATTGGTGAAGTGAGGAAGTGGTTCAAAGCCCTTACTCCTAGAAGCATTCATAATTGGAATGAACTTGAAGATAGTTTCTTAAGGAAATGGGGAAATAGAACCAATCCTTTACAAGCCCTCACTAAGTACAATAGTTTGAGAGGAGTTGTTGATGAAACTGTCTAAAACTTTTCAAAAGGATTTAACAAAGTTTATGACTCTATTCCTGCCCATTTAAAACCTCCACAAGCTTTAGCTCAGATGAGATATGTTGAAGCTTTTGATTATAAATTTTCAATACTGCTGAGAGAAATAGAATCTCCTTCACTTGCTAAAATGCAGAATGATGCAGTGAAGGTAGAGGTTAATATGATAGCAGCAAAAAAGTCCAAGATGGGTAAGACTAAGTTGAAAGAAGAATATAATCCTTCTACTTTTGATGCAAAATTTGATTCAATGATGAAAACAATGGAAAAATTGATGGATAGGCTTTCCCTTGGGAATAACTTTGCTCCTCCTGCACAACATGAGGCTCAGTTTAGAAATCCTCAATTTAGAAGACCTCAAAATCAGTAAAGGCCAAGGGAAAACAAAAATCAGCAGCCCAACCCTCTAGCGAGACCTCCTTTTCAGCATAAATTAGTTAATGAAGGTGATGAACCTGAAATTCCAGGAGAGTCCATTCATTGTATACATGAAGACATGTCTGGAATTTTCTTGACTAAGGAGGAACATGATGAGTTAGACCAAAGTAATCATGAAGAGGAACCATCTGATTATTTTAAAGGGTATCAACATGCAATTTTTGAGATGCAGAAATAATACAATCTCAGAAATAGGAATGTGCCAATCATTGCAAACAAAAAAAAGTCTAAAAAGGATACTCCTAAAGTTGTTGAAGCCAAGAAAGATACCCCCAAGGCTGCTGAAGGTAATAAAGATACATCACCTTCTCCTCCTATCAAAGAAATTGAAAAATCTGCTTCTGTTTTTAATTTGGAGAGTGAAATTTCTAAGATCAAAATACCAGTACCTTTTGGAGAGATTCTTAAGGTAAATGAATATAGAAGCAAGATTGTGAAAATGATGAATTCACAACCAGGAGCTACTGATATTTTAAATATTCAATAGGATCATCCAACCATATAATTAGGCCCAAGAGTAGAAGATGAACAGAATGAGGAGGTGCCTCATTTTTATGTTAGCCTAAGCATTCATGATATGACATTGCATAATGCCATGTTGGATTCAGGGGCCTCTCAAAATCTTATTCCCAAATTAATCATGGAGAGAATGGGGTTAGAAATTACTATACCATATAAGGACTTTTTTTCTTTTGAGTCAAAAAGAGTTCAGTGCATTGGTTTATTAAAGATGTTGTTGTTGGTCTTACACAAGTCCCTGCCAAGACAATAGTCATGGACATTGTGGTAGTAGGCATTCCACCAAAGTTTTGCATTCCATTATCAAGGTCATGGGAAACAAAAATCAAAGGTACAATGCAAATGGACCTTAATTATGCCACCATTCCTGTTTTTGGTGAGCAAAGGAGACTATATAGAGAGACAAGAATGGATTACATGGTGAGTAGTAAAGCTAAACCTCAAAAATTTCCAATTTATGCTCTTGATACTGAACTTGGATCTGCTATTCTTTTCAATGAGTTTTCTGACAAAGAAGAAGATGAGAAGAAGGCAAAAAATCAGCAATCTGCAATTCAGCAGACAGAAAATCAGCAAGCAGAAGATCAACAAATCAATGATGGGAAGGCAAAAGGTTGGTGGTTGTTGCACTTTGATGGATCAGCTGGAAGAGAGGGGGCAGGAGCATGGATTTGGATCACAAGTCCAAATGATGAAAGTAAGTTATTTTCCTACAAACTAAATTTTGATTGCACAAATAACATGGCTAAGTATGAATCCTTGATTTTGGGCTTAGAAGTTTTGAAAAGAATGGGTGCTCAAAAGATTTTTGTTTGTGGAGATTCTGAATTAGTCATTAAACAAGTTGAAGGTGTGTATCAAGCAAAGGATGTAGGAATGAGGGCATACAGAATCTTAGTCATGGACATGTTGGAAAATTTCCAAGAACATTCATTCATTGTTAAGACTAGGGATCAAAACTCCATTACTGACTCCCTAGCTGTCTCTGCAAGTCTTTTCATCATTCCCATACATTCCACTGAAAAATATGAGGTTGAGGTTTTCCATAGATTAGCTATCCCTGACAACATTATCCATTGGCAAGTCTTTGAGGATGACCAAAAAGTTAAGAACTTTATTGAGCTGAAAGAAGAGTTTAAAAATATACAAGTAGATCAGCAAAACATGCTTGCCGAATCTAAAGGAAATTCTGAAGTATTATAATTGAAGAATAACTCTATACCCAAAGGTCTCATACCCCTTGAGAAGATTTTTGATCAGAATGATGTGTTCAAATCTCCTAGGATACAAGATGATGATGAAGAGGCAGAGAGTTGTAACCTTGGTACAATAGCTATGCCAAAAATGATTAAACTTTCAAAGTTTCTTTCAGTTGATATGAAGCATAAATATATTGATATGATGAAAAGGTTCATAGATGATTTTTCTTGGAGTTATGCTGATTTGAAGAAGTATGACCCTACTATCATTCAGAGTACTATTCCCATCAAAGAAAATGAAAATAATTTCAAGTAGAATTTGAGGAGGATTAATCCACTTCTCATGCCTCTGATTGAGAAGGAAATAAATAATCTCTTTGATGTTAAAATAATTGTTCCAATTAGATTCTCAAAGTGGATCACAAAATTGGTTCCAGTCAGAAAAAAGAGTGGAGAAATCAGAATAAGCATTGACTTCAGAAATTTGAACAAAGGCTCTCTAAAGGAAAACAACCCTCTCCCAAAGATGGACCAAATTTTACAGAACATTGTTGGTTCTCAAAGGATTTCTATGCTTGATGGTTTTTCAGGTTATAATCAAATACTTTTGCACCCGGATGATCAGGAAAAAACAAAATGTAATACACCATGGGGCACATTCATGTATGCCAAGATGCCTTTTGGTCTCATGAATGTAGGAGCTACCTTTTAGAGGGCAATATATATTGCTTTTGCTGAAGAGAAAGATAATATGGTGGTTGTTTATCTTGATGACATAACAATCTTCTCAAGGAGGGAAGAATATCACTTAAAGCACCTAGAAAAACTTCTTTTGAATCCCACCAAAAGTATTTTCAAGTTAAATTAAGCTAAATTAATTGGACATATTATTTCTAAAGATGGGATTAATATTGATCCAAACAGGGTCAATGCAATTCAGAAAGTGGATTTGCCTAGGAGCAGAAAGGAGATTCAGTCTTTCCTTGGAAAGGTAAATTTTGTGAGGAGATTTGTTCCTAACTTTGATGAGATTGTAAAGGACATAAAAATGATGTTGAAGAAATGAGTTGACATCAAGTGGACAACAAAGGCAAAGCACTTTTTTGAGGAGATAAAAAAGGCACTCACCCAAGCACCAGTGTTGATCAGCCCGGATTTCTAAAAATAATTTCTGGTTTTTAGTTTCGCATCAAAAAATACAATTGCTAGAGTTTTGTTAAAGAATGGACATCAAGGTACTAAGCAGCCCATTTCATTTTTTATTAGAACATTAGCTAACTCAGAGCTGAAATACAACATCTTAGAGAAGAAATCTTATCCCTTGGTTAAGGCCATCAAAGATTTCAAAAATTACATTCTGCAGTCTCATATTATAGCTTTTGTTCCTAATGTTGTTGTGAAAGACATCCTAACTCAATCTGAACCTGATGGTAAGAGGGGGAAATGGATTGAAAACTTGTTGGAATATGACATAGAGATCAAGCCAACAAAATTGGTTAAAGGACAAGGTCTAGAAAAGTTGATGGCACAATCAAAATTTGACTATCTTGACATGAATTTAATTGCAGAAATATCAGAAATTTCAGATGAAGAGGAAGAATTGATCCCCATTGAAGAAAATTATATCATTTCAAATTGGTATAAGGATATTTCTTTTGTCCAACATCATCATAGAGCACCTTCTGAGCTGAAAAATTCCAAGGCAAGATTTGTGAAGTTAAAATCCTTGAGGTATTACATCATTGACAAAAATCTGTATTGGAAGGATACTGGTGGTATTTTGTTGAATTTTTTGCTGGAAGAGGGAGCTGCTAAAGTGATTGAGGAGTTCCACAAAGGAGATTATGGAGGTCATCATTATTGGAATGCTACAGTAAACAAGATTCTCAGAGCAGGGTACTATTTGCCTACAATGTTTAAATATTTTTACAAAATGATTTTTGCTTCCCATGAATGCCAGATTTTTGATGGTAAGAAGAAGTTTGTACCTTTACCTTTGATGCCTATCTATGTTGAGGCGCCATTTCAGTAGTGGGGGTTAGATTTCATTGGTGAAATTCATCCATTATCATCAGGTCAGCATCGCTGGATTCTAACAGCAACTGAATATTTCACCAAATGGATTGAAGTAATCCCAACTAGGCAAGCAAATGATTCTGTTATCATTTCATTTTTGAAAAATAATATTTTGTCTAGATTTGGTTGTCCTATGAAGATTATCACTGATAATGAATATGAATTTAATTCTAAGAAGCTGACTAATTTTTTTCATCAATATCATATTTCTCTTGGGCATTCCACTGCATATTATCCACAAGGGAATGGTCTTGTTGAATCTTCTAACAAGAGCATTGTGAGGATTATAAAGAAGGTGTTGCAGGAAAATAAGAAGTCATGGCATTTGAAGCTGAAGTATTCTCTGTGGGTTGATAGAGTGTGCACAAAGAGTTCAATTGGAACTTCACCTTATGAGTTGGTATATGGAGCTGAAGCTATCTTTCCTACAACCTTAGGATTGCTTGTCATGAAGTTGCTGCAAGGATTGGAGGAGGAGCCAAATGCAATTTAGAGAAGAATCAATCAACTGATAGCTTTGCAAGAGAAGAGAGAGGAAGTCTACAACAGTAATATAGAATCAAGAAGACATTTGACAAGAAGTTCAAGGAAGAGAATTTTCAAATCCTAGATGTGGTTTGGAAATGGGAGGCTAGGATTGAAGAGAAGGGAAAACATGGTAAGTTTGAGAATATCTGGAAGGGTCCATTCAAATTAGTTTCATTCCATGGGAAAAATACTTACATTCTGCAGGAGATGGATGGACAACCATGCGTTGGAGGGCCTGTCAATGGCAGGTTTTTAAAGCACTACTCTTCTTAAGATATGTTGATCATTCATATCATTGTATATATTCCATTTTATGTGTTTTAATGCTAATAATGACAAGTTGAATCATCAAGTTTGAGCACGAGGTGAAGGCCATTAGAGTTTGAGGAGAAAGCTTGGCAGTTTCAAAGTTTTTTTGTTTTTTCCAAGAAGATGGATAGCAGCATTGGAACTACTGGTTCTTTGGTGTACCAATGGGGCAAACCATCCCAAGTGGAGCTACTATTATCACCCAAAAAAATGAAGCATAATTTTTACAAGGTTAAATAGGTTTATGTGTCAAAAAATAGGTTGTAGGATTCATTTTTATGCTTGGTCAAGGGAAATATTAATTTTTTTCTTTTTTTAGGTTACCCTAAGGTCTAAACCCACTCATTTTAAATTCCCTAATGTCACATCATTCATCATTTTTTGACTTATTTCAATTTCCAAGGTTTTTTGTACTGAAAGTGTCAAATTAGCCAAGAAACCATAGTTTCGTAGCGAAATACACTGTAAAAAGTCACTTTTCACTACGAAACTACTGATAGTTTCGTAGTGAAAATAGTCAAATTAACACTAAAAACACTACGAAAGCGTGGTTTTCTGTCTGTCTTGTCAGTCAAGCTGTTAGGTGTCAAAAAATCATTGGGAATGAGTAGGTTAGATGCCATTCGAGTCATGGAAGGATAAATCCAAGGTACATGCCCAGGTCTACAGTGATCATGATCAGTTTAGGTAAGTATGAGTCATCATAAGGTCATGAAGAGACATCAAAACTTCAAATCCTTTACCAATTCAGTCATTCTCATTTTTCATTCCTCCTTGCATAGTTTTTGAGCTCTGGAGAGAGCTATTATACTAATCCAAATTTGTGGCTGGTTCTTTTCAAAGTTTACTTTAAACATAATCAAGTGAGGCTGCAAATTCATCAAGAAAGGTTGAACATCATCAAGTAAGGTTGTGCAAATCTTAGAGAAACCATGGCAGAGAAAAGTACCAACAAGGGTGGCCAATGCCTGAGATATGAACCTGCAGACGTGAATTTGATCAATGAAGACCCAACAATAGTAGAAGCTTTTAGAAGAGCAGGTTGCCTACAATTTTGTGAGAAATTACAGGGTTGGCATACATAGGTGTCCAAGGAGTTTGCTTTGAATTTCAATGGAAAAACCACTAAAGTGGGAATGCTTAATTTTTCCATCACACCAGAGGTTATTGTTGCTGCTACAGAGATTCCAAGAGGTCAGGAAAACTGGTTCAAAGGTTTCAAGTTTAATATGAAGCAATGCAAAGATTTCATGAAGCCTTAGCATACTGAAAGGGACTTTACCAATGTTATTCCAAGAAGTTACATAAAAGACAACTTTTCAAAATTGCTGCTCATTATCCAAAATTACTTTACTTGTGAACGGAGGTACCATAAAGTCTATTCATATCATTTCAAATTACTTCTTCACTTTACTGGTAAGATTTCCATTGATCTTCCTTTTTATTTGCATAGAAGTTTGTAAAAAATGGCAGATAAGTTCCAAGAAAAGTCTGAGGGAAGTGATACTTCTTTATTTCATCATGTTTTAATGAAATTATTGGTCTTATATGTACTTCAAAGTTTAGGTAGAGATTGGTCCTCATTCTTGTTTGTTAGTGGTTTTGAGCTAGATGCTCTTACTCCTTCAAGAACTCCTAGGCCTAGGAGAATTCCATCACCATTAGCAATAGAACAGAGGGAATCATTGGTAGCAGAGCTGAATGAACTTGCAAGAGAAGAAACAAGTAGAAAAATTATGAAGGAGCCAGAGAAAATGCAGAGCCTTGATACACCAAGTGTCACACCTACAAAACAAAAGTCAAAGGTTGGCATACCTGCAAAGCAGAAACAAACTATTAATAAAAAAGGAACCAAAAGGATGACTAGGAGTCAAACACTAGTTTTGGAAGAGAAGAAAGTGGTTTTAGAAGACAGAGCAGAAGCTAAGGGAAATCTAGAGGATATTTTACATGCCATTGAAATAGAGGAAACTCCTATTGTCCAAGCTGAGTTTATAGAGGAAGGTGGGAAGAAGTTAAAGAAGGCTAAATCTGCAAAGAAATTAGAGCTTGAGGGAGAAGATGCAGGTTTCATGTTCCAAGCAAGAAAGCCTTTGACAAGGCATGCTAGGAAGCTATTAGAGAGCAGTAAAGAATTTTGACCACTTGTAAGGTCCCACCGTACCCACCATCAGTAAGATAGAGAAGTAGATGTCACATAATCACTAATACTCATTTGCACAAAATCCTAAAGAATTAGTCACTGTAAAATTGTTTCCAACAACAAGCCCTTTTCTTCTTGAAAGCTTTAGATAATACAAGAAACAACTGTCTTGTGCACACTTCAGAAAATTATTAAATTCATTTTCACATTCATACCAAAAACTTGCAGACATAGGAAGCTACACCCATTAAATAGTTTATTTATAATTTATAGTAACATAGAAAGACCAATAACTAAGAATTTTACACTAACAATTTATATGCACAAAAGCTACAGCCATTCAAGACTTTTGAAAAACACTTTGCAGACATGCACCCTACACTCATTGAGCCCTTATGACAAAAACTTTGCAACCATGCAATTAAAAGTCATTGAGACATTTTTTCAAACACTTAGCAACAATGAATTTAAGATTATTCTTCAACATATTTATCTCATAAAATTCAGAATTGAAACTTTAAATCTTTCCATCTTAAAACAGGGACTAAATAATCTTAGTCTTTCATCAAAGACTCAACAACGGGCGCACATAACTCACAGCAGCAATCTGAAAAATCGCCCAGATTTTTTATCTGGGTTCTGAAAAGTATATTTTTGGACTGAAATCAGGGGTTACATGGCCAATAGGCACATATACCCCCTGATGTTGGGCTGAATCGAATTAAAAATTCCAAGGAATGCGATTCTTGAAAACAACAAAATTTATAGCCTAAATGTTTCATTTATGACTTTTGTCAAACATACGGAATGAAAACTTACAAAAACACTTCTACATGAGGAAAAACAACCCAGAGTTATGCTACTAAGATATGCTCATTGAAATCACACATTTCTAAATCCACCATATGAGTTCTTGAAACATTTTACCACCCAAAAACTAATTCATTTGACATGATTGACAACTTTTTGCACCAATTGCTACAATTTAACAAACATGTGGCAGCCCTAAATGCTACAGCCATTAAGGATTTCTGTCAAAATTATGATAGTACTATTACAACAACTTGAATAACAAAACATTGAATTATTGATAAGAATATGAAACATAAGCCATAACTAAAATTTATCTCCAACTTACCTCAAGAATTTGATCTTCCAAACCATATTTTAGTTGCCATTATTTTTGCATTTTCTTTTAAGGGTTGATTTTGTAATTCCTCCAGGTATGTTTTGGTTACATGTCCATTTTCTTACTTCTGATGTAAGCTGCAAGTTAGCACTTATTCATGCATAAATAACATTACTCATTCAAGGACTTTGTCAAACACTTTGCAAACTATCCTAAAACCATTTCTAAAACATGCATCTAATTACTTGAAAGAAAACCATAAACCGTGAAATACTTACCCAAGTCCTTTGGAATTTATTTATTGCAATTACCTTCAACAATATTTGGATTTCCTTTCTCAAATGCTACAATACCAAGATTAGTAACATAAACTACACCAATAATAACTTCAATATTGAGATCTAAACATCCATACATATAGATTAATCTAGTCTTCATTATTAACTAATCAATAACTTTCTAGATAAAATAAGCCTAAACCAAAATTAGATGCTTACAACAATTTAAATGTCTACATTTTATTTTATGCTAAAGCTATACTATAATTTTAGGACAATGGAAATTATACCTGAAGAGATATTCAGCTCCAATCGTTGAGAATATGAACCACCTTCGATCCCTTAACCAACTCATTTGAACCATCCGGTTTTCCACCCAACCATATCCAGGGAGAACTCCTCCCCCTGGAACCCCTGAGCTGTAAAAGCTAACAAACAGTACCAAAATACAAAAATAGAGAGAGAGATGCAAGGAAAACTAAGGAAGATAGTTTTCACTTCCTATAAATACCACTCATGTTCAACCTCAATAGATACTTAGTATATTAATAAGAAATTCATATTTGTTTTGGAAGTAATTGGATACTCTCCATATCTCTCCCTCTCACAATATTCCTCAAATCTCTTCCACTCTTGGCATTACCCCTCTCCCCCCAAATGAGAATACATGAGACTCATATATAAGAGGAGCAACAAATTCTTGTCATAAAGGAAGAGTAATATGCATGCATTGTATTCCTTTTAGAGGAGTGTAACTTATGCCATTAAGGAGAGGTATGCATGCCTTATTTAAGGAGAGTGTAACATATGCATTAAAGTGAGTGTAAGAGGAATATTTTATGACATATATTTAATGAGTGTAAGAGGAATATTTTATGACATATATTTAATGAGTGTAAGGGGAATATGCCATTTCTTGATGAGTGCATAAAAGAGAGTGTAATGTAATATTTAAATTAGAGAGAGTTACATAGAGCCATGAGAGTCATAAAGGAGAGAGATGTGAAGTGATTGAGGAGATATAATTCCCTTTTAATAATAATATCATAGTCTCATAAAATATAATAATAATATTAATAATATTGAGGATTAAGTCGAGATTGAACTATTACGATTTATTAATCATAAGTTAAGTGATTTTCCTTCAAGTATACTTGTTTACCCATTGATTGGAGGTGATTTACTATTTTTGGAAAGTCATACTTGAAATGGTAGACATGACTTTCTATTTTTAGAAAGTCACTCCAAAATTGTTAGGAATGAGATTATTAAGGAAATTCATCTATGAGTTGCCCATGACTAGTATTTTTCTTCCGGATAATAGGGATTTTGCACCCCTATTGTATGCATCTTCATGCCTTAGTAGATTGAGGACTCCGCGCCTTGATCTACTCTAAAGATCCAAGATTCCACACCTTGATCTTTTTAAATATTCAGGACTCCGCACCCCAAAAATTTCCTTATATATTCAAGACTCCACGTCTTTATATTTCATGGATTTAGGACTCCACATCCTAATCCTTTTATCATATATCCAAGACTCCACGTCTTTATATTTCTTAGATTTAGGACTCCGCGCCCTAATTTCCATGGCTTCTCATCTATTATGCTTTGAAACTCCGCGTTTCACCTTAAGGTACTGATTGTGAGCTGATACCCATCTGATGGTTCGTTGGTAAGGTCTTCTTCCAAGACCTGCACACGTCACAATATCATTGATCAAATAAATCAAATGAATTTCATAATTAACTTATTCAAATTTTACCAAATATTGTGCATGACTTCCACAGTCATTTTGGCTTTGGAGAAATGACTTCCGCAGTCATTTATAACTTGAGCATCCCTGTTGGAAATGACCAAGTCCCCTGCCACATCATGCTTAGTACGAGACTACGCACATATAATCATACAAATCAGGTATCATCCATAATTCATAATTAACCATATGTTCCACATAACCATGATCGTCCATGGATTTGTGTCTCAGTTCTGAATCACCATTCACGTCATACACCTATGTCCAAAATAGGATACCAAAAGAGAAAACATCACTAATATTCTCTTAACCAAAATAAATTCTTGTGCACGCAATCATAGATATTATCATAAGCACACATCAACCAAGTGACCAGGTCATAGCATATAAGCATGTACATAAGTCTTTCATACATAATATTATATCAAAATCACCATCTCTAAGTGTCATCAAAGCTATCTCACTAATAAGGGACACTACACCACTCACTAACACAACTCAGCCACCTCAAGAGGTTATTGAGCTTTCATCACCTCTTGAGAATGATACAGTCAATAAATCAAAGAAAGGAAAATAGAAGCTGATGGAAAAAATAGAGTTGCAGCTCCTTGAAGAAAAACTGAAAGTGGCTAATCATTAAATTGTTGTTATGAAAAGGTAAGTGAGGAAACGCAGTGTAGAGAAGACTCCATTTGAAAAAATTAAGGCAATTTGGGAAGAATAGGTTGACAATGTCTCTAAGACTTTGGACAACACACAATAGCTTATCAAATGGACTATTCCAGCAAGGAAAGAGGCCAAACATGTTAGGAGGATGAAAACACAATTGAAAGCCACCAATAGAAGATTGGAAGACCAGGTAAAAGACATTCAAGAGCAACTTGAACTAATTCATGAAGAGTTAGAGAAAAAAGGTCTCAAAATGAGAGTGATTGAAGAGCCATTAGCTAAATCAATTGTAAATGAGGAGGAAATGCCTCAAGGAGCATAAGGTGAGTTGGTTTATGGTTTTTTAAGGCTAATGACATGTTAGAGATAAGATTTTGGCACTTATAGGGTTCAATTTTCAAAATTATGCAAAAAAACTGGGTTTTCAGCACTTCTCAACAGTTTCGTAGTGTGCTTGGGCTTGAAGGGCAACAAAACGCTACGAAACAACTGTAGGTTCTATTTTCACTTTTTGAACCCATTTTGAATGCTATAAAGAGGTGGAATTGGTGTGGGAGATGTGTTTAATGATAATGAACACTATGACAAAGGAAAGAATAAATAATTTTAAGGATAAATGGCAGGTTTTGCAGTGCTACGAAAGTATGGTACGAAATTTCCTTACTTTCGTACCGTGCTGTTTTTCAGCCTTTTTAGCAGGCTTTAGAGCATTTTGGGACATTTGTAGATTATTTAAGGGTTAAATACCATGTAAATAAAATTTTCAACACTCAAGGACAACGAATTGAAGATAAACTGATAGCCAAAGTATTCGTGGAAGAAGAAGACCATTTGCCTAAAAAACAGGGTTTTGTTTCCTAGTTTTGAGAAGGTGAGTTAAGTGGTCATAAAGTGATGAATCCCATCATCTAAATTCGAACATGTGATAGCATACCTGTCAAAGAATGTAATTTCTTTAGTATACAAGGTTGTTAAAGGAAATAAGGAGTAGTTTGAGTCTTATTGGGAATAGGACTGTCAAGAAGGATAGGTGTATGTTTGTCATTAAGTTGATGTTTTATGGTTATGCAAGGTGTCATTAGGAAAGAATTCGATGAATCTAGCTAGGAGGTAGATCATCTCATGATGTAACAAATCTATTAAAGGCCATGGAGTCGAATTTGTGAAAGGTTGGAGATTTTTGGCAAATTGTAGCTTATTGTAAATTGACTGTTTCAGCAATACAGAGATTTGTTACTTGACCAACCTGATATTTTGAATGAGTTTTTAATGCTTACCTATATTATCTATACCTTTATGAATCTCATTTGCAGTGGTTTTCATTTATAATACTCATAATTCATTCTTGCAATGCTCTGACTTCCTTTATAGGTTAATTGACTATGTAGTTTCATGTTTCATGTGTGTGTGTCCTATTAGTAAAAACTCTAACCTGCCTCAGCTTCCATGTCAATTAAACTCACTAAATTACCAAAATGATTGACTCCATAAGCCCAATTTTTGCTTATTGATATGATTTTCAACCTACACTCATCATAAGAAAGTTAGTTCCTAAATAGAGTTAGCCATTTACATATTTATTCAATATCATTAACCTTTGAGAGAGCCCTCTCGGACTGAGGAGGC
This sequence comes from Pinus albicaulis, assembly GCA_034641835.2. Classification (NCBI taxonomy): domain Eukaryota; kingdom Viridiplantae; phylum Streptophyta; class Pinopsida; order Pinales; family Pinaceae; genus Pinus; species Pinus albicaulis. The sequence goes on along the minus strand of CM076574.1, from coordinate 81,339,823 downwards.
TAAGCCTCAGTCACAAGATTGGTTTGAAACAGTTACATGAGATTCTTTGATTAGTAGCTTATCAGAAGCAATTTTGTGATAACATAGGGAAATAATAGATCCACATTAGTTAGGATGGTGATAGCGATGCAGGCCAAGCATATTCGTAGGAAAGGGTGTGTGTTATTTGCAATTCATATCTCTAGTGACAAATGTAAGGAAGTGGAGGATGCAGATGTGTTGAACATCTATCTAGTTTTACAACAGTTTCAGTATGTTTTGCTAGCAGATATTTCAGAGTGGCCACCTCACAAGGAAGAAGAATTTTCTATTTAGTTGGTACCAGGGGCATCACCAACATCAAAGGAACCTTACAGGATGAGCACACTGGAGTTGGTAGAGTTAAAGTTGCAGATGAAAGATATGCTTGATGAATGACCTATTAGGGCAAGTGTATCACCATGGGGCACACTATTTTTTATGAAGAAGAAGGATGGTACTCTCATATTGTGCATCAAATATAGGCATTTGAACAAACTAACAATCAAGAATAGGTACCCATTACCGAGGATCGACGATTCTTTTATCAACTTAAGGGAGCAGCAGTGTTCTCTAAGATCGACATGAGATCGAGATATCACCTGGTACGCATCAAACAAGAGGACCTATATAATACTGCATTGAGGACCAGGTATAGGCATTATGAGGTTGTTATAGTTCCATTTGGTTTGACTAATTCTCTAGCTACATTTGTGTGTTTGATGAATAGTGTGTTGTGTCCTTATCTAGACAAGTTTTTTAATGTGTTCATCATTGAAATCTTGGTATATTCCAAGAATGAGGAAGACCATGCAGAGCATTTGGAAGCAGCATTGAGATTGTTGAGAGAGCATCATTTGTATGCTAAGCTCAACAAATGTAGTTTCTTTTAGATTGAACTACATTACTTGGGACATGTTGTCTCCAAGGAGGGAATCGTAGTAGATCCAGAAAAGATAAGGACCATCATGGAGTGGGTAGCTCCTAGAAATGTAGATGAGGTGAGATATTTCATGGGATTGGTATGATATTACAGGAGGTTCATCGGGAATGTATCACGAATTTCTTACCCAATTACATCATTGCAAAGGAAAGGTAAGAAGTTTGAGTGGAAAGAGGAGTGTGAGATTAGTTTTAAGCAGCTTAAGTAATTATTGACACATTCTCCACTGTTAAATATTGCAGATCAAGACAAAAAATTTATAGTGTGTACAAATTATTGCAAGAGAGGGCTTGGTGGAGTCCTCATGTAGGAGGGAAAAGTAGTTTGCTGTGAGTCATGGAAACTGAATGAAAATGAGAAGAACTATGTAACGCATGATATTGAGCTAAAAACGATCATCCATGCACTAAATATGTGGATGCACTATCTTCTTGGTAGGAGGTTTGTACTAATGAGCGATTACAGTGGGTTGAGGTACTTGTTTTACCAACCGAATATGAATGCCAGGTAGGCTAGATGGTTGGCTATGATCAATGTGTTTTATTTTGAGATCAAGTACATAAAAGGTAAAGAGAACATGGTCGCAAATTCTCTTAGCAGGAAGATAAATTTAAATCGAATTGCAGCTATGAGCTCCTATCGGATAGATTTAAAGGACAGGATCTTGCAGGAAAGCCAACAGGATGTCATACATATGAAGTTGTTATACGTGTTTCTCATAGGCAGTTCTTGGCTGCAGAAACTATGCCGAGAAGCCAACTTGACCAATCATTAGGTTCAAGCTGTCCCTTGAACCAGAGGGGGCTCCCTCAATAGTTACGAGGCCTTGTTTAATGTTTTTTCACTATCACCGGACAACAACCTATGAAGCACAATGGCCAGATTTATGATGTAACTTAGATGGTTTCTGATGATTAAAAAATTCATGTTCATGAATAAATACCTCTCTTGCAGAGTCCTTTCTCAAAGTGTCAGCTTCCAGCCTGACAGAAGAAATTAGTTTTTTTAAAGAATTTGAAAGAAGAATATAAGGGGGTTCCTGATAATTAAGGAATCAAATAGAATACTTAATAAATAATGAAGAATTGGATGCATGTAGAAAGGATCTAAAACCAAAAAAAACACATTCAGGAGAATATAGAAGTGGAAAACATTGACGAGTTCAAAGAGGAGCTAACTTAGACAGACAGTCTGATATACTAATCTCTTTAAACAACTATAAATTTGCAAGGGATTTCAGAGATATTGAAACTCAATCTATTCTTACCAAACTCTTCTATGAAACTCTGAACATGTGCATAAACAGAATATGAAAATACTAGAAAAACATACAAGAAACACAAATTTTGTCAAAGCTAGAGCTTGAAATACTTCAATTAGGATTTCTAGAGAAACGTTTTACAATGCTGAAAGGCCTTGGCATCAAAATCCTACCTTTTTCTTATTACAATTCATCAAATATATAGAAATAAAAACTGCTAAACTATTACAAACTTTCTGGAATAAAATCCTATATATTATACTAAAATTAAAGCAATCTCCTAATAGTCTGCAAGAAATTTGGAATTGTTTACAAATTCTCTGCCTTAGAATCTGGAAATTTGTCGCAAGGTTTCCCAAGCTGTAGGTATTATTTGAGTGTTTAAAATCAACTTTAGAATCTTTGGCTACTAAGTGTTCATTAGACTGTCAGCTATGCTCCTTTGGATGCCAATAAAAGATCTACCACTGAACGTTGTAGTTGATTTTTAGTTAATAATTATGTGCTTTAAAATATGGGGTTTTTGAAGCTGTCGTTGAAGATCTTCTTGGAAATATTTTATGTCACTTTTTGACAATGCTTCACCAATGTCATAGAATATTTGGAAGGAAATATTGTATAAATGTTTTCAAATATTATATATATGCATTTTCTATTTTTCTATTTTCATCAATTTATCAAATGAAATTCTGAAAATATTTCCTCTAATAATTTTATTGAATAAATTCATCCACTTATTCAAAACCAAGAGTTTTTTTTCCCTTCCCATGGATTCCCAAAACCAGGTGTTGTTTTTCCTTCTCTGTAAAAAAACTCAATTTTTACTTATCCTCCATTTACTTTTATCTGTAACCTCAATTCATCTACACTAATAAATTCAAATGCTCCTTCCCATGGATTCCCAAAACCATGTGTTGCTTTTTCCTTCTCTATAAAAAGCTCAATTTTTATTTATCCTCCATTACTTCCACTGTAATTCATTTTCATATGCACCTGTAAAATTTATTTCCCAATTCCAATTCACCTAGCTGTAAATTCATTTTACGTGCACCTATAACTCATAACTGAATTTCACCTGAGAAATCATTTCATAATATATCATGGAACCCCTCCAGAAAATTTTATGGTTTTTTAAGGGAGTAGTGAGGAAGTGGTTTAGGAAGAGGGTAGTACTAAGTAAATCAAGAAATGACAAGTGTAAAAAGAGGTAAGGTAAAAAAATGTCTTTTCAGATCCCCCCTTTGGTTAAATGTCAGAAGGGCGGGGTCTGAAATATTTATAACCCTTGGGTTTAATATTCCCATATCTTGAGGCATGGGAAAATAGGGAACTTTAAAGTTAAGTGTGGGGTGGGCCATGGGCTTTGGTTTTGCAATTTAATAATTATTTATAACATAAGCTTAACTTTAAAAAGATATTTCCACAAAAATATATCATTATATTTTCATAAAAATATAATTATTTTAAAATTAAAATTATGATTGTAAGAAAATATTAATAATCCATTCAAAAGCATAAATAAGCATATGCTTGAGAATTTATCCAAGAAGGAAATTAGAAATTTCTCACTGAATTTTTTTCAAAATATGTTACATCGAGGGCTCCAATGGAGACTGCTTCCACTTGTGGGATGCAGAGAACTAGTAGACCTTGTGCCTTTTTGTTTGGAAATGGAGTCATGCCATCAATATGTGACCTGAAGGTGCATCCTGCTATAATAAAACTGATACTCCCAACTGAATTTCACCCTACTATCTCACCAATATTTAACTGTAAAATCAACTTATAATCTGACCACTGCAACTTGTAACCTATTCCAAATCCTTTTCTGAAAGCATTATTGCAAACTTAGAGTTCACATGAACTAAAATTTGAAAATCAAATTTATTTACAGATTTATCCATTCCAAATAATAGTGATATTTAATGTAAGTATGACATCAAACGTATGAAAGATGTAAATATTTCTTGTCTGTCCATTGTTGCCTATTCCCAGCATAAATAATACAAATCTTAAAATAGTTAAGAAAATGTCACCAAAATCTCCAACAACGTTGCTTTAAAAATAATTACTCATTTACTACTTACCGACTACTTAAAATGGAGTAATCCTTATGCTGCAGATTTTTGGGCACATTGTCCATAATAGCATATTCAAAATTTTGCATCTATGAGCAAACATGTAACCTATGAAATGCAACCATATGCCTGCACTAACTCGGATACTCTTTCACACTGAAAAACAGAGTCCATAATAGCATATTAAAAAAAAAAAAAAAAATATATGAGAAAACATGTAACCTATGAAATGCGACCATATGCATGCACTAATTTGGATACTCTTTCACACTGAAATATGAAGATGAAAATTTCTAAATACTAAAACTATAAAATGGTTTATCATATACTATTTAAATCATACCACTCAATCCCACACACCTCTATCTAACTGAAATGAAAAGCTTTAAACTGTTAGGTGTAATTTTCTTTCCAATGTAACCAGGTGAGGAGTGGGTTTATTGACAAACCATGTTGCCAGTAGTTTAAAATCTGAAATTTATGTACAATAAAAACATAAAATCCCATAGGAAACTTATAATCACATGTGAACTTTAACAACTACATCCTCTGTGGACATATAATGTATGCGACTCCACTAAGACAATCCATCGTATCATCCATTCAATGTAAAGGAAACCTGTATCGATAGTGATCTTGTTTATCGCCCGGGAATCAGTGCACATCCGCCATTCACCTCCTTTCTTGGGATCTAAGACGTTCAGAACATCACAAGGACTCAAACTCTCCCAAACCAGTCCTTTATCCAACAATTCTTGTACTTTCTTCCTGATCTCCTCATTGTCTTTCAGACTCATCCAATAAGCACCCTTGTTTGGAAAACTGACTCCTAGAATAAAATTAATATGGTGACTAATGCTCCTCTTTGGTGGTAATTTATCAGGTAGATCATCTACCACAATATCAGTAAACTCTTGCAGCATCTCCTGTATTTCCACAAGAAAATCAGTGATTTCTATATTCATCAATACTACCCTTGGCCTCCACACAACTGCATAATTCACCTCATTCTCCTTAATATGTTGCATAAAATCCTTTCCGCCTATCAACAATGTTTTAGTACTACTAGTTTCTGTAGTCTTTTCTTCTTTCATGGGAACTAGCATATGCTTTATCCCATCCTTCACAAATATGTAACAATTCTTTTCCCCATCAAGAACAACCTTTTTTTCATATTGCAATGGTCTCCCTAGCAGAATATGGCACATGTCCATAGGCATAATATCGCAAGTTATCTTTTCCTTGTACTTGGCACTGTGAAAATCCACCTCGCACTGCTCATCAACTAGCAGTTGGTGTCCCTTTTGCAACCAAGACACCTTATAGGGAGTCGGATGCTTTAACTTCTTCAAAACCAATTTTTCCACCATCTCAGTGACTACCAGCTTATCAGTACTTCAACTATATATAATCAGTTTGCACCATTTTCCATGCGAATTACACACAGTCTGGAACAATGCTTTCCTCTGTGTCAGGTCAACCACCTCCTTAGCTAGTTTTAGTAAAAATGTGTTCAACACCAAGGCCTCTCTTGTTTTAGGAACATTCTCCACCTCTTTTGGAGTTGTCCCTGCTTCATCAGGTTGAGAAACATACACTCCCCTCTGTCTAGCTGGTTCATTTTTAGGACATTCAAAAGACCTGTGTCCCCATTTATGACACTTGTAACACTGGTAGGAATTTCCTCTGCCTCTGCCATTACCTCTTCCATGATGGTATGGCCTTCCACCTATGGCCTTACCTTCCTTCTACATCTGTCTTGAAGTCTTTGAACTGCTGCCCTCTTCATTACTGTTGCCAGCGCTACCTCTGCCAAAGGATTGTCCTCTTCCTCTACCTGAACCACTTCCTCTTCTTGCATTCTACTTCCTGGTAATAATTTCTTCCACCTTCAAGGCACACTGGTATGCCTCTTCTATAGTTTTTGGGGAAAGAATACTGATCTTATACAAGATTTCCATCTGTAGACCATTTACAAATCTTGATGTCTTCTCAGGGGTATCTTCAACATACCCAGCCCTCAAGTTTACTTTATAGAACTCTTCTGTGTATTCCTTTACATTCATTGTTATCTCTCTCAGATTATGCACTTTTCTGTAAAGGGAAATTTGGTAATCTTTAGGCAGGAAATTGATTTTCATATTTGCAATCATCCTGTCCCAAAAATTGATCAAAGGCTTGTTCATTCTTCTCCTTTCTGCCTGCACACTGTCCCACCATAGTGAAACGTGTCCCTTCAACTTAGTGATAGCAAACCTAATTTTTATGTCCTCACTAATTTCCTCATTCTCAAAGTATTTATCTAACTCACTTATCCAGTTCAACAATGCTTCTGTGGATAATGTTCCATCATAATTGGAGAGATTTGGTCTTGGCTTGCTACTAGCCATCAAAACAGATTTCAGTAATCTGATTTTTGGGTGCTTGTCCTCTTGCTCATCTATTTGTGCCTCTGTCTCATCATCACTGTAATATCCACCTTCAGGGTCCCTATGCCTTCCTGCTTCCACTGCTGCCAAATGTACTGACAACACTAATTTCTTCACACAGTTCTTCATCTGCTGGCCCCCTTGTAGCTCTTCCTCGACCTCTTCTTCCTGCTTCAGCTCTTCCCCGACCTCTTCTTCCTACTTCCATCTTCACTTAGGAAGAAAGTTTTGTTCTAATACCAATTGATGAATACTAGCTGCAGAATACCAGAATATGTTGCGGAAATTAGTTTCTAAAAATCCACACAAATTTCCCTTTACACGCAACAGGGTTCAACCTTGGAAGGTCGCAACATACATATGCGTGCGAATCAAGCAGCGGAATTTTGTAACATACAGAGACCATATATAAGTTCAAACCAATGCATAAACCCCAAACCAATGCAAATAAGTAGGATTTTCTTACTAGATGGTCTCACACATTTTTGACCAATCGTAGACAATCGCACTTCGCGAACTTTACAACGTAACCTTAAGAGTTAAAATTTATTCCTTGTGGCATGTGATGTTGTGCATGGTCGACACATGTCCCTCCACTTCGCATCGAAATTTTTTTAACTTACCTTGTGATCGCCTTAATTTTATCCCCTAAACATTGCGATGTGTGAAATCACTTCCGGGCCGCTACAATCTCCATCATTGGCTTGTCCTGGATCATACAGTCAACGTGATGTCCCCACTGATTCACTTCGCATCGCAAACTAATAAACTTAACTTTCGAAATCTCTTAACCGAGACTCCTATTTTATGCAATGTGCAAAAATCATTGTGGTTGTGACATGTTTTATCACCATTGATTGGTGTTGGATCAACGGTCCCTGTTGAATTTGCAAATCCGATTGGTTTCGTTCTATGTTAGCATGATATAAAAATCTAATGGCCTCGCTTGTGCCTACAAATCCGATTAGTCCTCTTGCTATGCAATGAAATACAAATGTTCGGTTTCAACAGATATTTAAAACAACTGATTCAAAACAGGGAACCTGATCAAAGCACAAAACAATCAGAGTTTGTTTGGAAGAGAAGTACTGTTTTAAAACAGAGATCTCGATTAAATATAAAACACTTGGAATTAATTTGGAAATGGAAAACTCAGAGCCAAGCCCTCAGATGGCTGGTTTTTACATTTACTTCTACTTTTATGTTCTCTCCTTTCTCGCTATGGATGGCAGAGCCCCACATTGGTGGATTTGGTTTGGTTTTATGCCTTTCCCAAAATCCCCATATGGTTGAGAAATTGTCATTTAGTTTCAAAATAGTTTATTCAACTAAATACTTAACTAATCCTAGTTTAACCATTATTTTATTTTGCAAATTACACTGGTTGAGTTAGCCAAAATTAACTTAAACAAAGTAAAATGGAATTCAAAACTTCTTCTTCAGTCCAGCAGAAGAAATCAACTCCAGTTGTAGCCTTTCAGTTGGATGCTCCTACATCACAATCTAAAGGGTGTTTTGACGAAATAGGTTGTGCTAGCCCAACCTAACATAGTATTTCCATCATCCTTCTTCTTTACATGGATGATATTGTTCCTATGGTGAGGATTTCCGATGATCTTGAAAAGCAACTAAAAATTATTGAAATTTATTCTTTAACATGAAGATGGTTATTAACATTAACAAAGAAAAGTTATGATAATTAAACTGAAAAGTGTTTGGGAAATCATTTTTATAACACACTTAATTGGAACTATGTCATTGATGAAATGATAAATGGAAGGTAAAAGCTTATTATGAATAGGATAATGTGGATTTTCTATTTTAGATAAGAAGAAACTCTTCTTTGAGACTCTCATCACCCCTATTATATTATATGGTTGTAAGGTTTGGGGTTGAAATGTCTCTAAAGAACCAAGGAGAAAGATAGAGAAAATTCAAAATTGTTTCATAAATTATAATCTCAAAATTAAAGGAGATACACCCTATCTTGTCCTTCTAATAGAATTGAGACTTCCCCACTTTACAAAATGATCATTACTAAATACCTAATGTAGAACAAGTAAACAACATGGAATACATGATTATTCATAATATTTCTTTAAACTCTAGCAAAAACTACTTCCGACTCAAGCTAGGTTGGCATAAATATACCAGGTGTTTGCTAAAGCATTGGGTAATAAAGGAAGAGGTTATTTTATAGAAAATTAAAATATTAAATATAGTATTCATCTAAATTTAAGGAGAAATAGTGGTGCAATAAAGAACTATAAGTAAAAGATAATTAATATAATTTAAGGAGGTGATCAAAATTAATTTAGATGATCAAAGTTGTATCTCTATTTAGAGAAATGTAATGAAGAAAATCATCATTTATATTAAAACAAAAATAAGCTCTCATGACATTCATAGTGAAATAGGGTGTTGTACAATTCCTAAAATTTTATGGTGTGAAAGAAATTGTGATTTTGTGACATTAAGAGTGTTCAAAATGAAAAGCATATTTTCTTATAATCTCTTGTGTACATCCAATTTATATCACAATTTCAAATGTTTATTATAACACTAACTATCCTAATCTTTTAACTCATCAAAACTATGGTACTTTATGAAATATTTTATTTAAACACTTAAAACGCAAAAATGCAATTCTAAAACTAAAATAATTTCTTACCATTAAATCAAATTTAATTTAAGTAAATATTATCCACTATATTCATTACATTATATGAAGTCATTAAAATTAATTAAAAAAAATAACAAAATATAACATTACGCAGAAAAAAATGAATGTGATATTTTTATTTATAATATTCTTGTCTTATGAAATTCAAATATATATATATATATATATATATATAATTTTTTTAATTATAAGAAAGTGTTAAATAAAAAATAGGCAATGGTTTTTTTTTTTTTTTTGGCAAATCATTGTTTTTCATTCACATAGAAAGATTAAATTGAGGATAGCATTTTACTAAAACACTAATGGCCTCTAATACCATATTTTAATGGCCAATAGTTAGTTTGTGAAAAACACAACCAGCTTCCACGCATGCCAGAAAGACTAGAAGCTATAGTGCACATAAGCCCAAAAGACCAGCAAAATTAGAATGCTACTATGACTCATTAGACATCTGAAGATGTGACCATGGTTGGGTTGTTAGGTATTGAAACAAGTGATGGAGGAGGCTGAAACTCACAATGGATATGTTTCTCTACGTGAGTCATTGTGCATTTCATCTTGTCAATGTTTTCCTTAAGGCACCATTGCCCCCTCTGCAGATTTGCAAGTCTATACTACACATACCATTGGTTTCTTTGGAGGTCTTCCTAAAAGAAATGATCACATTTCTATCATCATGTTTTTGTCTACTCATATTATCCATTAGAATTTTAAGTTGATGGATTTGACTGTCAATGTTGCCTTGTCTAGGGTTAGAATCATGAATTTCAAGAGGGTTAACAATATTGGGGTCAACTATCTCTTCGTGGAAAAGAGCTTCTAGGTAAGTTTGGATATAATTCTTCCATTCCCCTACCCCTCGAATTTCCCTGCAACGCTAGCGCAAAATTAAAAAATTCATTGCAGAACAAAAGACAAGGAACCTAGAGTGACTACAAAAAAATCAGGTTGTACTGATCAGGCCATAAACCCAACCGATCCAACCAAGAGGGAAAATAAAAAACTGGCTCCAAAAATAATCCTCTCCATCAAAATCACAACCCATTGTAACTGTACCAATGCGACAAGGTGCCCACAACTTCTGAACAAGAATTACTCAAAATACACTGTCGACTAATCCAATACAACTGACAATACTCCCACAAACAGGTATAATTTTAGGTACCCTAGAACCCCAAAGAACCCCAAGGAGTATGCTATGAACTCCAATAGATGTAGAATAGCCCATATGGTTTAATGGAAGCCATTGCACTTCATTTTAGGTCATACCAACCCCAAAAAAAGTAAAATTTGACCCATTTCTAGACCAAAAGGGAGCTCTACTTCCAATCCATAGAAGTGTGAAGCACCACCACCTCAAAACAACCCTAACCAGACAATCATGCTCAATGCAAAGAATTCCATATATTTAGGTCCCAATTGAAGTTCACTAGAGGCCAAGGAAACCTATGCGCTACACATTGCCACCCAAAACACTCCTTGCTCCACAAGGCTTGACTACACCATGTTGAAGTCGAAAAGACCCAGTAGACGCATACACCATCGCTAAACACCAGGACATTGGGCCGAAGACCCAACTACCAAAATACTAACGATATTCCTCTCTCCAAAATCTCCTCAAACGAAAACAAAAGAACCAATATAACTCTCATGCACATTCTATATCAACTCTCACACACTTCACATGATGGTGAACGGGTTCCATGCGATCCTCTCCTTAAATGTTGTGGGATTAGTGGGGTAGTAGATGCCATCCCCAATGCGCTCTTATTGTCGTTCTTCCACCCCATTGGGGAAAACATATGCTATGTTTTAGTCCTACAATATAATTCAATATAATGTATATCAAAACAATATTTCAAACATTTAAAACACAATCTAATTATATTTATTTTAGTTTTAATTTTGAAATTTTTATCAAACATATATAAAGTGGAAAGTAAAGTGTAAATATTTGAGAAAAGGTTACTTTTTAAATTTGAAATAAATCATTAATTTATATATTATTAATATTAAATATTTAACTATATTAAATAATGTAATATATATTAATATTAATATTTTTTGTCAATAATTTTTTGAATAAATAGTGATTGAATGTATTCTTAAGACATTACTTGATATTAAGATTACTAAATAAAAACTATATAGTACTACTTAATTAAATAATATTAAAATTTTAAACTTTCCCAAAATATTTTTAATTAATATAAATAAATCATATTTAAAAATAAAAAATCCAACATATCCACCCACAATCTCTTACATACTAAAGTTAGAAAAAAAAAAAAAACCAAACAAACATATGCCCAATTTGAATTGAAGTAAATCTTTGAGAAAATAAAATTCATTAATAATATCAAGATCACTAAATAAAAAAAACTATATAGTACTACTTAATTAAATAATATTAAAATTTTATACTTTCCCAAAATATTTTTAATTAATTTAAATAAATTATATTTAAAAATAAAAAATCCAACATATCCACCCACAATCTCTTACATATTAAAGTTCAAAAAAAAACTTATAAAACACATATGCCCAATTTGAATTAAAGTAAATCTTTGAAAAAATAAAATTCACTAATACTGTTTTTACTACAAAGCGTATGAGTATGAAATAATGCAAAAATTACCTTTTTAAATATTAGTGAGAAAATCTATCACAACTTAGTTCTTAATAAATAATGGTTACAACCATCACAAATTATTAGTCAAGGAAAACCGCATCATGTATAATAATTGGTTGGTAGTTTATAAGGGGTCAATGTTCCACTCCTAGCTTGAGTTATTAAAATATTTCCTTAAGTTTTATAAAGAGTAGCTTTTCACCCAAAAAAATTATTATAAATCAAATTAATATTATTCATGTAAACATGAACTATGCCTAATAATTTTATTTTTTTGATGTTTGAATATCTCATTTTAATTTTCTATGGAATGTTTGTTTAAATTTAATTATCATAGATTAATTCAATTAAATTTCATTACTTTTTTATCTACTTTAAATAATAAATTTAATTTCCTAGGTTTACTAGCTTGACCTAGGTTTATTAGGTTTACTATGTTGACCTAGTTTTACTAGGTCAATTAGGTTGACCTAGGTTTATTATGTTTATTAGGTTTACTAGGTTGACCTATAGTTTACTAGATTGACCTACATTTACTTGGTTTAGGAAATTTACTAGGTTGACTTATGGTTTACTAGATTGACATAGATTGACATATGTTTACTAGGATTAGCTAGGCTTACTAGATTGACCTAGGTATATTTTTTTGACCTACTGTTTACTAGGTTGATATAGTTTTATTAGGTTTAATAGAATTACTAGGTTGACTTAGACTTACTTGGTTTACTAGATTTACTATGTTGACCTAGGTTTGCTAGGTTGACATATGTTAACTAGGTTGACCTAGGTTTACAAGGTTTCATAGGTTAACCATGGGGGCTTAACTTGGGGAGCAATACCATACCATGTGCATTCATATTGGGGGATATATATTAAGGAAAAAATTTCATAACATATTAGGGAATATATGGGGGGTAAAGTGTTTTTATATTGGTAGGTATAAACAACGGAACTCAAAGTTAAGGAAAAAATTTAAAGGGGTATAAAAAATGATAATGAAAAAATGGATACCTACAATATCTAGTGAAAATATGGTTTTTTAAATTGGGAAGGTGTATTGGGTTCATATTGGTAGGGGGTTAAATAATGTTATTTTGAGAGGTTTTTTTCCAATATGTAGTCAAATTAGGTGTATTGTTTAGTATGTGGCGAACACACATGATATGTCAGAGCTTCATTGAGTGAAGCCCCCGTGAGGCTAACTAGGTTTACTATATTTACAAGGTTAACATAGGTTTAATAGGTTGACTTAGGTTTACTAGGTCAACCTAGGTTTACTAGGTTTATTAGGGTTACTAGGTTACAATGTTGACCTAGTTTTGTTATGTGTAATAGGTTTACCTATCTTTGGAATACTTTAGTTTCTTATCGCAGTATTTATCTACTTCCACCTTGAGGGATGAATCTATATATTGCAACATGTTACCTCCCCTCTGTATCAAATCTACCATGAACTCCTTTAATTTCCTTTTCCTGGGGGCATACCAACCCATAATTGCCTTTGTGAATTGAATGTCCTACCCAGCATGTCCATTATTAAAATCGTGACCTGCAATGTATGAATTGATACGGAGTGTGTGGAATTAACTCCCACAACCACCAACCTACACTTCCACCTATTGTCATTATGGGATTATTTAATGATACTCCTAACCATTTACTAGTAATATCCCATCTTCACATATTGTTGCAAACTTTCTAGCATATTTTCATTAGAATTGTTTTGTCTAAGGACATCCATTGCTTGAAAATAAACCATAGAACCTAAGCTAAATCTAATCCTTATGAGAATGGAAATAACTAGATCTGATGGAGATGAGTTAGAGTGAAGATGAAAAAGTATGACCTTGAATCCCCTATAATGACCATTTTATGAATATTAAGGGAAAATACTTGAATAATTGCCTAAATGAGGGCATAAACATATTCCTAGTTACGAGATTAATTTCCCAAATTCTAGGAATATGATAGCTCTAATTGTCCTTTAAGGTGCACTAGTACCCCCAACCATCTCTTTACATAAGATTTGATATTTATGTTTATTTCATTATAACATATAATATTTCTTTTCCTTTTTTTATTTTCTTTAATGTATTCACAGACCCTTGACATCGATGATTATTATCCACCCGAAGGGATCACTTCCTGCCAACTCAACCACAGAGCCTAACCCTGAGAGTTTCGAGAGAATTGAACATGTGACCTCTCAATAAAAAAAGTGTTTTAACAACGAGGAATGAACCAATTGGGCTAATATTTGGGGCTATAAATATATTATTTTTAAAAGAGAAAATAAATAAGTATAATAAATGATAACATTTTTTTATTACTGTGAGAAACATTTTTCTTATAAAAATATTTTCATTTATAATAAAGAATAAAATATTAAACAATAAAAGGTCTTATCATAAAGACATGTATTTAACTAAAATAAATTATAGCCCAGGGGGTTAGCTCAATTGGTTGAATTCTCGTTGCTAAGTACCTCGTCAATTGGGAGGTTATTGGGTCAATTATTCTCGGTGCCCTTGGGGTTAGGCCTTGCTAGTTTGACCAGCGGGATGTGATCCCTTTGGATTGATCTGCCTAGATTTTCTCTCATAAAAAATAAATAAATAAATTATAAATATTAATCATAAATAACTATTACAAATTAAACATATTCCACAAAACATGATATCATAGAGATTTATAATATTTTTATAATTATATTTTATTTTTTAATATATATATATATACAAAATTGTTGAGGCATGCTCCTAGGGTTAGCTCAGATGTTTGCACTAGAGCACATGCCATGCAAGGTAGGAAAAGTAGGTAGGAACACAAGTGCATTGATAATTTTTGGAGAAACAATAAAAGATAGTAAAAAAATCAATAATAACGTCATAAAATGACTACTGGGTTCATCGAATACCATATAACTTTGGTTATATTGTCATAAGAATAGAAATAAGAACAGTGTAGGCTATTGTAACTCTAATTTATTTTTTGGGAATTGAGTAGAGCACATTGAATTTTTTCAATAAAAGTTGAGACTTGTCGCTGCATTTCGACAATGGTGGTATTGCTTCATTCCTTCCTCAAAAAAAATTGGTGATAATGTTGTCGTTGCATTCTTTTCGCGGGAAAATTTTGCGTGGTTGACACTGTTAGGGCCAATTTTCTACCTTGTATTAGGTATGTATTTCAATTCACCTGAAAATAGACATTGAAATTTTACAACATGTAGGTTGAATGCAAAAAGGAGCATCACATAATTAGCAGTGTAAATGAAGCATGTTCCTATTCAACTTGGTTCTGAAACATACATACCCTTGTCACCTACGATCACATTCATTTGTTGTGCAATAAAATTATTAATTGGAGAGGATATGTATCTCCTTGGTCCCTTGAAACTAATACAAATAAGGGAAGATAATACTTTTTCTGAGGAGCTTCTTGTTTCACTAAAATTGGACAATTTTCCATAATTGACATAGATAGAACTCAATTTCTGCACAGACTTCACAAGGGGTAAGGAGGTTGAAGGATGGATTCCATGAGAATATTTTAAAGTAGTAAAAACTTGGGCCACTTTGTGTATGTTGTGAGCACATGGGTATTAAGTAAACATATAAAATGAAGCTCAGATGGAAGTTGGCTTGAATGCATTTTGAATTTAATTAAAATATCAGTGGGAAATTGTTTTATTTTCTTAGGATCATTAAAGGGTCGTGAGAATTAACCCTTGGAATCAACACAGCCAAAAAAATCAGTTATAAAGTTTAACTTTGAAAAAATTCCAATAGAAAAATTCTTTTGAATTTCCTTCTGTGATCCCCATTGTGTGCGGTGCACTCAAACCTAAGAGCATATTTCAACCTTCCTAGATTGAGTGGGGGCCCTGTTAAATGGATTTATAATGGATAGACATGTGAAGGGTTATTTTGCATGGGGTTTATATAGGGGAACGGTGACACATTAGAAAAGTCACGAGATCAACGAAATTAGGATTGCATGGAATACAGATAGGGAAGCAATGACATGTTCAGAAACCTCCTAACATTTGTGGGGCTGCATAGCCATGTGTAACATGCAGTTTATGCATTGTGTCTGAGATTTTAGTGTCAACACTCCCCCTTTTTTGTCTCTCACCAGGAGATCTTTTTTGCAAGCTGGAACGATTGTATTGGTGTTACCATGGTAATAAATCCCAACCCTGACCTTTTTATAATGAAGCACTTGCACTATGCAAAAAAAATCCCATGGATCGAGAATTTGATTCACGTAAATTTCCAAATCAAATTATATCTTAGCGTTAGTTATCTAAGGCTACCTTGGTTAACTAGGGACCACAGACCCCGACCTTTTTGTGATGAAGCACAAAGGCTACGTTTGGAATGCATGGAAAAAAGTATCAGGGAATGGGAAATTCACCCTTGCTTCATTTTAAAACTCCCGCATTTTCATGATGAGCAGATTAGGGGAGAGGCTTCTATTTTTGTGCAAGGACCAGTAGTAGTTATAGTATTGGTCCCACACATCCATTAAAAAAAAATGATGAACTCACTAAAATATGCACAGAAATATTTTGTATTAAGTTATATAAGTTATATAAATATGTCCAAAATGGGCCCAGTTTTTTATTAGACCAACAACTGTCATACACCAAGTCTTAACATCACAAGTTGACAAGACCTATTGTCTCAAGTACCTCCAATTCTGAATTACCAACTAAGGCAAAATTCACTACAAAACATTACAATTCTTTCCATCCAAAAGTACAGTTATCCCATCAAACAATCACCCACTGATTTTGCATTTGGGCAATAGATCCCATTGCTGAGTAACAACTGCACAAGGACTGGGTAACACCTGCACAAAAATAGGTGAAATGTGTGTCAACCGTATGTACATGTATGTTTAACCATTCAGCCTATTGAAGACATTAAATGACACCATTCAATTCAGGAAATAGTTTACCCAACCTTTCATTTCAAGAATTAAACACAACAGCCCTGGAATTACAGGAATTAAATTCAAGAAAGCACAAGGATCAACCATGAAAGCTTATCATCCATTGGATCATGTACAAATTAATCCACAACACATAATTAAATTTGGGAGATGGAAATCCATGCCAATCTTCCCTACCAATTAAATTCTAGATCATAAAACTATACAACATCAACCCTTACTACATTTGAAGAATTCATTATACTCTTAAGCTACTGCTGACATACTTTCAGAGTTTTTAGACAGTGTTCCATTCATTTTGCAAACATACAATCGTTTTCAGACAGTGTTGCAGACATACAGACAAAGTGTGCTCAGCGTTACATTCTAGACAAAGTGTGTACACAGTGTTACATGCATTCTCTTCATCCAGACAGAGTGTGCTCAGTATTACATTCCAGATAGAGTGTGTGCAAAGTGTTACATTCATTCTCTTCATTAGTTGCTGGAGCGTTGCTGGAGACATACAAGTCTTTGGTTGTTCTTGAATAATGTTATTCATTATATTGAGTACTTAATCATTATTTTAGTTGAGAAACTACGTTAATCCTATAAGCAATGACGGTTATGTTTATAAGAAAATCACGTAGATTAAAGAAGCTATGAGTGTTCAAACTAGCTTACTAAGACACTCCAAATTAGCTACAAATTTCGAGTTGGAATTTTTCTAAACCTTTAAGTTCAGTGTTGAGTAAAATCTGTCAAGAAATAGTTCCAACACACAATCCCGTAAGAACAGTGTCCTTCAAAATTTATAAGAACAGAAAGCTACTAATTACATAGGAACAATGCCTGCATGCCATTGAACCCATTGTATAAGCCGTCATTGTTTTAACAAAAATGAGAAGCAAATCGGGCAAAGGGTTTTCCTAAGAACAAAAAAGGATTCTGAGTTGGGCATTGAAAGCTGAGGCAGATTGGCACAATACATCAATTTGTGTGGAGAAAATGTAGTTGTCAACGTTCAGGCTTAGAGGCATACGAGGCAATAGAATATAGTATCAATTTATAAGCTTAAAATCTAGTTGCCTCCTCCTTTTGTTGTGCTTATTAACTAGATTTGGATATTGACTATATAATGCATTCTAAATTGATTTTATGTTAAGCTTATAAGTAATGAGAGTTATGTTTATAAGAAAATCACGTAGATTAAAGAAGCTATGAGTATTCAAACTAGCTTACTAAGACACTCCAAATTAGCTACTCCAAATTTCAAGTTGGAATTTTTCTAAACCTTTAAGTTCAGTATTGAGTAAAATATTTCAAGAAATAGTTCCAACACATAGTCCCCTAAGAACAGTGCCCTTTAATATTTATAAGAACAAGAAGCTACTAACTACATAGGAACAGTTCCTACGTGCCATTAAACCCACCGTATAAGTCGTCGTTGTTTTAACAAAAATGGGAAGCAAATCGGGCATCAGGAATTCCTAAGGAAAAAAAAGGATTCTGAGTTGGGAATTGAAATATGGGGCAGATTGGCACAATACATCAATTTGATTGGAGAAAATGTAGTTGTCAGCGTTCAGGCTTAGAGGCATAGGAGGCAATAGAATACAATATCAATTTATAATCTTAAAATCTAGTTGCCTACAGTATAAATGTAGTTGCCTCCTCCTTTTTGTTGTGCTTATTAACTAGATTTGGATATTGAATTTATATTGAGTAAAATATTTCAAGAAATAGTTCCAACACACAGTCCCCTAAGAACAGTGCCCTTCAAAATTTATAAGAACAGAAAGCTACTATCTACATAGGAGTTAGAGATATTGCAAGAGTGGAAATACAGCTAATTAGAAGTCTCATGGAAGTTTCACTACAACTTCCTTCTTAAGTTTCACTACAGCTTCCTTCTTAACTACTGATTTTGAACTGTTGCTTAGCTTCCTTCTTAAGTTTCACTACATCTTCCTTCTTAACTACTGCTTCTGAACTGATGCTTAGTTGAAGCTAAGAGAAACAAGTTGAACTACAGCTAGTTGGATCACATGCTTAGCCAAATACAATAAATTTTTGTATCTATTTTTTTCTAAACAAACAGGAAACATTAACACATATTTGCTGAGCATATAGGCACTAGGTAGATAAGTCCATGTTAAAATAGGCACTTACTGATTTTAGATAAGTCCATGTAGCTAACAGCCATGGAGGTATCACATATCTTTCTCATGATGATATTACAAGTGATACATAATTGAAATACAATATAATGAAAAATTAATTCACACTAACAATGTAATCCAAATTCAACAATTTAGGTAAACCAAGTCTGTTCCACTTCAATGTCAATTAATTCACAACAAAAAACTGAAGATTTCATGTTATTAGCAATAATATTGGAATTCATACATAATTATAGTTTACTCTAGATAGTTGTGTTGTAACACTTATCAAATTTCTTACCCATGTTGTACTCGAATACAATTTTAAATCAGAATTTCATGGTAAATATGTAGGTTTTTGGAGCCATGCCAAGAATTTCTATTGCCGATCGGATAAGGAACAGGAGGCGAGGGAGAAGGGGGGCCCAACTGTAGAGCAATTCATCAGATGAGGATGTCAATGCTCCCAATGCTCCCAGTAATTTAGTTGAAAAGGACCCTATGGTAGCAGATCATCCCAGCCCACCATCAGCCACAAAGCCACCTTCAACCACAGTGCAAGGCACAAATTCAACAAAGAAAATCAGTGCCATCAGAGGCTAGACAAAGCAAGACATGCTCGATGCAATTGATGACATCGATTTTAAGGGATATTCAATCTGTGCATCTACAAAAAAACATGGTATTTCTTCCTCTAACATACATTATTGGATAAATGGGTTGACTAATACAAAGCGTTGAGGGTGTGTTACAGTTATGACTGAAGAGGAGGAGGATGAGGTGGTCGAGTGGTGTAAGGAGATGACCCAATTGGGACATGGGTTAGAGCTTATACAACTTAAATCCATTGTAGCTCAAATCTTTCAAGGGAGGCTAAAGCCCTTTAAAGATGGTTTTCCTGGTAAGTCATGGTGGAGTGGGTTTAAAAAGAGGCATCTAGACCTTGCGTTACATAAAACGGAGGGCCTTAACAAAGAAAAGGATTTAAATATATGCCCCGCAATTGTTTCCAAGTTCTATAACACTCTTTCTACTGTATATGACCAACACTCATATTCCCCATACCATATATTGAACTGTGATGAAACAGGCTTACAGGCAGGAAGAAATTGTGGTATGCGGGTAATTGCCAAGAGAGGGAGTAGAAATGTGCCTAAGATATTTCCTAAGAGTAGGGAGTGGATCACAATTCTTACCTGTGTCAATTCAATTGGTTCATCAATACCATGATTTTATCTATTTAAAGGTAAAATTCAACTAAAAAATTATATACAGAATTGTGAACTAGGGGCATGCATGGCTGCACATCCACATGCATGGATGACAAAGGAACTGTTCCTGAATTGGCTTTGCCACTTTTCTACTTCTGTAATGGGTGGTGTCTCACCTAAAAATAGGCACTTAGTAATTTTAGATGGCCATGGAAGCCACATGGATGTGCAGACAATCGAGGAGGCCAATAATTTGGGCATTAACCTATTAACATTGCTGGCTCATACCACTCACAGATTTCAGCCCCTTGATGTGAGTGTGTTTGGGCCTTTCAAGAATTATTTCAGGGTCGAGCGAGCTTCATGGATGGAAAATACTCTAGGGGTGGAAGTAAAGAGGTTTTAGCTAGTTGATCTTGCAAGTAAATCATTTAAATGGGCTCTCACACCTTCTAATATCAAGGTTGGATTTAGGAGGGATGGTATATGACCACTCAATTTTGATGCTCTTATGCATGATACCAGTTATAGCCAAGCATTCGAAGTGGAATCTCAAGAAGAAGAGAACTTAGAAGAGCATGTTGTTGTCCAAGAAGATGTAGTTGCTGCTGGAAGTATAATGTCCCTTTCTGAAGGGTTGTTCTGTGGTGGTGATGACGTTGACCATGTTAGTGAGACACAGTTCAGTCATGAACCAACTAACAATATCAATGAGGTTGTGACAGCCACTGATGCAGCTGATAATGAGCAATTGACAATTCCAACCCAAGTAAGTGCACCATCATGGCTGGTAGAGGTTGTGATGAATATCACTGGAAATAATGTATCTACCACCAAAGAGGAGGAAAGCATGGACATGACTTCACAACCATCAGGGTTGAACATCGAACTTGTTCATTATTTTGTGGACAGTGGATCACTATAAGAGGAGCCTATTCAACATGAAGTACCTGAAGAAGACAACAATGGGGGCCAATCAGTTGTCCTAGAAGATGAAATCCAAGTGCCAGGTCCGGAGGAGCATGGGGCAACAGAAAAGCAGAGATTACTTGGTGCATTCTGAAAGCTACCAGTAGAGAGAGTGAAGGCCTCATCAAGGAACTCGACATTAGATTATCTTTGTTTATGGAGGAGTTCACAATTGCTCACATATGAATATTATATTAATTTTATGTTTGAGTTTGAACGTAAAAAGAATGAAATTAAGGAAGCTAAAAAGGAGTTAGCCAATGAAAATAGGGTTGCAAGGATTGCAACAGTAGAAGCTCGAGCAAAGGAAAGGTTGGAAAGACAAAAAACAAGGGAAGATAAGGAACATCAAAAGCAATTGGCAAGGAAAGAGAGAGAGGCAAGAAAGGTTTAGCAAGAGTTGGAAAAAGGAGGAGGGGTGACAAGCAGGGAAGACCATGGTTCAAGCCGGTTTGAGGCAAATAGGTTGATGTCTAACACGTTGGACCACATTTCAGAGCAGACACCATCATTCCAAGACCTGATTAACATCCAAGTCCCCAGCTATCAGGCAGGGGTTAGGCCCACCTCTTATACCCCTATCAGTGCAGTTTTGAATCCTAACTGTGTTTATATGACACCTGCAGTCAATGTATGGGTTAGTAACACAAGTGCACCCTTGGGCTACTCAGTCCCACCATGGCTACATGGAGCAAATTGGAGTCAACCATATGCCAACATTCACGCACATCCTAATCATCCAATGTTGGGCAGTCCACCATACTTGGGTAAGGAAGTCAACTCAACAATTTTTGGCAATGTAGGAAATGGAAGCCATCAAGCATAGGGGTCCTATGACTTAATTTTTGTAACAACAAGACACTGTGATTTTGGTAAGGATCAAATAGGTTTGCTAATGATAGCATCCATGGATGTTTGGGAAGCTACAAACAATTTCAAATTAGTATGTATAAAACAGTGTCTAAATCCTACAAGTTTGTTAATCTGTTGAAGTTATAGCCTTAGCCTATATGAGATTTTTTATGAATTTATATATCAAACAGTTTATAATTCCTACATATCAAACAATTTCTAATTCCTACAAGTTTGTTAATCTGTTGAAGTTATAGCCTTAGCCTCGGTGTCTAACTTTCTCACTTGCAAACGCATAATACCAATCATCAATGACACCATTAAAACAAGTGATAGCTGGTGCCATCATTTTTGTTACTTAGAGTGACAAGACAACCCACATTCATCGATAGAAGCTAGTCATAATATTTATGAAGAGTGATTCAGAACAAAGTTATGATAAATTTTGCATCTAAACAAACTATCCCTTGAACATTACATGCTCTTTAATGAATAGAAACAGATACTAATAATCCTGTTAAATAACAAGTATGTCAACACGGGGAGAAAACCAATAGTCTTATATAACGAAATTGTGTGAGGGAATTAGATAAAATAAATAATTCTAACAAATTCTAATTAATCATATCAGTGGGCAACAAACTTGTATCATCAAAATTTATTGCAAATTTCATGAATAAAAATCACTCAAGAAAAAGGAGGTGAAAATTACTTGCTAACTTCATCAATAAAAATCACTGAATAAAGGAGGAGACTCTGAACAAAGACACTGAATTCATAAGCAAAAAAGTTCTATGACACTAAATTCCAACTTGGATTTTGGCCCATTGCCCCACTCTGAAAATGTGTCTTGCAATGAGAACAACCCTGATTGAATGATCCTACCTCTTAATTGATTAAAAAGAAGTGGAATATAAAAATCATAACTACAAACCAATGATACCTTGAACAATCAACAGAGGGTGTGAACAAAGAAATTGAATTCATATACAAAAAAAAATGCAAGACTGAGACTTCACATGAAAGTCAAAACATGTGCATATATCAATGTAAATAACACAGTATGACATCAATGTCGACATTATTAACAACACAATATGATAATTTAGACAACATTATTAAAAACATAGTATAAGAAAATGTCATCAAATTAATTGAAAACATGTACAGAATATAAAACATTATTAACATACTTGGATTTGTGGTGGTTATACCTCGGCTTTGTGGTGGTTATACCAATATTTAAACACAAAAATATCAATTTACAGAAAACCATAAACCCTAAACCCTATATCTCAATTTACACAGATTGATTTTAATTAACACAAAAACCCTACCCTAAACCTCAATATTACTAACAGAGTATGAGAAAATGACATAAACCCTAAACCTTATATCTCAATTTATGACATTATGAGAAAATGCCACCATTATTAATGACAGTGCAATATGACAATTTATACAACATTATTAACAACACAATATGAGAAAATGCCATCAAATTAATTGAAAACATGTACAAAATATAAAACATTATTAACATACTCGGCTCTGTGGTGGTTATACCTCGACTCTGTGGTGCTTATACCAATATTTAAACATCAAAATATCAATTTATAGAACACCATAAACCCTAAACCCTATATCTCAATTTACACAGATTGATTTTAATTAACACAAAAACCCTACCCTAAACCTCAACATTACTAACACAGTATGAGAAAATGACATAAAACCTAAACCTTGTATCTCAATTTACACAGATTCCTTCTAATTAACACAAAAACCGTACCCCAAACCTAAAAATTAATAACACAGTATGAGAAAACATGTACATAATATAAAACAGCTATACCTCGGCTTTCAACTCTGTGGTGGATAAAAATATTTAAACATTTACAGAAAAACCAGAAAATTTACTTTAAACATTTACAGAAAACCATAAACACTAAACCCAAAATCTCAATTTACACATATTCTTTTAATTAACACAAAAAAACTAGACAATTTACTTTAATCATTTACAAAAAACCATAAACCCTAAACCCAGAATCTCAATTTATACAGATTCTTTTAATTAACACAAAAAACCAGACAATTTACTTTAAACAGTTACAGAAAACCATAAACCCTAAACCCAGAATCTCAATTTACACAGATTCTTTTAATTAACACAAAAAACCAAAAAATTTACTTTAAACATTTACAGAAAACCATAAACCCTAAATCCTATATCTAAATTTACATAGATTCTTTTAATTAACACAAAAATCCAAATAATTTACCAATTTACTTTAAACATTTACAGAAAACCATAAACCCTAAACCCTATATCTCAATTTATACAGATTCTTCTAATTAACACAAAGAACCAGAGAGACAATTTACAGAAAACCCAAGTGTTTAAAAACACAATAAAACACAGTAAAGAAGCTCAACAGAGAACATATCCTTCAGGTTAAATGTGTTTACGAACACATACATATGACTGGTAGGACAGAGTCCTACCTTAAGACTACTCTCCTCAAATTCCTCTCCCTCCTGGCCTTCCTCCTTGCCAACTGCATTGTCCTCCTTGCCTTGCCAACCAATTGCATTGTCCTTGGCTTCTACATTGACCTGCAAACAATGCAAAAACCCAATCATTCATAGAGCACAAAAATTTAAAAAAAATGCAAAAACACTAAAAAAAAGTAAAACCAACAGGAAAATGCACATGAAGCACAATTCACAGCATCCAAACCTGAAAAACACACCTGAAAACACAATTCGGAGCATTGAGACCTGTAAGCCACGTAGAGCTAAACGCGGGCAAAACCACCATAGAGCTGAGGTATGACCACCACAGATTTGAGGTATGACCACCACCACCACAGAGCCTAGGTATGACCACCACATAGCTGATTAAAACCACCACAGAGCCGAGTAAAACCACCACAGAGTCAAGTTAAAACCACCACAGGGCCGAACCAAGTAAGACCACCACATAGCCAAATAAAACCACCAAAGAGCCGAGGTAAAACCACCACAGGGCTGAGGTATGACCACCACAGAGCCGAGGTATGACCACCACTGAGCTGAGGTATGACCACCACAGTGCCGAGGTATGACCACCACAGAGCCGAGGTATGACCACCACAAAGCCGAGTATAACCACCACAGAACCGATTAAAACCATCACAGAGCTAAGGTATGACCACCACAGAGCCGAGGTATGATGATGACAGAGTCGAGGTATGACCACCACAGAGCCGAGTATAAACACCACAAAGTCAGTTAAAACCACCAAAAAGCCGAGTATAACAACAATAGAGTCAAGGTATAACAACGACAGAGTCGAGTATAAGCAACATAGAGCTGAGCATAGCCACCAAAGAGCCGAGGTATAACCACATAGAGTTGAGGTATAAAAACCACAGCGCCGAGGTATAACCACCACAGAGACGAGGTTTAATGAAAATAGAGCTGAGGTATAACAACCACAGAGCCGAGGGAAAACAAAATTTGTCTACCGCCGTGGTCGAACCAGGACCAGGAGAGCTCGAGCCAGGAGGGCACAGGTGCCATAACAAGGGATGAAGTGCGTGGAGGGCAGTGGCAGAGGTGTCAAGCATCAATTCTCCTCTGCGCAATAGTCGGAGCCAGTAACGAACAACAAGCAAACCTAGAGCAAAAAATGAAGCTTCACGGAGAAGCCTCTTTTTAATGGCAGGAGACAACCATTGGAGAAGGTTGATGACCGGTTCAACCGGTTGACAATACCCACCACATGCTTGTACATGTTGTCGACACTTTTTGTAAATGAGTTGGCTTGTCCTACGTGGAATGGGGGTCATTCATTGCTGAGGTGTCCAATGACTAGCCCCTCTCCCCTAATAGCTAGTCTTTTTGACCTTTAGCTCCTTTATTTAAATATTTATGTGAAATGTCGTTGATTTTGATACAGATGTTATGTTGTAAAAGTAATTACAAAACATAGAAGTAGTATTGTAATTATAATTTTTGTGTCATTAAGGGAAACACAAACTCCTGAGCATAAGAATATCCAAATCAATAATGAGTGTTTTGTAGGAGGAAACACATGTTCTATATCAAAATTATTGTGGAGATAGTTTTTGTTGCTAAGTCAAATTAATTTTGGGAAATGTTTTACATCATTCAACAATGAACACAATTAACATAAAGATTGGGATTCGAAACGTCGACACTCGTTCCTTAGTACTGTGGATAATCCGGGAAGCTCTTTAAAAAATGATCACCACATGAGTTTAAAAACCAAAACATAAAGATTCACAATATTTGAATAGTGGTTGAACTAAAATAACATGTTTTCTTTTTTGCTTCATTAGGTTGCATAAAATTTAACTAGAACTTGAATTTATAACATAATTTGGGTCCTTTATAATTTGGGTGATAAATAGTTTCACAAAGTAGTTCAAGAATACAACCAATTAAAAAAAAATGTGCACAATTACATAAAATATAGTTTGGAACAAAATCCAGAGAATATTATATGCATTACACAATTTCTTGATACATGTTGTTGTGCCTTCATTGTTTTTTTTATATATTCATTGGATATGTCAAACACATTATTATTCATTCTTTTTTAATATATCATTTGTTGTTGGAGAACAAGTCTTTGCTAAAAAATACATTGATTTCGTTCAATGGAGAAGTTTTGGCTCTACCTTTTTCTTTAAATAATATCTATAGTTTAGAGTTAATTCCAATGCGCTCCCAGATGCAATGTTTTTATTCTTTTTCTTTAAATATTATTTTTAGTTTTGTTATGGACATTGTTTTCACAGATGGAAACAATGCAACTCTTCTCATCTACTTATAAAAAGATTTTCATGTTCTTTGTGGCAGAGAAAAGTACTCAAACTTGTTCTATTGTAAAAAAAAAAAGGTAGGGAGGTGCACGAAGAGTACATTCCATATAGAAAATTTTGTGGCCTTCTTCAATAATACTTGTTCTTTGAATACTCAAAGTATTCTACACTTCTTGAATTCAAGAGAAGAATTGCATTTTTCAACTTGCCATATTTGTCCACTAGGATATATGGGAACAAAAAATGCTTTTGCATTACATGGATCACATGTCTATAAAATTGATTGCATATTATTTAGATTCCATTTTTACATATTGTAATATTTATTCTGCTATCTAGTGGACTATTTTTTTGACTCATTTGTTGTTCTCCTTCACTTATGTTATACATTTATTGAAATACAACAAGGAATTGTAAATTACTTATGCCATTGCTTAAGTGATGAGCATGATGCTACATTAGAATCACTCTATACTTAACTAAATACTGAATACCTTGAAGATCTTCACCAAGTCATGGATGTTGAAACTTATTTGCAAGGATTGTCTACACTTGCTTCTTCTTCTTCCGATTCAACAATTAGCTTATGGGGAGATGTTTTTTGAATCAAATGGTTTTCGAATTAGTTGTTAGTTATAGTCAATGTTTGGCTATTTACATATCTTCGCTTCAAACAATATATCCATGGCTATCAGATTAATATTTTGTTACATAACCAAAATCCTACATGTGGATATTTTCAACCACTTCTACTATATCACACAGTGGACATTTTGTCCCCGATTTCTAGATCAATTTCTCGATGCATTCCTAGATATGAGTTCTGTTTTATGAAATTTGGCATGGTGTACATTAAGCAATTCTTATTACAACAAGGATTCGTGATTCATTATCACATTCTCATATTGTCACGACCATTGTTCAGTTCTATTTTTACAATTGCACCATGGTTTGACATGTTTTCCATGAGAAAAACAAATTCATGTAAACTTTTTACAATTACTACAATTGGAATGATATTAGAGTTATTAGATGCTTGCAACTAAATATTGATACAAAAATCATTAATCAAGAAAAATGTGTCAACAATTGGAAATATTATATTATTAATCTATCAATGCCATATGCAAATGGACATATACAAGAAAAAAAATTATCTATCCAGTGGATATGTGAACTACTTAATGTTAACATCTATATTTCGAATGCAAACATTGGAGATGTTTCCCTACAATTCTATTCATCAAACACTTCATCCAAAGCTTTGTATCTTATGCATGTGCCAATATCAAAATCACATGCTCACTTCCATGCACTTTTTCAAATTAATTATGTTTATAGTGTTAGTGATGCTAACGATACAGATAAAACTCATTTCCATTTCAAGTGTCCCATCCAAACAATATAATGATTCTACATCTTCTTTCCAAATAAAAATTCAATTAACTCATAATAAGATATCAATGAAAATACAAATTTTTGAAGTGCCTAAATATTGCACATAATCAAAACAAGCCTCTATTTGTTCATCATTGGGTGATGAGCACATCAAACTAGTGTATGCTCCTCTTTCCATTAAATCGAATAACCAATCTACTCGATTGCATCGATTGAAACATACAATACGTGCACATGGTGCTTTACTATCCCATGAAAGAAAAATCATTTACAATCAATTAAAGAAATTGAGGAATATTTGAAATTAATTCAAGACACACCTATACATGCATGTTTCATTTGTGATATATTTCATTTAAAAAAATACATGTGGCTGATTGGCAAGAGTGCGCTATCAACTTTTCATAAGATAGCACTTGTAACTGAAGTTAAAGAAATCAAAACCAATTAGGAAATTTGCAAACCTTGCAATACTCCAATAGTTAATGGAAAATTTCCTAAACTTGCATCACCTTTACATATTCGTCAAAACAAAAAAATTTCATATGTCACAGAATTAACATCTTTACAGGTGAGATTAGTGGCACCAAGAATGAACTTTGCACAAATAAGGAAGCTTGGATAAAAAAAAGTCACAGATAGGGTTGAAAAGCACAAACATAAATGTTCCTTCAAATTTGGACAAAGTTTAAACAAATTTGCCTATAAATATTTATGATTGCATGATAATTGCAATAATGCTAAAGATAAAAACAAAATACAAAAATTCCTTTTTTTTTCTGGAAATGTTTGACCAAGAAAGGTGATGACTAATTTACATGACTTGTGCAATAAAACTCTCTATAAAGTTGAACAAATAGTAATAAATAATTAATGGAAAGAGAATTTTGATCAATGTAAACAAAACCATACTAGCAATATTCCAAGAATTGACGAACCAAATTTAGCACTTGTTGACAATGATCTAGAACTAAAATCATAAACACTTGTAAATGGTTACTCAGAGGCCCATTTAATACATGATCTTGATAAAAAAAATAATAATAATTTCACCTTCTAAGGGATTTCAGCCATTAGGTATCTTCTGGGACAACTTATATGAAGAAATTAACTTCCCAACATTTTTTAATGACTCAAGTAAACCTTTTTATGTCATGAATCACTTCCCAAATCAACAATTTGCGGAGTGGGAACTATTGCACATGTATAAATATTTATCAACACATGATATGAATACATTTTTTTAAAGAAATTCATATATTGATAAGCCAAGTCCCAGGATCAACTTGGATTTTGACTCGCAAAGGAGAGTTATAAGGGAAAAACCCACTTCCTAAAGATGTCAAATACCCTAGAAATATTCAAAAATATTGCAATATAGAATTGTGTATCAATGTCTCAAAATTATTCGCAAATTTCCTGACTGCTTTGAAAATATATGAAAAATACATATTTTCAATAATACAACAACTTAGTCCACCAACTTTATTTGTCACATTCACTAGTGTTGAGCATCTTTGGGATCCATTGATAAATTCATTGAAGAAACTAGTGCACCTTGCAGTTTCTGGAGAGATAATGTCAAGTTTTTTGAGCTAAAGCAAGTGATGTGACAAGGAAACAAAGAATTTGTGTTTTTGTTAAATATATTTATAACTTTTTCACATACCAACGACGATTTTGCATATTTGAACAAACATTGTTACACATGTCTCCCAAATGATCCAAAATTTCCATACTTGTTCAACTTAAACAAAGATGAGAACACACACAGTGATAAATGTTATCTGTCATTGATACAAAAACTATAACATTAACTGCAAATGACAAAGAAATTAAATCATTAAAAATAGATCAATAAACAACACAAAAATATAGTTTCCAACTGTCATTATGCTAAAAAAAAATGTTTTTTGTTGAATTGATTCGTGTAGATTATGATATTAAAGACAGTGGCATTGACGGTATCCTTAGAGCATCCAAAGAAACTGAAAATGGTGCCATTTGGATTGATTTTGTCAATCCAATGATTGGAAATGTTCAACAAACAAAAATTTGCCACTTTTTTAAACACAGAATAATGTCTCATTGGACACCTATCTCTAGAGTTTACATACATATTCAATAAAAAAACAACAATAGTTACACAAGAGAACAATTTACTATTCAACTGGCATGTGCATGAATGATACATCATTCATAAGGCTTAACAAGGGATAAATTAGCCTTTGACCCAAAGGGAGTAAAACAACATGGACTTTTCTACACAACACTTTAAAGTGTCAAAGATATTAAATCCTTGTATCTAATAAAGAAATTGGAAAAAAACAAACTTCTTTCCCTCTCACAAAGTTTGTGTTGAGCTAGAAAGACTTAGAGAGAATGCTTCTTTCCAACTTGATTATATTTTATAGTGCAAAAAACACAAAATACTATTTGAAAATATGCTCATTGAACACGCGTAGACCCTCATTGCATTTTGAGGAAATTGTTTCCAATCATGAACTAATGAATGTCAACATCCTTTGTTTCCAAGAAACACAAACAATTGTGCTTCCATCGAATGTAATGTTTATTCATAGTTGACACTCATTTCACGTATACATCAAATCACATCAAAACAATACTTGTTATTTTCGATTGTAAAGAAAGTTCCATTGGCATTGAAAATGTATATTGTACACCAAATGAAAAAATTGACGAAATCATTGATTTGATCAAACACACTTTGAAACATATGCCTAGAGACTATCAAATCACAATAGTTGGTGACTTGAATTTGGACATGTTTCAAAATAAATATGGACAAAAAGGTGTTTCTATTTATGCATCAAAATAGCTTCAAATTATACAGAACAACACAAACAAGTGATTATGGATACATACTTGACCATTTGTGGAAAAAATATCCCACCTAACAATGTCTTATTCCATGTCTTTGATGCCTTTTTCAATACCATCATACTATTTGCCTCACCATACATTTATTATTCACTTGAGCCACTATTGCATTGCCAATTTGACTGTAATGAAATTTTGAATGCTCACAATTGTTTTCAACCCTCTAATCAATGGAAAATCAAATACATCAACACATGCATCATAGCTAGACATAAATCCTCCTTGTGGCAATGGCACCTTAATTTTCAATAGTTATTTCAAGATCAAATTTATTATCTCGTAATAATACAAAAAGAGGCTTCCATGCAAAAATTATGAAACAATAGTGCAGGTAGGAGAAACTAACCTTTTTTCTCTTGTTACCATAAGTATGTTTCCATTGTAAATTGTTTTTATTTGTTTATACTAAATGCATTGTCTTACTATGTCTATGTCACTAGTTTTTACACTCTTTAAAAAGTAATTTAATTCTTAAATCATATGTAATATACATCTTCTCAACAAAATTTTTAAGTATCAAAGAAAAATGTAAAGCTTTCCTCTTCCAATAATTATTTTAGGTGGGCCTATGCTTGTTGTGTCTATATTACAATGTGCATTAACCTTGAAAAAAATTCTTCACTTTCTGAATCATGTGTTGCATAGACCCTCCAATCGGCTTTTATTTGAATCATTGAATAACAATATGATTTCTCTTGTTACAAGAGTATTTTGCCATCAATATGGTAGTGGGCTCCCAATAAGATACTATAGTCCAACAAGTCCAATCTCCCAAAACTCGCAGCCAATGTCCATGTGCAAGGAAAATTTTGACAAGCCAATGCATCCATGTCTATCCATAAAAATTTGGAATAGTTTAGTTCCTTAGCACAATCCTTATTCACTTCCACCTCATGGAATGAATCCATATATTGCAACATGTAACCCTTCCTATACATCAAATTTTCCATGAAATTCTATAATTTCCTTTCTTAGAGGTGTATAAGCCCAAAAATTCCTTTGTGAAGTGAATATCCTACCCATCATATCCAAAGAATGAAAATGTGAGCCACAATGTACCATCTATAGGGGGCATGGACTTAACTACCATAACCACCAACTAACGTGAACCTACAATTCCACATGTTTTCATGCCAGGATTAGGTAATGAGACTCTTGACCATTCACTAGTAAGAGCTCATCTTCATGCATTGTTTCCAAAATTACGAACATATATGGCTTATAATTTTTTTTTCTAAGGACACATATTACTTCAAAATCAA
This sequence comes from Pinus albicaulis, assembly GCA_034641835.2. Classification (NCBI taxonomy): domain Eukaryota; kingdom Viridiplantae; phylum Streptophyta; class Pinopsida; order Pinales; family Pinaceae; genus Pinus; species Pinus albicaulis. The sequence continues at coordinate 81,307,251 of CM076574.1, read as the reverse complement.
CCGTAGAACCCACGTTAATTTTAATCCTTCTCAAAATGGAATTAAGTTTGATATCTAATGTAGATGAGTTAGAATGAGGATGATATATTATAACTTTGGCTAGCTTATGAATATGAAGGAAAATTACTTGAATGACTCCCTAAAGTAGGGCATAAGCCTCTACTTGTGTAACACACCACTCCCCTCAAGCCTACCCAAGTAACTGGAAAACCAGGGTAAACATGAGATGAGAGGTCGTTAGGATAGATTCAACCTCCTTGGTGACCTTAAGGAAGCGGAATTGAAGTGGAAACCATAACACAGAATTTTAACACCTGCTACAGGACCCCCAGAGGCTATCCTAGTCATCCACCTAACCTGTTCCTAGGTCCCACTGATATTTCATATAGAAAACCCCCTGGATGTTGCACATGCCTACATCCATGCATATGGGAGGCTCTAGATGCGTGCATGATCCTGCATTTTAGCTTCCAGGGACTAAATCTCCCATAACTATGCCTGTATTTGCGGGATTTAAGGCTCCTTTTAAGCCCAGAAACACATACACTACCTAGAACTCCCTGTAACTTCCAGGAATCATTAAATACATAGTGACAACACTAAAAAACAAAAAATTGACTCTAGGACTAAGCTTGACCATCCCCAACCAGAATTAGCATTATGTCAAACACTTGGCATGAATTTAATCTATATGTATAAGATACAAGACAAAGAATAAATGACTAAAAGAACTTATGAAAAAATACAAGAAGGATCACCACCTTCTTTCTTAACCAGATATAACAGTAATTAGGTCTTGCATCCATCATTTTAATAATTACAAATGAATACATGAATTAACACGACACGAAACAGCCATTTAAACATGCTTATAACTAGCATAAAACCATGGAAATAAGAGTGAGAATACAACCATTAAATCCACATAATAATAGGTACAAAATCAAAATAACTTAGCTTCCATTAAACATAGGTAAATACCGACCAAGTTTGGGACTTCCACGTTCCACCCGACTATAGACATGGTTGATCCAAATCTCTCTTCAACCAATCATCCTCGTGCCATATTCCAAGCATTAATGTGGGATATCATGGATAAACTCATCCAAAACACAACCAAGGGAATTAATAGGTTAAACCACCTCCACCCTCACCATACCGTGATCACACCCAACCGATGCTCTAATCAAAAAACTGAGCAAAACATGGAAATTCCATTGGGAATCCATCACTATGCTTGCGAAATTTTCTATCTCCCTATCTCTTAGACTTTAATGCAATCCAATCCCGGATCACTAGGCCCTAAACCAAGATATCTCCCTCAGGCTTTACTATGTATCCCGCCAAAACCGGTCAAGGGATTCCTATGTATTTGGTAATGAAGCTTGATACCACCTCTGCCCCATATCCCGATTCCATCCAGAAAATGCATAGCTCAAAACCAAGATCAAAATCCCAACACACCATGGCATCCGGAAAAGGGAAATTCAAGTCTGAAAATCACTTTCATAACCTGACAAAACCATGCCATTGATAGCAAAATAACCAAATACTTACATCCATAAGACATGCATGTCAAAAAAAACTCGGAAATCAAACATGAAATATGTTACCTGGCTCAAATCCCGAAGTTGGGAAACACTTTTTGGCGGAGGGTTAGAATTTGGGAGAAATTTTTAATTTTTCGTCCGAGAAAATAGTCAACTCTATTTCTCAACCTAGAGTTTTAAAAAATCTCGTCTGAGAGATTTTAAATAGTTCGCCCGAGATTTTGATTGGGTTTAACCAGAGTTAAAATTCTCTCGGACGAGAGTTATGCATTTTCTCGTCCGAGATTTGTATTCACACAAACTCTCGGGAAGACTCTCGGACAAGAGTTGTTTAATTCTCGTCCGAGAGTTTTTTTAATTCTTGTCCGAGAGTTTGATTGTTATAATAAAATCCAAAATTTTCTATTTCTCCTAGCATTCTGCACTGTCGTTATCATTTTCGCGTTTTGGACTGGAGTTGTTGTTGTTTTGGACTGGAGCTATCGCCGCGCATTCGAGGATTCAGGTAAGCCTTCTAGGCTTGATTTTGGGAGTGCCATGGAGCTCACACACAATTTATTTTGGGCTATGATACTTAATTTGGAAAGGGGATATTCTAGTAACTCAAGTGATGCATGGTTCAATGATTACGCTTTCAATGTCTAGTCCCACCGGGGGCTCCGATCCCAGTCGAATTTACCAGTGGCGCGAAGTAGGCCTCCAACCCTAGGTTTATATTTTTTTACAGACCTTTGACCCTAAAACAGGCCATTGGGTCTTATATCTATAGCTACCTCCTGGCTGTCGTCCTTCCTAGCAGCATCGAAACCAGGCATAAGCTCTTGGCTTTCCTATCAATCCTAGCCCCTACAAGTAAATAAAAACCAGTAATTGAGTGCTCAAAAGATGGCTTTAAAGGGTCAATTGTGTTTTTTACACTTTTAGTCCAGAACAAAGTGAAACGAACACAATTGGCCCTTTAAAGTCTCATGGCTCCGTTGTTGGTTCAACCATTTCGTGGAGAAGCGAGGTGAATCAAAACCATCATGTGTAGACTTAATTTTTCTTCTGCAGGGGAGAGGGTTTTGCATTGTAGTGACCCAAACCAGATATTCATTGCCCCTATAGACAACGAGACACAATGAAACAAATAATTTTGAATTCCATCATTTATATCTCTATAAGAAGCCTCAATTACATTGAATTTTATCTATGCAATGTTTGCGGTTTTCCTACATTCCTTATGCCATGGAATTCAATCAATTTCTCATCGATGCAATCAACACAGAAGTTGAGGTAATTTATCCTACAAATCTTCATGTTTAGGGTTTAGGGTGTGTGGAAGTCAGTTAGTCTCCTAATCTAGGGTTTCTTGACAGTACTAATAATTATCATTTCAGTCTTGTTTATTTGAATAAAAATTTGTGTGTATTTACGATTCATGTTGAATTGAATTTCAATTTGGGTATATTTATGATTGTGTAGCATTTGTATAATGAAAATGCAAGAAAGCTTATGTACGCGGGATTAAGTCCTCTATGATTTACACCACATTTCTTGTGGGAGTATAATAGCACCAAATGGGAATGAGTGAAGGAAATAAATAAAATGGTGATGGAGTATAATTTCTCTCTCAGATAGAAGTTGGATCAGCTCAACAATAAACTTTTGCAATTGGGTCTTCGTAGACTAATTATGTAGATAAGACTATTTTGCGTCACTTTGAACTATCACAAGTAGCTATTCCAAATATTATGCATGTAGTGTCACTCTATGCTAGTTTATTGTGAAAATTGACAATTTTATTGAACCATCTCTACTTCATGCTAGTGCAAGTACAAGGCCTCCAATAACATATCACTCACAAGAATAAAACTACTCCACATTGACTACCTTGTCACTAGGTTCAACCAAAATTCTTCTTATGTCTTTCCACTTGTGATCATGTATTCATTCAGTAGTTTTGTGGCTAAAGGATATTGTATTCATCTTAATAGAAAAACCAAATTTTTATTTATGAAATACGTTCATCAGATGGATGGCTATAATAGCCTTATGAAGTAACCCTTAAGCTTTGTTTTCAAATGCAAGAGGTAAGCAGAGAATTAGGCAAGTATTCTTTATCAGTTTTTCAAGAGGGAAAATTATTCTTCATCAAATACTTGAAATTAGAGATGGGCCCAATGCTTTTCTTAGTAGCTAAAAAACTATTCTTTGTCAATTTTGTAAGAGGGAAATATATTCCTCATCAAATAGTTGAAATTAGAGACAAGTACAATTATTTTCTTGGGTACTAACCTCGAAGAAATTTATAGTAAATGCAGGGTAGCAAATATTGCACATGATGTGTACAAAAAAGTGTAAGAGGTGTCGCATCATGGAATTCCATGCTTTCCAAGAATGCATTGAATGGTTTCCCCAATATGGCCTTGGATGTATTAAAACATTCTAGTGCATTTTATGAAGGCCCCTCACACCAATTATCTATTTGGTGTTGTGCTTAAATTTCTGTAGCAATCAAACAATGATATGAAGCCATATCCATCTCATATAGTGTTACCTTACCTCTGTAACTTTATGTTCAAATACAAGAGTTTCCCATGTCACATGCCAACTACACCCAAAATCTCATAAAAGAGGATATAAACCTGTGTGCAACATAAATCCCATGATCACTATCAAAGAGTTTGAGAGAAGCCTCATTAATGCTAGCTAGAGTACTTGAGAAGATTGTATATTCTACATTAACAACTTGGAGTTTCCCTTGATTTACTAATCTTTCTGCAATAGTTACATCTAGATCAACAATACAATATTGGAATCCAACCACAATGACATTAATAGGAGACTCACTCTTTCAAAAAAAAAATTGTTCCAAGGCTACAAAGGATTTTCTTTTAGCCTTAAAAGAAAAAAATATAATGTGGGGAATGTCGAGGAGTCCTTTATCACAAGATGTGATCAACTTTGTCCCCTTACATAGGTTTTACAAAGTAGTGCAAAATTAGTTTGTTTTTTTATTTATTTTGGTTGTATCAAAATTGAGTCAATTTAACTAGGCAGAAGCTCTCTTACTAAGTTCTTTGGAAGGGTGGAGGCATCAACTCCAGAACCAGTGAAGTCTCTTGCAACAGATGAAGGATATTCTTCTAGTGCTCTCTCTTCCACTTTGGAAATCATAGATTCAGTCGTATTTGTGAATTGTAACTCCTTCACAAGGTACTCACCATCTACATTTGAAGCAGAAGCACTGTAACTTTCATCTTCTACAGTCACATTCTTAGGTGTTTGGCTATCCATGTCTAGTGCATCAGATTCTTGCTTGACTTCTGTATTGCTATGTGAAACCAAACATATATTTTGTCACTTAGAGGTGACAAACCTATTTGGTCTCTCAATAAAAATCTTGGCACACCTATAATATCTTCATGATGGAATGGGTTTGGTCTCTCAATAAAAATCTTGGCACACCCATATATGTGCTTACTCATTGAGCCCTTTTTTACTCTAACTTGAATACAAAATGATCATGTTAGCAATCAGTATTATGGAATAGGTAGAGCTTAATGCCAATATCATAGTAAGAAAACACATCACTATGAACATACTAATCACACTAATGGGAATAAGAGTACTATCCAACTTAATGTATAGAGTAGAGAGATGATGCTTACATAGGATAAGGACCTTAAATCAACCTCATACGTACCATATTCAATGAAGCTCAGTCTTTCTTCTCATTACTTACTAAGCTCACTAACAAAATAGTATAAAGTCGTAAGAGTAATGGAAATAGAAGTGGTATTATCTATTCCAGAGCTTACATGTGCTCTGTGTCTGTAATCAAGTAATCAATGAGCTTGAACTAGATTCATTTTATACAAGTTGTAATATTATTCTCCATAAGTAATGGTAAGAAACCCAATCGTGTTAAGCACACAATCCAACTCGCACTTAAAATACATCAATGTTTAAGGTCCTAGAGGAGACTAAAACCCCCCAAAAAAATATTCTTTAACAATATTGTTTGGAAGCATAAGAAGACCATTCTTAGAGCAGGAAATCCTCCCCTGTGTCATTGGCTTGAGAAATTATTCCCTTTGTATCAATTTATTAACAAAAAATTCTCCTCTATGTCACTGCCTTGAGTAACAATACTCATGTGTGTTGCTATATTGAGAAACAATGCTCCTTATACCTCTAGGTTGAGGAAAAATGCTCCATCGTGCTTAGAATATACCTTAATGGGTCTCAAGGGACATAGAAACTTGGTATCATCTTGAGAAAGGTCAATTAATTTTTGTAGGGTGAATTCAGATACTTTTTGTTAGGTGGCACCGTACGGAAACAAGATACTAGGTGGAATAAAGGGGGATTGTAGTGGCTAATACAACAATTAGAGATGCAATGGTAGGACCTATACATATATTAGTGTTTCCCATGAATATCTACCAAATAAATTGTGATTAGTGTTCCTTCATGGTATATTCTCTCTAACACAAGGGTACCACTACTTAGAATTGTGGAATGTTGAACTACATGAACTCCCCTTTACTGATCTTGGTTGAAAATTAAGGAAGGACCTAAAGGGCATAGATTGTAAAAAGGGATTACTAGAGTATGAGAGAGAGGTTGAAACCTCATAAATATTTATATTAGCCCCTTTCTTTGAGTCTCTCATGGTTTTGTATTTGTCTGAGTTGGGCTCCTACCTCCTCGAAACAAATTCCAAGTACCATGTTTGTTATCCATGACATGAATTTGTCCCAAGGCGTACTGCTATTGCAATATGAAACACAGACATAATTACTCTAACACCCGACTATATTAGCATATACTATGAGTTTGAATGAAGTTTTAAATATGTGAAGCAATTTTTTTTTCTGCTCTATTTCAATGCTTCGTCCCTTGGACCTATTTTCATGATGGCATCTTCACATAGTTATACATGAATCATAACACCAATAACAATACTACCCTTTTCATCATGGTTGGGTGTAACTCCCTAGGTGTTGAAGTGTCTTCTGAGTGAGAATGTGGTGCTTAGGGATGACAATTTAAAGGTTGCCCAATTCGGCATAGATCAAGTCATACTACATGGCATTCTAGATGACATCTTCCTTAGTTCTGGGGAATGTTGATGTGACATATTTGAAAATGGGAGGAAGGAGAGACTTCATGAACCAATCCATGAAGAAATCATCATTACATTTTGAATCTTTCCACAAGCTCCATCATCTAGATAACTCCTAAAAGTGATTATTGATGTGGGTGGAAATGGCCTAATGGTAGGTTGTTAGAATTTCAATGGCCATATCATGGAATACATGTAACTAGATGTATGAGAGAAAAAAATTCACAATAGTAGCGAACACTAGATAGGTGCCATGAAAGAGATGAAAGAGATGAAGATGGACTAAGTCATCCATTATGGAGCTTGAGGAACACCACATGTAGAAATACTTAATATGGTCGGTGGAGTCATCTCCTAAATTCCTCTCAAGGTTGAGGAAATTCATGGGAATATTTGTTGGCATAGGGAGCCAATTAAAATCATGAAGGAGAGGATCAATTAAAGGAGAGGATCATTTAATAATTGGCATAGGACCATTGCAATTCTGTAAGAAGCATGATATTGACATCTTGCAAGATGCATATACTGACAATAAGAAAGATGTATCTTGATAAAAGAAGTACAAGTCCCTATAAAGAAGAAGTTGAGTTCTCAATGAAGGTAGATTTCATATTGCAAAATATGTGGATGTAAAATAGAGTAGTAAAAGTCTAGGGTTCAAAGCTAGACATTTGCAAACCGTAGAAAGCAAAAAGGGTTTGAGTCTATGGTGAATTTAAGGATGATTTTTGGTTGATTTAGTTGATAAGAACACATTCCTTGGGCTCTTCTTCTTCTGATGATGAATATTTCTCATTGCTTTAATCCTAAATATCAGTTTCTTATTTGGAGTATTATCTCTTTCTCTTTTGAGCTTTAACTTTTCAAAATTTATGAGATTTGTCCTTCCTCTTCATATCCTTCTTATTTTCTTCCTTTTTACGTCTTTTGTGTGGAAAGTTTGTAGCAAAATGTAAAAATTCACCATATTCGAAACACTTGAAAGAAAACATGCATTTATACTTTCGAGTACCTCTCTTTAATTTACTGGAAAACTAAGAAAATTCTCCATCAGATTCAGTACTAGAGTATTCTTCCTCTTCCTTTATTTTCTTTGGAATTTTCTTGAGATTTTTGGTGATACCATTGAACTTCTTGGAGGATTTGAATGCAACTTCACTAGATTCATATTTCTCTTCTACAATACGTAGCTCATAAGCTGTAAGAATTCCAATAAATTTATCCATAGTGAGAGTGCTCAAATCAATTATTTTTTAATAACAGAAGCATTGGGGTAAAATCGTGTTGGTAAATACCCCTTGATTTTCTGAAAAATGACTTCATCTTCAAATTTTAAATCGATGCTCTTGATCAGATTGGTCATTGTTTCAAATATTCTCAAATATTTTGTAGTAGTTTCATCTTCCTTCATTATCAAGCTCTCAAACCTCATCTTATAGGTTTGGAGCTTCACTTTCTTCACCTTCATATCACCTTCATATATATTCCCAAGCTTGTCCCAAAATTCTTTAGCTAATTTGCAATGCATGACTTTTATCAACTCATTCTCACCAAGTGTTTCATTTATGGCATTTATGGCTTTGGCATCGTTTTGATACTTCTTTTTTTTATTACTGTTTGAAGGAATAAAATCAAGAACAACATATCTGGTCACCATAGTGGAGAAGAAATCAACAAAAAAACTCATGATATTCCCCTTGGTTGAACTTGGTTGAACTCTATAGTAGATTGATAATAATGTCATAAAAAAAAGTCATTTAAACCAAATTTGATTATAGAATGAAAGATACTTAATTGATAAGTGAAGATAAAGTCTTCATCTTGATTTCTTCAATTGTGGAGAAAAGATGTGTTGGCGATTTCTCTTTGAATGATCTTCTTCAAGGGTAAGGATTAGATCTTGGTTGTAATGATGATAAAGCCTTCTTTTTTGCACTCTTTTGTACCAGTCCTAGGAAAGCTCGGTTCCTAGTCTTTAGATAATATTACTTTGACTTATTCTTTACATAAGAATATAATTACATAGTCAACATGAAGACCGATCTAGTTATACTTTCCAACATGCCTATGCGTTCACACATAGTACCTATATAGTACTTGTTATCCATTGGTTGATGGCATTCAATTGTCGATTGATAATTTGTTTTCTAATTTGTTTATGAGGGGCAGGCAAGCCCTACAGAGACCCCTCCATGGCATCAGGGGAGCCCTACAGAGACACCTCCATGAGAGGAGGATTATCAGGTACATTGGTTGTTTAGTTATGTCATGTTTTCAAGTAGGTTATATTTATTGTTCGTTGTGAAAAATTGACTAATGTGATTTTTTTTTGTCCTGCACAGGTGGACGCACTCGTCCGACTCGTTCACCCAGTCAGGAAATTGAACAAGAGGTGCCCCAAGGACATGTTCCCATTCACCCTATTGCTGGTGAGGGGCAAAGGAGAACAATGTCTCAGCCTGTGGGATTCATCCCACAATTGGATACTTCTCCAGGTAAAATCTAAATGAAAATTTATTTTTTGATGTATGTTTAATTTCAAACTTATTTTGGTACTCATGTACCCAAATTCTAACAATTTAATGTTTTGTACAGTGGGTCATAGACACATTCATTCCTTGTCAGGGGACCATGGTATGAACGAGGGTCTTATACATGGCATAGGTACACAATAGATCAATTGCAAGTTAAAATGTTCAATTTTACGTTATATTCAATGTTGAACAGGTGAATTTTTTTTTCAAATGACATGTGTTTAATGTGAAAACATTATGCTCCATAGGTGCAAATGTTGGAGTTGGGGTTGGCCCTATTATTGGTGAGGGCAAAGGAGAACAATGTCTTAGCCTGTGGGATTCATCCCACAATTGGATACTTCTCCAAGTAAAATCTAAATGGACATTTATTGTTTGATGTATGTTTAATTTCAAACTTATTGTGGTACTCATGTACCCAAATTCTAAAAATTTAATGTTTTGTACAGTGGGTCATAGACATGTTCATTACTCGTCAGGGGACCATAGTATGAACGAAGAGGAAGAGATAGTTTTTCCAGCAGGTATTTTCAAATTACCAAACAAGTTTTTTAAATACAAATTTTCCTTATAAATTATTTAATTTTTAATATGTGCAATAATTTAACATGTTACATGTGGTGGTGGTCACCCTCCTAGGGATAGAGGTCGTAGGGTTCATGAGTTTGCTCGAAATCCAAGCTATGATCCCCTTTACACCCATCCCGGTGATATTCCTTACTTACTGTTGATGGGATAAGGGAGCATTCCATGAGATTGCGCAATGAATTGCAAAGTTGCAATCTCTCTGCCCCTAGTCGAAATTGTCTCCAAATTGTTTTGCACGATTTGGAGAGTTTGATAGAGAATTATCGTGGGGTTGGACCATCAACCCAAGTTTTTTTTGACATGATGCGTAGGAGGAGAGCATCAGTGATTGGTATCCACTCCTACAATGAAGTCAAAAGTAAGGTCACTAAAGAAATGGCCTTGTCACTATTTGACTTGCGGCCTGAAGACAAAAAAGGTATGAAGATTGCAAGATTCAATGATCCTATTATTGCACCCCATATTTATGAGAAGTTCCTATGTGCATACGAGAAGTTCCCAAATAATGATGAGGTGCCGCAATATTTTGTTAGGATGTTGTTTTCTCAATTCCGAGAGCACATGGACCCTAACTATACAGATACTGGGTCCAAATTCTATGGAGCTGGAAAAGGTCGTACATATGAATGACCTGATGCTATGCGAGATGTTGGGTTTAGGCCTCTAGCACCTCGTTTAGCAACTCGACCACCTAGGGTAGTTACACTTCCAGAGGAGTTAGCCCTTATCTCCAGTGTTGCATCACAAATGAGGGATAAGATACAAGAACATATTGCAGTTGCTTTAGGAGGGGTGGAAGTCGGCTTAGGGATGAGCCAACCTTCATCTAGTGCAGGAGGACGTCCATTTGTGAGTATCCCAGATGACGTGTTGAGGGAGATGGAGCGAGATGAGCTTATTGAGTATGCATCCTCATGTAGAGACCTCTATGAGCAATCCAGGACAGTAAAAATGCACACCATGGGTGAGGTATGTACAAACAGGTTTTTTTCTAACATGTTTTTTTGGTGTATATATACATTTAGTCTCAAAAAACTGATGCCAATATATTTATTTAACTTATGCAGTTTACAACATTCCTAGAATAACATTGCCTTTCCCCTCGTGCTCATTTTGTAGATCGTGGACATGATCATGTACAGGTGCCACAGCCATTACTCATTACTATCTATCTATATTTTTGTATGTCAAATTGAAATTTGATTTATGTCACATAAATTTATATGGTATGAGTCTTAACATTATGGAATTTTTAGGTTAGCACTACACATGAAGGGTTGTCTTAAGAGATTATTCCTTCTGAGGTTCCAGTCGTGACACAGACATCGATACTTTTCGTTAAGCATATTTATAGTGTTTATTATATTTCTTTTCGCAAACTTGACTGTTAACTTTGGTTTATAATTTTCAGGGTACAGAGGATATTTACATGATGCAGACTGAGCCTCAAGGAGATCCTGTAGTCTTTGGGTCAGAGAGTCTACATTAAACCATGGTAACCTCTTACCCTTTCTTCGTTGGTATCATTGCCACATTATAAACATGCTATCTAGTGAATTTATAGATAGTCGAGAGGTTCCTTTATGTATCTAGTGAATGCTAAAACTAATATTTAATTTTAAGTAATTTAACTTTGAGCCATAGTCAATTCACTAGGTTACTAACAATATAGGTAACCGGTCAAACCGACCGGTGAAATCCTAGAACACCAGGAAGACACTACCCCTACTGAAACATAAGAACTAGTATGACTCTTTAACGACCAATATGGGATAAGTATTGGCATAATGTATCAAGTAGAGTGCAATGTTTAGTAATAAGAAAGGATATGGTTCTCTCAGCATGTCTTTCCAGAACAACACGAGTTTCATTTTGGACAAAATACCAAACATCCTATGTTTGGTCACCGAACCGACCTCGAGTCAGTTACCAAATCGGCCAGTTCGGTCACAAACTTCTACCGAGTCAGTCCGACCAAGGGTTTGGCTCGGTTGGCTTGGTCGAGTCGGAGCCGATCTGACTAATTTTCGGAACCCCTCAAGAAACAAATTTGAAGTCTAATATCTCACAATTGGAACTAAAAAAAAGTCTTATTTTTGGAATTGAAAAATGAAGCTTATGTGACATACCTTAATCTATCTGAAGCAATATATACATTCTGAGACTATATGACTGGGATATAAGATTGCATGGATATTCTAATACTAGCTCAGTTGGAAGTATAAAGAATGCACATCTAGTGTTATATTACTTGATTTTTTTACTTTGGGAGCACTATTGAATCTAAAGACATGGCTTTTTATTGTGAAGCCTATTGGTTGTTGAAGCTCTTTGAGCATGTGTTGGTGTAATAGAGGGTTTGTTACCATCATCATAAAATTGTTGTACATCCACATGAACAATATTATCTCAAAGTTGGGCATCACTAGATTCTGGAAGGAGAGAGCACATCATCCTCATAACATGACACATACTAATTCATGTATCCTGGAAAATGTTTACTATTATGATTAATACACGTGTCTTTAGACCTTTGATAGAAGTCATTTTCTTTGGCCTGGTAATAGACTAAAAGGAGAATAGAGTTGTGATGTGAGCAAGAGACTCTAAGAATATGGAGGGGTGATGATTCAACCCCAAGAGATAGCATACATCACACAGAGCTACATAAAAACCCCAATATATGTATAAATTTTAGTGGTAGTGTTTAGGACAAACATAAACCCCTTTGATTGCTCCTCGAATTCGACGTCATGCAATGAATCTTCAATTTCACAGGAGGAGAGGGTCATTGTGGAGAAGGGATTATATTTTCATCCCTCACCTCTTCAAACACCAAGGGAAAGGGAGCCAGATCTGCTCCTTTTTGGTTCAATGTGAAGAAGAAATAGGCACGACTACCAATCTGCAACACCTCAAATTTTTGGGCGGCATTGTATGAGTTTCTAAGGGAGAGAAAAAAACCTTTAATATTTCACTGCAAGAGTCCCATTTTGTTTTTCTGGTCGAGCTAAATTCTCTTACTAGATGAGACATACATTATAAGTTCTCAATTTTGGTTGGAGTTGTTGGGTTGCATCTACCTGAGCTTGAGGGTCGATATTCCACATTCCATATGCTGGACGAATATTGCGAGAAGGGAAGAGTAATCATATTTATTAGCATGAGTTTCCTAATCGTATAATAGTTGTTGTGCACCCTTGCAACGACTAAGCCAATTAATCTCTGAAGGTTGTGGATAAGCTAAATGAGTCTGAGTTTACACTATCCAGAGGTCCTAGCATCACTAACTCGTGTGTTTATTTTTTCTCACTAAGGGAAACACGAGTTCCTTATCTATGGTATGGGTGAATGCAAAAATCTGGGCATAAAATGAACTTCTGGACTCTTCATTGCGTGTGAGATAGTCATCTGGAAACTAGCGAATGGAACACACTAGTCCCACATTTCTATACTCAGTGTCCCTTATTTACATGTGTTTATTCACAACATAAAATATTGGTAGTCTTCTGGTTGTAGTGGATGTCATTCTGGGAATTAATATGAATACTTGTTACTCCTATTTCTGAGTTATATTTGGTAGTCGTGTGTGAATATTATGCTTGGAATATGTTAGTTTGAACTTTGGGTGGTTTATTTTCGGTGCATGTCATTTCATATGAGTATCTTCTGAATTAAAATCATTATTAAAGCGCATACAACAGTACCCAGACAAATTTTTTGACACAAATATGAACGAAAATTTCACATAGACCCAGAAAGCTATTGCAAGGAATTTTACAACCAGGGTGATGGTGGGGCTGATAGTGCATTGAATCTAGACTGTACATTGGGCACATTGAGTAGTAATACTGGCATAGGTCTGTCTAGCCCTTGTCATGATATGAACATTGAATTTGCCAACCTCTGGTGCATTTCTTTAGTTTACCCAAATGGTCATCATATCAGATATTGGAACTAAGACATATGTAATCTCTAGCTTCAGAATAGTTTGGTTCAGTACTAATTGACCCTAGTGTGTGCTAGGTTAATATCCCCCCTTGAACAAACCTATAAATATTTTTTTTTAATTGGGATGGCTCTCCTGTATTTCTTATTTATTATCTATTTTATAATATTTTCTCTTGACTAGACCTTGTATCAAGCTGCATTGTGGAAGACAAGTAGATATGGGTTAATTCATTCGAACTTTGTGTGATGGTGCATTGTATACATTGAATATGGACACATTCACGTTGAGATTGTCAATTCCTGGTGCATTTCTTGAGAACCCAAATGCTCAACATATTAATATTACAACTCAGGCATATGCAAAACTCAAGCTTTATAATTTCCTAGTTTGATATCCAGAAGTAGGTTTGATATACCTCCCATGTTTGATATTGAATGCAGAATAACTACACAGGCCTATCAAATATCAATAATGAACTTAAATTTGAATTATTCCAAAGTAATAACCATGCACAATAGCACTTAGAACAAACATACACTTTGGAAAAGCAGATATGTGTATGTTGATCAGTGGGAAATTAATTGACCCAAGTATATTTAATTATCTTTTCTTAAATATTCACAGGTTATATATGGTGTCGAAGGAAAACTGGGTAGCCCGATGACTATAAGTAGACAAGCACACCAATGCAGAAGTCATATTGTAATTGTGATATATTTTCCTCTCTGACTCTAAGCTATATCCTTCTCTTCAACAACATTAAATAATATCTAGTTTTTACAGTCCTACAGTTTTAGAATTTTAGAATCAGTCCCCACCTAGAAGATGACGCATTACTGGCTTGTTTAGCATTGGGGGTTTGACAACATTGGTTTGAGAGTTTTTTCCTCATAAAGGCTCAATACATAATCATGAAATCCTTACCCACATTTAGCCATTTCTATGCAGTTCTTGACTTTTCATCATGAACTCCTTAACTTTTACTCCTTGTTGTTTATGAACTCTTCATCAAGGTTGAATTGAACTTATTTTGCAAAGAATAAATTTCTTCCTTAGACAACTGCATCCCTGATCTATAGCTACTGATGACTGCAATTTTTTACCTGCAGTTCTTTGAAATGCAACACCATGATGCTATTAAGGCTCTTAATATCTATACGCGAGCTGGTAAATAGGTATATTTGGAAACCTATTGTTCCAGAAGTGTTGTAATTGATGTCCTCAGTTTCAAACCCTATCAAAACAATGCATATACCTATACTTTTTTGTTTTTTAAGGATGATTGTGATCCAGCATTACTTTTTTCCAAGAACAAATGCTTCAGTGGCATTCCCTCTTAACATGTTTGAAGTTTTTATCATTATTTACTTCCTCTCATAATGCATATACATACTTTCCTATTCATTTCCAAATGTTTATTTTACCTAAACAAATTTTATGGCAGCATTTCTATTGGATTCATTAATTCATTAGATGATGTGATGTCTCATTGAGTCGTTACATAGTAGGAGAAGAGGATTAAATTCCAACATCTTGACTTGCAAGTTCCCTAGTAGGACAAATGACAAGAACAAGAATAGGCAGTCTTTTATGATCTTGGAGGAATGGTGACTTGATTATCACCTCAATAGCAGGAAACAAAAATGCTACTGTCACTGTCTTCCTTTGTGCTTGTCAATTGAGCCATTTTCTTTGCACTTTTCCCTGAAGACCCATTTAACCATTTGCACTTTTTTCTTTAGGAAAATCATCAAGTTCCAGTGTTTCATTTCTCTGTATGGAATCACATTCCACCTCTATTAATTTGTCCCATTATTCTTTCCATGTGCATTGAATCACATTCTACCAGAATTGTGGTGAATTTGTGATCAAAGCCATATATAATTGTTGTAAAGCCAACTGCTGCAATCTTTTTGATTTCTTGCTTCCTTTACTGCTTTCAGATAGTTCCTGTAGCTTTGAGCTATCTAATGTTCACAAATGTTGTTTCATAATCTTCTTGGGCATTGATGATGTTCTCACTACAAGCATTCCAAAAACTTCTTGGGCTTTGACGATATCCTCACTATTAACATTCTAGAATCTTCTCGGGCTTTGGTGATGTCTTTAGTACTAGATTTGACATCATTGTCTTCATTGTCAATGGATTCTTGATTGCACCTTTGTTCCTGACTTGGAATGCTTTCTTTTGCTACCTTATTACCTCTGTCTTCAATAGGCCATGGCACTTCAATTTCATTTCAATTACCTTGGATATAGTCATCCTCAAATATAACATCTTTGCTGAGTGTATCTTTTTCCAAATAAAAAATCAGATATCCCAGTAAAAATTTGCAAAGGGGTGGTTTGTAAATATCAAGGTTAATGAGTTGAAGTAATGAAGAGGCTCTTGTAGACCAACGTGAATCGACCTTGTTTTTTTCTAGCTCCACAAATAAGTTGAGGATAAAATATGGATATCTAAGAAGACAATTTTGTCAGTTTCCCATCCATCTGATCCAGTGTATCATAATCATGGATATGAAAGGTCATTGATGTAATGAGTGGGTTTATGCTAATTTTTGCAATAATGATAAGTTTAGATGTTTATTTCTTGGCATGAAGATGTTTGGATAACTTTTTGACATAAGATATCTCTATCCTATTTCATTATACTCCCATATGGTATGTTCCCCAAACTTCATAACCATATAAAAGGGTAGGTTTGATTGAGAAGTGAAAACATGAAACATGCAAGTCTTGAAATTGAAGCTAAAAGACATTTCTTTTCAAGGGTCGTAAGTCATATACCCATTTATTTTAAGCAATGGTAAGAATTATGAACTTACACTCACTATGTCAATGGTGACTTGTTCCTCCCATGTGCAGGATGTTGCTAAAGGAGAAACTGTTATTAAGGAGAAAGAAGAAGAGTTGTATGCCTTACAAGAAAAACTTGTCAGTACGGAGAATGTGAGTTTCTTCTAAAAATGATCTGTGTGGATGATTTATTAAATTGGACCATTTATTTTAAGCATTGTAGCATCATGCATTTATTGTATTTCGATGTGAAATAAGATTAATAGGAGAATACTTTACCTTTCTTACTCTTAATCAACGCAAGCACTTTGTCCAGGATCCAGCAGCTCCAGTTCCTTATTCTTACTTTAGTATCATGCTCTTTATTGTAATTATCTTGTGATTTCAGATACTATTTTATTTTTTTTATTTTTTATGGGATTCCATAATAATCTTGCTGTTATTGCAGGAGGAGATCCAAAAGCTCATTGATGATCACAAGGCCACACTAGAATCAAGGAAAACTAAGTTTGAAGCTGATATTTAAAAATGACAATATTTATGCAAAGAAAGAGTGGAAGCTTTAAGATTGTTTGAGTAGCTTAAGAAATTGAAAACAGAGTTAAATGTGACAGAATATTTTTAGAAATGTGCTTCAAAGATTTTTAACCAGTCGCCTTCGCCAGGAAAAGTGGGTGATTCTACTGTTGGGAAGGAAGAAACTGACATTGTGGCGATTGGGTGTTCAAAAGTGGTGATACAGCTCGCAGGGCTCGAGAAATTGTACAGGCTATAAATCACTATAATGACTCTCACGTTTTGGCTGAGGTTAGTTGTGATTTGGGATAAGCCATGTTTGGAATCAATCTCAATGATGAAAAATTAGTGCGATATGCAGAGAGATCAGAGTAAAATCATGGAGAAGACATGGTAATCTTAAAGTGGGTGGGTCTTGCAGAATGGAACTAGAGTCTCCCCATCAAAGGAGAGACATGAAGATTCTATCACAGATCCTAGCTAGTCTGGAACCATCCCAATCGAGAACTGGGAAGCAATTCTTTCAGAGTGCTTCTAAAAGCGATTAGGCTGGGAATGCAAAAAATGTTTATTATGATGGATCAGGCTTGGCAGCTGACAATATGATACAGCTGGAAAGATTTATTGAAGGTTCCCAAATTTGTACAAATGAAGGTTTAGTGAACATTAGTGAGATTTAAAATTGGCTATAAGCCTAATGAGATCAAATAAGAGGAATGTAAGGTGGGAATCAGTCATAGGATTAGACCATTCAATGCATGTAATTAACCGACCAGGAACAGTAAGTATGTGTCATGTCATACAATGAACAGGTGGGATCTTTTCCATTATCAAGAGAAATACAAGGAGCCAAATAAAAGTGAGAGGGTAAGGCGAGGGCAAGGCTGGATACTCAAAGAACTAATGTTGATGAGTTAGTGGAAGTGCTAAAGAAAAATAAAGGATGGCAAGGGAGAAGAACACATGGAGCAATGAACATAAAATGTAAGTAAGTTAGTGTCTTGGGCAAGGAGTCAGGATCTGCGTAAAACATATGAATATTTTTATTGTTTCATTTGAGCTGTGAGAAGTTGGGGATTTGCTTGAAGGATTACTGACTGAACTGTATGAGACGAAATCAGAACCCAAGCAGTTGCAAATTTGAAAAACTTCCACAAACTCGTTGCAGATGATTGAAAAATTATATGTCCATTGTGGTGGATATTGTCGAGGAGAGTGGTCAAAGACCAATATGGACTTATGATCTGGGTAGTAACTCTATGGAGTACCTGAAGAAAGAGTTTGCACACAACCAGATAGTATATTATAGAATTGAAGGCTCTAGAGGAGATTTTGGTGACTGGGAATGGATGTTGATAGATTTTCAGTTAAAGTAGTTGATAAGTAGCTGTTGTCTATCAGGTTATAGCCTATAGGTCTTGGTTGGCTGTTTTCTCTTTTTTCATTAAATTTTTTAGGGTATATACTATATTATCTTTGTCCATATTGATATTTAACCATCCACACTTAATTTATGTATATGTCAGTATTGTTTGGTTGTCTGTCTTGGAGCTTGAATATTCCCTTATGTGGTAAGTAGGGAGTTCGTAGCCTTTCTATTTCTATAATCTGTACTGCAAGAAAATTGGCAGAAACCAAGACTGAAAATATTTGATATATTTTGGAAATCGAGTTTCGGCAGTACAATATGGATTTCTTTTATCCAGATTGAAAAATCCGTGTAGTGATGAACCTCATATTAATATTTATTATTATCCATTTTAATTTATCACAAGTGGTGAGTATCAAAAATAAGGTGACTAAAAAATATGTTTTTTTTCTTGTTTATTATACATTTTTTTACTGTGTTGAAATCGAGCATAATTCTTTTACAAATTTTTGCCAATATTTGAAGGCAATGTGCTTTCTTGTAGTGGTGCTAATGCATGGATGTTCACGGAAAATCTAAAGCATGAGTTGATATGTGGATGAAGAGACTCTTAACACATGTCCTAAGGCGGCTAGAAGAAGGCAATAAAACGGGGTTGATTGGCCCGAGAACGCACAATAAAGACAGGGTTAATTCGTGACAGGGGTTGCAAAAAGCACAGGGTTAATTGGTGGGAGGGGATGAATAGGTTTGAGGCTGCCAAATGATGCAACACAAGCACAAATGTGGACATTGTCACTTGAGGGTGCATGGTTGGTGGCTGAGGGCATGCTTGTGTGTGCAACAAACTCATGGTTAGGCATGGAAAACCTAGTGTGGAAAGATGACATTCATAACTTCTTAGGTTCACTTTCAAGGTTTGGATTCACATCCACACCTCCATCACAAAGTCTCCACTTAGTCAGCTTGTGTCATAGCATCTACATTTATGGAATATTAAAGAATTCCTTTAATCTCACTAGATATTGACAAAACATCTCAAAATTCTTTTATTGAACTCCCTTCCCAATACTTCTTTCTTAGAAGTAACCCCCTATTTTTTAATAACTACTACCGATTTTTAATAAATATTCCATTTTTTTACCGAATACCCTTTTTATACCCCCAATATCTATAAACCTCCTCTACCACACATCCTTCCCACAAATACCCACAATATAGTGACTCTATGTTTCACAATTTAAAGACCCCTTTATGAGTAAACATGATAAGGTCTTGGTCAACAAGGTGAATCCCTTGTGACTCCCACACATCACTCTCTTTAGGGGTACAGATGTGCATGTGTGCAACAAAATCATGTGTAGGGATTGAAAACCTAGTGTATGATGGGAGGTCCATGAGGGTGTGCATGTGTGCAACAAAACTATTGGTAAGAATAGAAAACCCAATGTATGACGGTTGTGATTCATGAGTTTTAGGTTCACCTTTAAGCTTTGGATTTTACCCTTCTCATTCAGAGCCCTTGTAAATTTTCAAGATGGGTATTTTACTTCAGTGGAATCTTGTTTGCTTCTAGTTCATTGCTTATGTTTTCCTTTTTGGTTCAATTGCATGATATACCAATACTGTCGCAAGGTCTCCTATCAAGTATGGTATTTTCAACCATCGGTATTGTCTCATCACCTTCATCATAGGAAATGCCTCTTCCTAATACTGGTCTTTATGGACTTTGTGTTTGTAATATATCCTGTAGGTTTTTCCCTTTATCTTCATTATTGGAAATGCCTATTTCTAAGAGTGGTCTCTATAAGGTTTTTATCTCTACTACATTGTGTAAGGTTTACCCTTATTATTGTTACAAGATGTACTTTATAGTGCCATTGAACTGTTTTGTCACTTGTTGACATTAGTATGACTTCCTTTCATCTTCCTTTCTACTTCTGAGTGTGTTAGCGATGTTTTCTAGCTCTAGAAAGCTCTCCTTTTTCAGTGTTTGTTGTTCATGTTAAAATAGAAGTAGCTAAATATAGGAAATAGATAATTAGGAGTTACCTTCGAGAATCGAAACAAATGAACAATATCTTTGAAAAAAATAAACCACAACAGTTTGTGGACGTGCAATTAGAGAAGAATGCAACTAGATAAGAGGATAGGAGAAGATTAGCATCAATAGTTAAATGGAAAGTTTGATGCATTTATAAATATATGGCTTGTGATAAAATACAACTTTTCTGTAGTGTCATGGGATTTTCATGGTATTAGAGCAAGGAAAGTGATGGGAGAATCTAAATGATGTTAAATTAAGCTCAAGATGCTGCAAAGTAAGATGGAAAGATGCTAAAGAGAATTATGTTTAAGTTATAAGAATTTTTTTGGGATATTGTCATAGAAATTTGTAAAAAATTGTTGCATTTCCATAAATCTATAAGGAATTGTTAGAGAGATTAAACATTTATTAGTTTCTGGGCATGAGCAGTGTTCTAAAGAGTTTGAAGGATAGAAAAATGTGCACAGTCACTATAATGGAAATCTCAGAGGCTTTTAGAATGATTTAATGGTAGTGGATTTCACATGTGCAGTCTGAGAATGATGATGTTGTTGTTCAACCTAATTTTAATAGTTGAAGGGGTGGAGATGAATTCATCCTAGGAATAAGAAGCAAGTTGTAAGTGGGAGGTGTTGCAACTCAACCTCTCATTTAAAGGTAAAATTCTTAGTCCTAGTTGGATATCCAAGGAGCCAAATATCAGGCAAGCCACCCATTGTCACGTTGGTGGCCTTGCCTCTCGCTTGAAGACTCAGGAACAGGGTTCATAACCTATGGACAATTATCCTATGAGCCAAAATAATCTAGGATGAGTAGAAGGTAGGGTGAGTTCTCCTAGCTAAGCTTGACTAACAAAACTTGGTATTCCATTCAGTGGTGTTGGAATGCTTATGCAAGACTGATTATCATATTGGCAATGTGGTTAAATTTGAAAGATATATAATTTTAGATCAATAACCATTTATCTAATATAATGTTTGGAAAGATGAAAATTGCTCTCGCTCCAGAAAAATTACAAGTGCTCAAATATGGTAATGAATCCAAAGAAAAAAAGGTTAACCACAAGTTAGGCTTGCTAGGATACCAAATTCAATCATACATAGCTATGTATCCAAAACACTATTCTGTTTAGCAAATGATAATAAACATATATTTGAAATGTGTGAAAACCATGTGTAGGTCTAAAATCTTTGAAGTATGCATTTCAGACATTCAACAATAATTCATTTACTTAATGTTGTCATTGATGTATGAAACAATGAGTGATTCAAGACAATTTAAGAGGCATTATGATTTACACTACTTGTTGCAGTTAGCTTAAGAAATGAGAATCATGTTACGGGTTTGTCCTTGAACAAGTAACAACTTAAATACCCTTTAAAACAAATGCCCAACATGTTCAAATTGTACCAAATTGCATTGATCCAATAATGAAGAGAGTATGTCAATGTAACGTCATTACTACAAAGCGTAATGGCAAATTTTGATAATTTTAATACGATGTTATAAGCCTCAAAATTACTAAGAATGCAACACATCATTATGTGAGGGCACTAAAAGGCATAGACCACAAAAAAATAGAGCAGAATAAATTTATCAGCATTACAGCATTCCATGAAGAGATATTTCACTTGCATATAAGATACAGTGATTAGAACAACCCAACAGTGATATTAAAGGATCATGATGAAAGTCAAAATAACTAGTGATATGTGATTTAGGTAGTGACAATTAACATTATATATTAGTGTTTAGTGTCAGCTTCCGTCTATGGATCTTGTATTATATTCGAAGTGAAGATTAGCTCAAATTTATAATAAAAGTCACCTCAACATTTCGCAAACAACTCAACCGAAATACCAATGTCAAGAATGCACAGAACTGTTATGAAATAACTTTGATGTTTGGCATTTGTTTTTAGGTCGTTTTGGAAAATCATGCATTGATTTAACTCATATAAGGCTCATCATTATGATTAACCAAAGATGAAGCAACAATAGCAAGGAGTTATCTTTATGCAAGCCTGATAAGTCCTTTCAATAGGGCACAGGTTATTCTATAGGCATTCATGTGATAACAAGATAACCATCTATCATAATAAACATGTACTTAGTTCTAAAAAAATAATACGAAACTTTAAAAGTCTGCTTTCAAAGGTGAAAATAAGCTGAAATTCAAGCTGTTCCCATTATTTTGGCATCAATTTGATTGTTTCAAGCATGTAGATAATGGGTCGAAGTGATAATTAGGTGTTTAAAAAGGTTTCCGAGGAAGGGAAACTCAAATAAACATTTGCTATAATAGGCTATGATATAGTAATTCGAGTGACATCAAGATAACCATTTAATTTACCTTAAGAAACATGCTAAAACAATAATATCAAACTTTCAAATTCTGATTTCAAAGGTGAAACATAAGGTGAAATGCAAGTCATTCCCATTAATTTGGCATCTAATTTGACATTGATCTGATTGTTTCAAGCATGTAGATTATGGTTTTAACTTGGCATCGATCTGATTGTTTCAAGCATCGATCATGATCACCATCATATCCATGCAAAAAAGGGGGCGAGTTAAGATCATCTAGGAGTAAACATGATGGACACATTGAATCACCATGGACACATTAAATCACCATATATTAATTATCTAGAAAAGCACCCTAATCCAGTAGATCATAATATATTGTTCGTACCAACACACATCTAAGCATCCACATGTCAATTTATTTGTTCAAGCAATCCACAATATAGTCTTAAACTATATAAAGTCCAATGCATTGTAGCAATTATATGTTCTAACCCTAGAATCAAAGTTCATTGTTCATCTTGAACAATGTGTTCCACTCATATGAAATGTGCTAGTGGAAAAGTTTCCAGAATGGCATCATGATCATCTATCGATAACCTCCATTGTCGCTGTTTTTTTCTACTCTTCACTTGCTTCAACTGTAGTCGAGTTGCTATGACCAAGTGACTATATTGGGCATAAATAACCTCTGGTTGGTAATGTTGAAAAATAATATGATATTTACATTTCTTTACTTCTTCAAAGAAATGTCCCATTAACACCATTGAACCGATTGGGTATTTATAATTTGATGGATCATTATACTCTTGCAACAACGTGGATTTAGAATTAGTGCATCGTAATAAATAATAATGCAATTTTTCTTGATTATTTTATGGTGCAATGATAGCGAAGACATCACCTTCTCTAACCATATCAGAGACACGATCATAATCATTGTCAATCACAGCCACTTCATTGTCCATTTCCTTGTCACTCACGTTTCCAAATGGGGGCAATGGTGTCAATTGTTCGTGTTTCCATGGTTGAACAAATTTCTTAATTTGGTTTTCACATTCATCGATGGACTCTGTCTGATCAATACATGCATAACAAAAGCAAGAGAACTTTCGTTTCTCAATGCAATGTATATATTTGTCATGTTCTTACTCCTCATTGAGTGTAAACTTCTTGTTTTATGGATTACACTGGTATTATATGGAAATGATCTATCAACAACACCCATTGCAATATTCCAAAAGTACTTGCTTGAGAAAAACATACACATACGTATGAGTCAAATTTTGAAAAATATTAAATATTTTTTTTATAACAAAATACGTACACATATATGTATACACATATATATATTTAGACATGTATAATATATTGTTAGTTAAATGTGTATGCCCACCTGTGCACATCAGCCATCCTTGGGTTCGATACATGAATTAAATTTTCCTTGCACCAATTAACAACATCTGAAGAATTTTCAAGTCGGGAAGAATTTTCCCTTTGGCTAGTGTGCCAAGCGCCGACATCACATTTTTTGTTACCATTTCATTTGCTAAAACCTCTTTTTCACTTTTAATGCCCAATAATTCCACAACATTTTTGAGATATTTGTGCTTTATAAATCCACGTAACAGTTGAGCTTGTGCTATGATAGATAAACCTTCAAAAGTATGTTTCAATCCAGATTTTACTTTATCTCGGACTATCCTTTTAGCCATTGGTGGTCCCAATTCTTCAATTTTAGTTGGATCCATATTTTATAGAAACTTGTAGTTGTATACAACGTTCTTGGAACTTCTAATTAATTGCAGTGAAATTCGACGTGTGGTAGTATCTTCTTGTGGTTCTGATGTTGTCCCTGCATAAAAAACAATATTAAAACTTCTAATTTGAAATTGACATATACATATTTTTAATTTTAAAACTATTTTGAACTACAATGTTTTTTTTAAAAAATACAAAATTCAAATTGAAGAAACTATTGACTCACCAGTGACATCGATATCAATATTCTCTTGGACATTTGTGGTAGTATCTTCTTGTGGTTCTGATGTTGTCCCTACATAAAAAATAATATTAAAACTTCTAATTTGAAATTGACATATACATATTTTTAATTTCAAAACTATTTTGAACTACAATGTTTAAAAAAAAATACAATTTATTCAAATTGAAGAAACTATTGGCTCACCAGTGACATCGATATCAATATTCTCTTGGAAATTTGTGGTAGTATCTTCCTGTGGTTCTGATGTTGTCCCTACATAAAAAAAAATATTAAAACTTCTCATTTGAAATTGACCTGTATACATATTTTTAATTTTAAAACTATTTTGAACTACAATGTTTTTAAAAAAAAAATACAAAATTCAAATTGAAGAAACTAAATTGACTCACCAATGAAATTAATATCAATATTCTCGTTGACAAGTTCCTCAACATTTCTCATTTCCTCGTCATTGTCATGTACCTCTACATCTATTTCATGATGCTCTACCTCCACATTTATTTCATGCCTTAATCTTTCCCTTTCCTCTCGCATTTTTTTTGTAATCTCTCATTTTTATCCGCTAAATCTTTTGTTTTTCGATTGTGCCTTGATATGCAATTCCTTTGGTTTCCCATGTTCACAAAATTGGAAACCTAAAATCCAATTCTATTTGGACCAAATACCTAAAAAAACATAAAGAGTTTAGACTAAGTACTTCATGCTTTCAATAAGAGAGAAAATAAAAATAAAAAAATTAAATTCATAAAGACATTTTGCAAAAATACTTCATGCCTTCATAGATTGCAAGATTGCAAAAATACTCCATGTCTTCATAGAGACATTATACAAAAATACTTCATGCATGCACCCAAAAACATTTCAAAAAAAAAAATTCACCCACAAAAACTTTCAAAAAACATTTCGCATCCAAAAAAAACTTGAAATTTTTTTTTTTGCCAAAAAAAAATTTGTACACAGAAAATATTCGCACCTTTACAGAAAAAGAATTCGGACCTTCGCAATTTTCGAACCCTCGCACCTTCGCAATTTTTGTTGGTTCGGAATTGTGTGTGAAATTAATCTATCGAGCAAGAGTATTTATATAAAACTCTCGACCGAAAGATTGCGTCGGCTTTTGATTAAAACATTTTATAAAACTTTTATATAAAACATTTAATAAAACTCTCGGCCGAGAGTTTTCTAAACAGTTTCTGCAAGTACTCTCGTTGAAGCTACTAGATCCTTCTTTTCCTTGTTTGATATTTTCTTTCCTTTCCTTTCTTGTCCTTTCTTTTTTTGCTTCCTCCTCCTTGGCACAATGTTGAATTGCTCCAAGAAAACTGTAAGTATCCAAGTGAGAGAGAGAGAGAGAGAATAATGAGAGAGCTCAAAAACTGAACTGAAAAAAATATTACCATGACCAAAGGTATCAACTGATACTCAAAAACATTTTTATCAATTAGGCCTCTATTTTCTTCATTTTCCTCCTCACAGGAAACATGTGACCTCTTACCTTCCTTTTCTCTTATTTTCCTTTATTTTCATAAATAAATGTGCCAAAAATATTTTTTACCTCTTTAATGCCTTTGTCTTTTCCTTTTCCATTTTCCTTAACCATAACCATATATCCAGTGGTGCACATTAGGATAGTTTCCCCAACATTAAGCTTGGAATAAGTGTCCCTTGATCTGCGGTCTTATTTTTTTCTTTATTAAATTTTTATTACTTGAACTTTTTCCCAGGTTTGTTACATAACCTTTCCCATTGGGGAACATTGACCTTGGTGTTAAACCATACCTACACCTTAGCAAAAGTGTTGAAAAGAAAACATACTACTCCTAGATATTTATAACTTAGCTCGTGGAAATATTTACAATCAATGACCTCCTCAAAATTAAAACCATGATAGTGTGACCATATAACATCCATACTACTTATTGGAGCTTTATAACTTAGCTCATGGAGGTATCTACATCCATATATATAAGTACATATACAAAAAAATCATCAAAACATATGCCAAACAAATACCAAACACCAAACCAAAACTGCTTTACCTCAACGAGCAAAAAATGAAGGATACTTGGCATGCATTTGATCCACCATTTCCCATGTAGCTTCATCGAGCCCAAAGTGCTTCCATTTTACTTTAAATTTCTCAATGGATATATTCCAGAGCATGAGTTACTTCTGCTGCAATTTTCACTAAGGTTCGAGTTAGAATTCCCCTTCTTTCTCCACTTGTAATACAAACCAACCAGTAACAGGACCAACATCATTTATATACCTTTTAAGTAATGAAACATGAAACACATCATGGACTTTCACTATTGGGGGGAGTGCAAGTTGATAGGCCCCTGGTCCAATCGTCTCAAGGATCTAAAAAGGCCTGCAATACCATGGTGTGAACTTGGCACATCACCTGATCCTCAAGGAGCTCTTCTTTGGCTTGATGCGCAAATAAACATGCTCCCTAACTTGAAACTCCTTAAACACCATGTCCTAGTCTACATAGATCTTTTGTATATCATGTGTTTCCTTCAGATTCTTCTTTATAACATGTATTTCTTGTTCCATGTCTGCCAACATGTTCTTCCCGATCAACACCTTATTAACTGGATCACTCCAACTGATAGGAATATTACAACTCCTCCCATACAGTGCCTCAAAGGGATTCATCCTTAATGACTCCAGATACCCATTGTTGTATTCAAGCTCAAACAATGATAGATACTCTTCCCATTTCCGTCATTGATGCATCACATACATCCTCAACATGTCCTCCAGGATCCTATTGATCCTCTCAGTATGTCCATCTATCTATGCATGATATGTTGTGTTGAAGGCCAAATTAGGGCCCAATCCTTCAAATAATTCCTTCCAAAACTTGGAAGTGAACTTTTCATCCCTATATGACATGATCTTCTTTGGAACACCATGTAGTATTAAAATTGTTCTAGAAATAAATTCTCCTAGCAAGAAGATACTGCCTTCATTTATTAGATTATAAATATCATGTTCTAAGTCATGGTAACCTCAATTTTTATTTAGAAAATTTTCCTTATAAAATTAAATTTAATAAGCATGGATAACATACTACCATATAAATATTTTTACAATAATATATAAAAATCTCCATGCACATGAACTAATTGAAAGGATGTTTCTTGTGAAGCCTAACGTTAGGAAAAAACTTCTTTTAAATATAACACATTATGCCTCTAATACCCTTGTAGCGGGATCTCTTCTTCCATACCAAACATAAGACAAATCCTTCTATTAGGGACCTTAAATTCTCTATGCTTATGAGTTTCAACAAGCCATATAATATCAATTTCACTTTAGATTCAACATAACATAGGATTTTTTCTCCATGGAAATCCACAAGGATTCTAAGAGAGAATCTTAAGTGTCCCAAATTCTTATGTATTATTATCTTTTTTGTTTTTGTCCATAATAATAGCTTTTTTCTTCTATTTATTTTTCATTTCCCTTCATTTCTTTTAAACCTTTTGAAATTAGTATTCTAGAATGAGGTCTTCATTTATAAATATATTTGACCTTTTTAAACTCAAAGTTCTAATGAATATACAATATTTATGGTCATTAATACTTACTATAACATGAATTAACTTATATTTATGATCAATTGTTTTTCCCAACCTCTTTTCTTCTATGAAAAAAGTCATTTATGTTTGTTATTTATTTTTTCGTTTCTCCTTAACTAGTGATACTTGTTGTTGTCTTTCTTGGCTTTCAAACAAAAACTTATTAATTCCAAGGTTGTTTTGTTGGGCTCATGGTCCAACTCTATTTTATTATTCATTCACTCTTAGATGTCTTTGATATCCAATTTACTTTCAAATTATTTAGGGCCAAATTGTTATTTAATTTTTCTTTCATCATATTAAGAATTTCTAGATTGTTGACCTCACTTTCTTGGGTTGATGGTTCCTTATCTTGGCTTTGTTTTTCCATTTCCTATAGTATTATCTTCATTTTATACAACCTAATATGGAATCATAATTTCCTATATATTTCTCTATCTATCTGTGAATCATATCAAATAATCTAAACTTATTATTAAGCATTACATCTAGATGTGTTGGAAGTTTCACCCCTCCCTCTTTTCTATATGTTTTGTAATAATTCTATATTTTGCAAATGGGTTGTCTAGTGATTCTTAAGAACAAAAACTATGTAAGTTTAATTTTCTAAATATTCTCTTGGATCAAGTGAATTATTCAACACTGTTATCGATGAAATAGGTAACCACATTGTTACCTACTTTTTTTTGGTAGCATAAAAAGCAACCGATTTTGAAAAGTGGTGATGCAGAATCACCTTTTTTTTTTAGCACATTTTTGACACTAATATTTTTATTTATGAAGTATGACTATTTGTTTTAAAATGTTAGTGATTTTCATGCTAATTTTGAAACGTATTGATGCAGCATCAACTTTTTTTTTTTAGAGCGGTGATTTTCATGCTAATTTTGAAACGTATTGATGCAGCATCAACCTTTTTTTTTAGAGTGGTGATTTTCATGTTGGTAATAAAACACAAAACTTAGATTAAAAAATATATATATATATATATATATATATATATATATATAAACAATAAAAAAAACCAATAAAAATGTAAAAAAAAAAACAAAATTAACTCGTAAAAATAAAAACTTTAAACATAAATAAATAAATAAATAAAACCAAAAATATTCGAAAATTATATCAAAAGAAATGACAAAATTTGAAAAAAAAAAAACATAATTTAAAGAAAAAAAAACAAAAATTAACAAAAAAAATTTAAAAAAAAAATACATCAAAAACATTTTTTTCTAAGTTATTAAAAAAAACCATATAATTAAAAAAAATTAATAATAATAATAGAAAATTTAAAAATAATTTAAACTACAAAATTAAAATTTAGATAAAAAAATAAAATACAAAAAAGAAAAAATTAAATTTAAAAATTAAAATTAAAATAATAATAATAATAATAAAAAAAAAATACAAATTTTAAAACTAACAAAAAAAAAACAAATTAAAAAAAAAAATTAAAATTGAAAAAAAAAATTAAAATAAAAAAAACTATCATTAAAAAGGGAAAAAAGGAAAAAATCCACGTGCAAATAATTAAAAAACAAATATCCATAAATTTACTGTTTTTTTTAAATGAAACAATTTTTAAATTTTTAAAATGAAAAACTAAATAAACTAAAAGATTTAAAAAAAAAAAAATTAAACTAAATTAAAATTTAATAAATAAATTTTAAATTTTAAAAAATAATTAATCTAAAAAAAATTAAAAATTAAAAATTAAAGCAATTTAAATTTAAAATAAAAAATTTGAATTAAAAAAAAATAATTTTAAATTATTTGAATTTAAAAAGAAAAAAAAAAAAATATATATATATATATATATATATATATATATATATATATATATATATATATATATATATATATATATATATATATATATATATATATATATTAAAACAAAAAAAAATTTGATCGTGGTGGTGCCACCAATCGGCCTCCCGCCCAAGTGGCGATGGAGGCCGGCCTCCGCCACTACCTGGGCGGGAGGCCGATTCCAGGAATTGCCCTCCCCGTCGGCCTCCGTCGCTACCTGGCCGGGAGGCCGATTCCAAGAATTGCCCTCCCGCCGCGGGAGGCCGATTTCGAGAATCGTCGTCCCGCGGCGAGAGGCCAAATCCGGGAATCGCCCTCCCGCGGCGGGAGTCCGATTCTGGGAAGCGCCCTGAGGCCGATTATGGGAATCACCCTCCCGTGACGGGAGGCTGATTCCGGGAATTGCCCTCCCGTGACGGGAGGCCGATTCCGGGAATCTCCCTCCCGCCGCAGGAGGCCGATTCCGGGAATCGCCCTCCCGCGGCGGAAGGCCGATTCCGGGAATCACCCTCCCGCGGCGGGAGGCCGATTCTTGGAATCGGCCTCCCGCCAAGCGGCCAGCCTCCGCCGCCACCTGGGCGGGAGGCCGATTGACGGCGCCACCACGATAAAAAAATTATTTTTATTTTTTTTTATTTTTAATATTTTTATTTTTAATTTTAATTTTAATTTTTTTAATTCAAAAGATTTAATTTTTTTTTCTTTTTAATTTAATTTTTATATTTGAAATTTAATTTGTTTTATTTGTTTTATTTTTTAATTTTTTTTTAATTCTATTCATTTTTTTTGTTTTTAATTTTTTTTTTCTAAATTTTGTTAATAATTTTTATTAAATTTTGTATTTTTTTTATAATTTAATTGATTTTTTTTTATTTTTTTCATATTTTTTTATTATTATTAAATTTTATGTTTAGTTTTTTCATTTAATTTTTTAAAATTTTGTATTTTTTTTTAATTTATTTGAATTTAATATTTTTTTAAAATTTTTTTATTTTATTATTATTATTTTTTTAATTACATAAAATTTTTATATATATTTTTTTTTTATTTCAATTAAAATTGTATATTTAAAATTAATATATATATTTTTAATTAAACTTAGTATTTTCAAATTAATTTGTTTTTTATTTTATTTTTTATTTAATATATTTTTTTTAATTTTTCAATTTTAATTGATTTTTAAAGTTTTTTTACTTTTTATTTTAACAATGTATTTTTTTTCTTTATATTTAAAATTTATTTTTTATTTCAAAATTTATTTGTTTATTCATTTATTTATTAAAATTTTATATATATAAATTTAATTTGTTATTTTAATATTAACAATTTTTTTTTTAATTTAATAAAATATAATATATATTTTTAATTTAAGTTCATATATATATATATATATATATATAAAATTTAAATTTAATTTATTTTTTTAAATCTATTTATTTTTTAATATATATATTTTTTAAATTTAATATTTTTATTGTATTTTATTTTTCATTTTTTATTTTTAATTAATTTTTCATTTTTTTACTTTTAATTTAAATAATATATATATATATATATATATATATATATATATATATATATATATATATATATATATATATATATATATATATATATATATTTTAATTTTTATTTTAAAGTTTTAAATTTCTTAAAATTTAATATATTGCTTTAAATTTAATTTTTTGTTTTAAAATTTAAATTTTTTTTTTTTAAATTTAATAAACATTTTCTTTTTCTTTTTTAAATTTAATTTCTATATTTTATTTTTTATAATTTATTTCCTTTTTTAACTTGTTTTTCTTTTTAATTTAATATTTTTATTTTCTTTTTTCTTTTTATTTTTTTATTTCTATATATTTTGAAATTTTAATCTTTAAATTTTTTTTATTTTTTATTTTTTTATTATTATTTTTTTCTTTTCTTAAATTTTAGGTTTTTTTAATGTTTGAATTAAAATTTTTATTTTTTTATTCCTATATATTTTAAAATTTTAAGCTTTAAAATGTTTTTATTTTTTAAATTTATTTTTTTTCTCAAATTTTAGGTCTTTTTAACGTTTGAATTTTAAAAATTAAAAAATGTTATTTCTATTTTTAAAAATGTCAAAAATATGACACAAATTTTTTTTTTGTTATTCCAACATCAACTGGTTTTGTTTTGAAGGTGTTTTTTCAATCTCTTTTTCGAGAAACAATTTTGTTTTTAGCATAATTTTATAAAATGTTGAAATTTGACCTTCAAAAAAAACCAAGTGCATTCTGGAATACACTTTTTTTTGTTTTTGGGGTGTTTTTTCATGTTTTTTGAGTCTTTTTGGGCTAGAGTTCCCGTTTTGAGGTCAGGTTACCTATTTCATCGGCAACAATGTAATTCCTATTAGTTTGGCCTTCTTCAAACAAACGCAAACATAAACATTATTTTTTCCTTCTTCAAACAACTTGTTGACCAGATCGTAAGAAGGTGGAGCTCCATGCCCCCATGTTGTATGCTTCTCAACCTCTCCATACATATGAATATGATAACGATCCAATTTTACTTCCTCATGAGATGTTGTGGCTTCCTCATGAATTGATGCAAACATCCTGGTTTGCTGGTTGGTCAAATAAGAGGAGATTTCAAGATGATGTATAATAGAAGATGAGATGGGGAGATTTTAACAATAAAGGAATGAAATATGTGGAGCAAATTCTCTTCTCAATATTATCAAAAACTAAATATATCACATAGGAAACAAAAATAATTAATGACAGGAGAGAAACTATCAACTAAACTTAATTGGACTGGACTAAACTCAAAGTGACTATGACACTAGGAGGGACAAAACCTAGTAGGTGGTTGGAATTAGTTTCTCCAATGCTCCCCCTTAATTACAATAAAAAAAATTTAAACTAAAATGCTTGTATATTGTTCTAAGTCTTAGTGTGGCTTACAATTTTAAAAAAAATGACATCAACCAGATTTCCCTTTCTATTTATTTTTTTCCAAATCTTGTATCCTATAAATTGCTTTAACTTTTTCTTTTTGTTGTATGATTCAAATTTAAAGTTATTGATTTGTCGGTGTAGATATTCCATTTTTCCAAGTTGTCTAAGCATGTCCTCGACTTCTTAAAAAATCGTCTTATATGTGGATTTATCCCACATGTCATCTTTTATTGTGTGCTTTTCATCATCAGTATTGTGATGCAACATAAGCCTATAGTAAAATTTTATCACTTTAGGACTCCAATACCTAAAAATTTCATTAATGTTTTCATCATCCAAGTTGTCTTCAAGGTTAATTATTGCAACCTCTACGCTAACTTCACTACAAGGAAAAGACCCTCTAGCAAATTTTTTTGAGGAAGCCCTTATAAAAATAGCCCAGATATCCGTTTGTAGCAGAGGTCACTAGAGAAGTTTGGCGGGTGGAGTTTTTTGCGGATGTTTTTTTTGTGGTGTTTCTAATCATAAAACACACATGTGTGTTTTATATAAAGCACACTAGTGCATACTATCAAATGACACACCGATACACTGTGCTCTTCATACAAACCGACCTGGTGTGTCACAGTAATCCAGCGCACCGGTGCATACTATCAAATGGCACATCGAGACACTGTGCTCTCCGTAAAAATTGGCCCGGTGCATCTTGGTAATATAGTGCACCGTAAATAAGTGTGGTGCACCATTGATACAATCGCTCAGTGAATCTCATAATCGAGTGCACCGAAAAATTGTTAATTTAAAAAAAATATCGGTCGTAAAAAACTTCATTTTTACTTGTTACAGTGCTCTAGATTTGTCAAGCACCAGTGTGGGTGTTTCTATTCTGAGGTGCCCTACCATCGTTGCTACCATTGCTTCCATCCATTGCTCACTGCGTGGAGTTCGAATTTTTGAAAACGATGGGAAAATTTTATTTTTAGTAATCCTCAGCAAAGACATCTACATGACGCGCAAATGTGCAGGTAATCTACTTGTTTCTCACCAATTTAACCTTTTAGTGGATTAATTACTCAAATTGAGTTAAAAATTACTGTTTAAAGAAAAAATTATGTGCGGTGCATTCGAGCTGTTTGGCTCGCACCCTTCGCAATGTTACTTGTAAATTTACAGGTCGTACTGCGAACGGTGTTAACAGAAACTGCACCAGGTTCCGGTGCAGTACCAAGAAAACGTGCACTACTTTAATACTAAAATAGTGTGGTGCGTGTCAGTTTTCGTCCGCATCGACCATTTAAAATTTTAAAAATAACTCTATGTGCGGCTGTACGGCGGTGTGGTAATTTACCAGAATGCACCAGGAATTATGTACGACTGTTAGGCAATGCCTTGACCAAACTAACTTCCCCGGGGTGGATAGTTTGGTCAACGTGCCACACAAAAAATATTTTCTATTTTCGCAGTGCGAGAAATTTTTTCATGTGCACTGTGGCCAGCGCGTGACTTTTTTTCAGACGTACCAAATGTTTTGTTTTTTCAATAAAATTTATATATATATATATATATACATACATTTGTCATTTAATAAAATAATGTATTTAATATGTGAATCATTCAGCGACGTCAACGAAGAGAGGAAAGGCAACAACAAGAGCATATGGAGGACCATTATAACATGATTCAGTAGTGGGAGGCACAAGAAAGGGATAGAATTTTGTACCCTCGCCCTATTATGACACCCACCTAGTTTATGTTAAGGGAGGTAGGCCTCCTTAAGTTCTACGAAGAGGCTACATCCCTGAAGGGGCACAATGGGTTACTAGGACAGTTGATCTACAGTTGGGATGGCCACTGACAGACTTTCCAAGTCAGTCCTAACCAGTGGTACGAGCCCACTACGGAGGAAATTTATTTTCTTACTGGCCTATCTAGGAGATGGCAGGATTTTCCCCAGTTCTGAGATTTCCCCGTCGGTTATGCAACAAGGAGTCAGTTGGGGTACTCCCAGAGATACATTAGGGACGATAAATTTTCTCCTACAGATTTTCAAGAGTCTGGTGGTGAGTTATGCATTGCTTCATTTGGTCTAGAGGAGGTGAGGTGCCTCTCACTACTATTGATGACCATTTCACACTATAATAGTGATAGAAAACGCATTAGTTGCCCTCTTTTATTTTATTTTATTATTTATTCCAGAAGCCATGACTTGTGTGATGGTTTGCCATTTTTTGGTAGCAGTTTTGTATAGCAATAGATAGATGTTTTTCTCATGCACCTGGGAGGTTGACCTTCCCTTTTGCTTCAGATTATTTTTTTATTTTTTGAAATGTTTTCGGAGACGAGGCCTACTTATGTCTGCCAGCCTCGTAGGCTGATGTTACATGTACGAATGCAGATGTGGGGCTAGATGATGCCCAAGAGGGGCATGTTCGACTATTCGTCCAAGATATCTAGTGATGCACTAGAGCTGCTAGCCAGTGTTAATGATCATATGTTCATGATGTTGTCGTGTCCATACGTGGGTTTGGATTAGCGAGGGTGTACCAACATCATCTTCACATAGGATGAGCCATCGGATGCTAGAGGAAATATTAGTGTTTTCGTTAAATTAATAAAGTTTCATTTTATTGTCTTAATTAATTAGAATAAAATTTATTCTAACATGTTCTTTAGCTTGTTTTATTAAATTGTTTAATGAAATTGTCTAATTATTTCTGTGTACTATATATTTTGTAGATATTGGCACATTCGTTGGGGAAATGATTACACCCCCACTAGATGATCCTATAGATCATAATGAGGAGAAGGCAGAGGCTGCGGATTAGGGTGACAAACTTGATCCTCGGGTGCAAAATCCTACGGGCATGCGGTGTAGGGCGAAAATCCAATTCAGGATGGAGTTGGGAGAATGATTGTGTCGACTCCTGGTTGATGGGGGAGTCTACCCTGCTATGATCAGAGTGATCCAGGCTGATCGTACACTCACAAAGCTTTTGAGGGGCATGTGTCACGATATGATGAGCCTCATGTATCATATCATCAGAGCATCCAAGCTACTGTTGGCTAGGATGGATAGGTGCCATGGAGATGCGTGATAAAGAAACTAATCGGATGATCATGATCACGAGGGGAGTGATCATCATTCTAGCACTCCACCTCGTCCTCCTTCACCTCGCGCTAGAGATGAGCAGCCAACATATAGTCCTGAGCAGGCATCTTCTAAGCAGGCACCATCTCAACAAGCACCTAGTCCTGAGCAGGCACCATCGACTAAGGAGGCACCTGATCCTGAGCAGGCAGGTCTATCTAAGCGGGCAGCATCCACTGATCATGTTGCACCATCTCATCAGTAGGCACCTCCTGAGCAGACACCATCTGATCAGCAGACACCTCCTAAGCAGGCATGTCCATCTAATCAGCAAGCACCATCGACGATTGAGAAGACACCTCTGGTTGAGAAGGCACATCCATCTGAGCATGAGGCACCATCGGCTAAGCAGGCCTCGAGTACTAGTTATAGTGTTGATCTAGTACCACCAGATATTTGACATTTATATGCAGTTCTATTACAGTTATATATTTTTGACATTATATATATATATATTATGTTCATGTTGATGTACTTAATTTACATGTTGGTTTTCATTATGATGTGTATATTGTTAAGTCATGTTAGATATGTTAATTTAATGTGCTTGCAGATAGATGTGTATGTGATAACAGTTATTTGACATGTGATGTATATTTGATGCTTGTGTTTCGATGATGTTATACAATTCTTGTGTTTTGTTAGATGGTCATGATCACGATGATTAGAAGATGTTAGTGAATTTGAATGTGTATTTTATAATATGATGTTTGTACGATGGTTACCATGATCGTGAAGTTTATTTTTAATATTAAATCATGATATTTATTAAATATGTATTGGTAATTGTAAAATTGTGTAATTGTAATGGTAATTGTATGTATCATGATCGTAATTGTAATTTTAATTGCAATTGTATGTAAAATTGTAAAATTGTAATTGTATGTAAAATTGTAAAATTTTAATTTTAATTTTTATTGTAATTGTATGTAAAATATTTGTAAAATTCTAACTATAATTTATGTATTGTCATGATTCAATTTTATTAAAATTGTAAAATCTGTAAATTTGTAAAATTATAAAATTGTAATTATAATTGTATGTATCATGATTGTAATTTTAATTGTAATTGTAATTGTATGTAAAATTGTAAATGTAATTGTAATTCTAATTTTAATTGTAATTGTATGTAAAATTGTAAATTTGTAACTGTATGTAAAATTGTAATTGTAATTGCATGTAAAATATTTGTAAAATTGTAACTGTATTGTGAAATTGTAAAATTGTAATTGTAATTGTATGTAGTGTCATGATTCAATTTTATTATCATTGTAAATTTGTAAATTTGTAAAATTGTAAATTAATTGTCAATTTTGAACCATAACTACCGTAAGTAAAATGTATACTGTACATATTGTTAAATTATCATAATTGTAAATTTGTAAATTTATGTGAATATAAATAATTGTAAAATAATAAATCTAGAAAAATATGAATTTTTGTCACATAATAAAGTTTAGAAAATAATGCAAATAAATTCATATTTAGAATTATCATTATTTTCTTATGATCTTGCATAGCAAAATTAACAGTATACATTAATACTTTTAAAAAAAAATTGAATATATATAATAGGGTGCATTTATTTAAGTAAAGATATAGTGAAAAATCATTTAAAGAAATCAAGTAGTTATATTATTTTAGGAATTGACATAAAAAAAAGAACTTGATACAGTGCATTGCTTTCGAGATCAACATAATTGCAAATTATCAAGTGAAATGGTTTTAACATTAGCACAATGCAAACCAATTAATTCAAAATGCATATTATAATGTTTGGAAAAAAAAGTCTTAGTTATAAGGTTAAGTCCTCTTCTTTATAAAAACACATCTTAAATAGTATAAATGATGAAATAACACATGTACCATATCACTCTTTGTTCTCATAATCACCCTCATTATCTTCCAGCTCGCTTGGCATAATAACACTATTGTTCCCAAAAATATGTTTTGATCTAGGGTCACGTCTCAATACGAACCACCAATCCCTATTCAACACATCTGGGTAAAAAAAAACATAGTTGCAGTGTTTGGGAAAACATAAGGCTCCCTATCTTCATCCCGCATCTTTCTAGAGTTGATGCATATCAGCCTACTATCGCGATCTTCCTTTACATTATTCCAACCAAAGGTGTCCCACCACTTATACCTAAAAATAACACATTGTAAAGAAGTGAAGTCCACTTCAATGATCTCTTGTATCTTTCATACGTAACCTAACATCCCTTGTAATAGGATTTGATCACGATGGCTAGCTCGAATAGATTGATCGAACTCGACTTCCACTCCATAGTCTTCTGTCATGTGTCCATCATTGGAATTTTATGTACGAAAATGGTGTCTATATTCCCACATATATGGGAACAAATGCACCTCCAAAAAAGTTAAAAAATAGTAGTGTCATGTGTCTAATAACCCAACTGTTAAATTATAAAATATATATGTTACATTTCAAAGGTGCATTATTAAGTTTAAAATGTACATAAATAGATTATTACCAAGTTTCTGCACCCAATCCATACATTTAGCGCATCCTCTTCAGCACACAGGTAACAACCAGTTGCACCATATTTCTCTCTGACTTGGTCAACAACCCAACTATTGGGGCATATAATTGGAATATTTCCTTTTAAATGATCAGGATAGGGCATGCTTCTACCATTCAACCATTTGAATTATTTCTTGTCACTATCCCATTTCATCCTCTTTTTTTCGTACAATGTGACCCACAGTTGTGTCACTTAGGAATTATAAAGAATGAATTTATTGATTGCTTCAATTTGTGCATTAGCTAATGAAAAAAACTGACATATAGTACATATTAGATCAAAATATACATTATATCGAAGTTCAACGTGAATATTTACTTTGTGTAAGTTTGAAAAATTATAACTCGCTTACTCTTTATCAAGCACCTTTTTCCATTCATTTGGAGAAGCTCCCCTTCTCTTTTGTCTTCATCCCTTTCATCATCCCAAACCACCGCACCTTCTGTGTTTTCGATCTTCTTGATATACTCACTAGCATAATAGAAAGACTCATATGATATGTACCTCTCTGCCATAGATCGCTCGGGTTGTTCCCTTTGTCAAACAAAACCTTTCAATTTCTTCATGTACCTCTCTAAGAATAAAATCCAATGCCAAGAAACCACCCCAACTAATTCAACCTCATCTACTAGGTGGATTAGAAGATGAACTTACAAGTCCATGAAACTCATTGGCAGTTCCTTCTCAAACATACAAACAATCTCAACTATCTCTTGACGCCACTATGGAATGTTAGCCACATGAATCTCCTTTGACATGATCCAACATACAAATGATCTAAGATATGGCACGTCCTAGGTCTTGGGGGAAGTTATGTTTCACGCACCCACACACGAACATAGGATAATGACACTACAAAGTTATAAACACATGCAATAATATACAAAATTAGTTATGTTTTAAGATTCCATGGGATAAAATTTATTAACATAACAAATAATAAAATCATGCTTTTGACATTATACGTACTCTTATAAGATTCAAATGGTCATGCAATTTCAACCCCGACAAATGGTATTCCATGGTGAAGCAACGTCGTAGTGAAGACCCATATGAAGATGGCACCCTCACACCCATTATAACTTCTTTTGCCAAAGAAATATCATATTTTTTAAAAATCCATGGGACATCACCTTCTTTGAAATACCAATTAGAGGGACCAACCTCTGATCCTGTACTTTCTAATTTTCTTGGAAAATGTTTCTTTTTAGTTTTTGAAGTAATAAGATATTTCCTAACAGACAATGTGTCACTTTATTTCGATGATATGTGCCTCCATAAAGAAGATGAAACATTTTTAAATATATGCATGGGATCTAATAAGTGGGTAATCTTAAGATGCTCCCAATATGGGAGGTTATAAAATATAGATTTCCTTTTCAACCCAATGGGAAATTTCTCAACATAGGTGTCGAAGAATTATGGATCATCGAACATAGGCTCCCCATTTTAATCGATTATTTCTATGAAATCCTTCTCCTTCTATCTCTCATATGCTTTAATCCATTCAATTGGTGTCGTTATTGTAGGCCTTTGGGTTATCTCTCGTTTACCATTGAAAGCAGATGTTTCTCTTTTGTAAGGGTGTTCTTCTGGGAGGAATGCCCTGGAGCAACCATACTTGGATTTCATAGGTTTTTGGACCATCTAGCTTTCATACAAGGTACACAACATTTACATCCATAATACCCTTTTGTTACAAGACCTGCGAAATTATTGTATACAATATGCATGGCACATTAAAGAATATCATGAAGATCATAACAATTATAACGAAATTAATAATTAATATGTGAAAGAATATTGTTACGTATATAAACAAATCAATAAACATGTAATTTACCAGAGAAAACTCCTAATCCTGGATAATCATTTGTCATGTAAGCACATATGCCATACAACATAAAACTCCTCTCTTTTGCGATGGATCTTGATACATTGTATACATTTATCTCATCTCATAATTCATTCAATTCATCCACCAATGATTGTAAGTAGGCATCCATATTCTTCACCTGTATTCTACCTGAGACTATGAGAGCCAACATAAGATGTTCATTCATCACGGAAAACCATGGGGGGATATTGTTATTGATCACTACTATAGGCCAAAAAAAATAGTTGGTGTTCTGGAGGGAATATGGGTTGAGGCCATCCATGGCTATGCTGAGTCGTACCCTTCATACTTCATCCTTGATTTTTTCAGACCATGTATCCTCTATATGTTTCATGGCTATTAAATGTTTTTGGATTCACAAAAATCCCAGCTCACTTTTGTGTAAGGCATGCCATCCCTGCAACATAGCTAATTCTTTGCAACAAAAGAGCCTTTGAATCCTTGGGATTATAGGCATGTGCCTCAATATCTTAAAGGAGGACCACGTGATTTACCCTTCTTTTTTTGTTTATCATACTTGTCATGCCCACATTTCAAAGATATATCTTTGTCTGCATATTCTCCTCTATATAGAATACAATAATTTGGACATGCATGATATGATATGTACTCAACACCCAACATTTCCAACAATTTATTTTCCTCTTTGCAGCTACCAGGAAAGACATTATCACTAGGAAGAACCTTATCTTTGAATAACCTGTATTTAGTCATGGACAATATTAAATATACAATGTGAATAAGTATTAACATCCATAAAATTGACCATTTGTAATGTTGATTGTGTGACAAGATTTCTCAAAATATAAGGGACGTGATGGTCAATTACCTCAAAATTTACGAGAAAAATGCATTCGACAAGCCAAAATTTGTTTTAGAGTTGTACAGTAACATCATTGTCCCAACTGGGTAGACTTTGACTGGCCGTCAGGCCCAAAGAGAGGGGTGGTGGAAGAAAATTTAAGGCTTTCGAAAAATGTATCAGCGATATGAGCATCATCCCCTAGTTGATCATCGTTCTGGAATGCATCTAACAACATTGTCTCCATGGAAGTCGTATCCCTTAAGTAATCATCCATACCAACCTCTATTTGATTGCCTCCATTGCCATCTTGTGAAGAACTACTATTGTTGTAGTTATTCCTAATTGGTGAATCTGGACGTAGTGGGAATTGAATAGGTGATTAATTCAATCACTCTTGGTATCGTTCATCTCCAAGCTTTTCTCTTAATTAAGCCTTCTATCAATTTGATATTGTCATGGGGTGCAACGGAAGATGGTAGGTAGGTCACTCATCATCACTAGAATCTGAATAATTTCAAAAAATATATTTGAACGCAATTAGTACAAAATCGATGATATGAATTAGTAAGAACGTCAATGCATGATTAATTGGTTGATGTTGAAATAATTACATTATACCAAACAATTATTATTACCATCATTGTCCTATGATTGTGGCTAGAAGATGGATTGTTACAATTTGCAAGGTGAAGCGGTTGTCCATTTTCATCTACCAATCACGCCTTGTGGTATGCTGCTCCTGATAAGAGCTTTCGATGTTTTGGAACTATTTGATTTTTTTGTGAATCTGAACTTGATTCTGAATCTGCATGAACCTGCAAATTTGTATACATTAATTTTATTCAGTTGATTGACATGGATAAAAAACATAAATTCAATTAGATAATGAAAATATATATAAAATCTGAAGTAATTATGTCTGGAGATGGATAGGGATAACTCCACCATGGACTTTGAGAAATATTATGGAACAAGATGGATTTTTAATAATTCTCCATTTGATATAATTATGATATTTTCTCCCTGCATTTGAGCAAAATCAACAATAAATTTTGGTGTACATACCTAAAAGTAATTTTGGTGCCTTAAAAAAAGAGTTATTGTTATCCATGCTAATGTATTGTTAACCGCACCGGTATGGTTTTATTATCGGATGCACCAATGTTGTTAGTTAACAAACGCACCAAATATCGGGAAAAAAAACAACTTTATTTTTTTGAAGTGAAAAAAAGTGGTAAATTGAAAAATGAGCGGCAAATGATATTTAGAAATCTAATTTCATAAAAAAGTTCTTTAAATAGTAAAAGCTATTCATTATTTCATTTTGCAAAATTTTTTAGGGAGGGATTTGCATGAGAGACATAAATGGATCAAGAGAGCACGAGAGAAATATGAAGAAGTAAAATAATTTAGAACAACAACATTATTCAGAGAATCAGAATTTGAAACATGTGGTGATTCACACAAAATCCCTGTAATATAGTAAAATTGTTAAATTTTACTGTAATATTTGTTTTTTTACAGTTTCTGTTAGATTTAATACATGCATAGTAAACATTTTAAATTTTACTGTGAATTTTACTAATAAAATCATTTACAATCTCTATTCCTATTTACATTTAATTAAAATTCAGAAAAAAGAAAAAAAAACCATTCTTACGTTAAACCCTTGCTTCTTCTTGTTTGACTTCACAATTAGGGCTTTTCATTTTAGATTTATAGGGTTTGTATTACTATATATAGGCGTATTACATCTAACCAGCGGGACCACTTGCAGAATCATATCCCAACCCATGTCAGCCCTTACACGATTTTGAAAAAATAGCTTTTTTTAATTGATGTGCATTGTTTAAAATAGCGCACCGGTGTGTGATTGTAGTATAGTGCACCAGGTGCGTATTGAAAAAAACATTGTTTGATAAAAAAACTTTTTATTAATTTATGTTTATGTTAATTGGTGCTCTGGTATTAATAAAAAGCACCGGGTCTCCTTGTTGACAAAGAGCATCGTACGATGTTTCTACAGTATTGGTAGTGCATTTATAAGAACCTACTGCACTGCGTTCAATGAGTAAGTTGCAAAAGTCGCACCATTTTCTTGATTTTTTTTTTACCTAAAAAGTATGTACTTTATTTATAAAAAATATTAATGAATGGTGCAGGCTTTATATTGATAA
Source organism: Pinus albicaulis (assembly GCA_034641835.2). NCBI lineage: Eukaryota > Viridiplantae > Streptophyta > Pinopsida > Pinales > Pinaceae > Pinus > Pinus albicaulis. The sequence goes on along the minus strand of CM076574.1, from coordinate 81,263,567 downwards.
AGAAATGGATGACAAGAGTTCAAGTAACAAAAATATTGATAGCATATCCAGAAAATCAATAAGGCAATTTTTTTGTAAATTCTTTACAAAAATCATTATTTTTGACCTATATGTAAGTTTAACTAATATGTATTTCTTTGGTGTGTATGACGCAGAGCCACAAAATGACGAATCTCGATAAGATTATTTCTAATTTAAGACCAAAAGAGCATAAAAGCTTTATGGGAAAATTGTAGAAGGATGAATTGGGTGAATGAAAAAAAAAACTGTCGATCTAATATGAGCTTCTTTTTTGAATTTTCATTTAATAATATACTTAAAAATATTAGATAACATGTTTCAAACAATCTATTAATTCATATATGTTTAATGTTCTACAGGGACCAACATCGAAGAAAAGGAATTTTGTTCTAAGAAAAGAAAAAAATAGAACATGCAAATGAAAATGAATTGCTCCTCAGCTCATCTGGAGTGGTGTTGGAGGTTAACGAAAAGGGGAAATTGTTTTACAAAATTTTGAGGGATCTAGTGGAACGAATGTATAGATGTTATTTCCACTTACAATACAAAAATCAATCCAATGATTCCAAGAACCAAATTTTATTTAAACTACAGGAAGAGTTTCCAGAGAATTGGTCAATGAGACATGTCAGAATTTTAATAGAAAAAACGTACAAAAAAAAAGGATTGAAAAATTAATATTCCTTTAAATGTTTTTTTAGAATGTTATGTATATATTACTACAAAGAAATCATTTATAAATATCACTTTAGTTATATTTAGTTTTCATATATCAATATAAAAATCAAATAGTTTATTGTCATGTTACTTTTTCAGGAAGATTATGAAAATCACAAAGGATGAACGAGTTGATATCAGAAATATGTTAGTAGGAATTTCTAAAAAGGTGTACAAGGAGATGGTCAAAGAAATGGACATAATTGAATTGCACGAGGAGCTATCTCAACAACAACATGTTTCAAATGTAATATGTAATCATTGAATTTTTCAATTAGGTACAATAAATAAATAATTTAGCATTAAATATTAATTTTCAAGTATTTTCTTACAGAAAAGAAAAGAAAATGGAACTCATTTAGCACATAAAGCAGGACAAGAAGGAAGAAAAGAATCGATATCTGTGTTTATGAGTAATTGTTACATCCTTATAACAACTTAACTAGATTTCATTTTTTGTATATTTTAAGTTGTTTTACTGCAATCATCATCGAAATTATGTCTTCAAACATGTGCTAACATACAAATAATAACCATCAAAAGAATTGATTGACATTGGGTTAAATACGGGTTGTCAGTATATGTTGGCATATCAGAAATTAATTGTGGAATTTGTAAGCATATACCTTGTTTTACTTATCTCCGTCTATAATTTATAGAACAAAAAAATCTTTTATATTAAATCTATGATTTGTTATGGGGTATAAAACTTGCAGGAAATAAAGTATGGAACTGCGCCAACAAATGAATTTTTGAAAGATGGCATGAAATATGGTTTTGAAAGCATGTGTATAGTTCACGAGTCAATTCTTGCTATGGTACATTACTTTCCGATTTACATTGATGTATATTATTTAATATTGCAATTTGCATTATTGTCACCAATATATATATATGTCACTCATTACACTTTATTTTTATGTTTGTAGATGGAACTTGAAGAAGAATAAAACAATCAACACAATGAGAAAAACATTCCTCCAAATAACCCAAGTCATGGAAGTAGTTCGAGCAGTGACAATAGTTCTAGCGAAGAATGATGATCAATATGTTTGGATATCAAAGCAAGGCATTGTATTTTTTGAAATATTTGTCTGTGAAATTAGACATTTTGTTTTATACAATGGACATAGTTTCCCAATTGAAAGACAAAGGGATACCAATAATTGTCCTATTTTGTATGACAAAGAGTGTCTTATTCGTATATATATAATAAAATACGTTTTAATTTATTCTATTGTGTTCTCCATTTTTGTTTTGAAATGTTACACCACTGATTAAGTATATAGATGATTAAATATTATAATGAAGAGATGTGAAATCTGATGATATGATATAACAAATTAATCCAAGCATCACATTCAAATGCACTAATAAAAATGTAATTTATATTAATATTGTTATAAGATATGTGTCAACTTTTCATGAATAATGAATTTTAAAAAATCACAATAATCGCACTGTCAGAGATTGATGTTTCTAAACAAATAGAAAATGAACATCGATGTGTGTTAGTTACTGTGCACCGGTGTGTTTGTATTATACTTCTCACCGGTTCGTTTCTACGACCTATGAGCACCACACCAAATATTGATACCAATTAGAACACCCGGTGCGCTTTATCGATGACTACGACCCAGACATATAGGCGTTGCATGCACTAGTATGGTTTCCCTTTAACACGTCAGTGCATTTTTATAACTTAGCGTCCTATTGCATTTTAACACCTTAATGGTCCGGTGCGCTTTTACACCTTAATGGCATCGGTGCATGCACCTTCTATAGGCCCAGTGTTTATTTGTGGGTGACACACACTGAGCTATTGCTAAACACCCTGGGGCTTCCAAAATTTCTTTTCCATCCCGATGCTTGGTATGTTTGCAGTATAGGTGCGTACAGGTTAAAATGCACCGATACATTCACATATGATGCGCGCATCTATGAGCAAAACATCCGTAAAAACCTTTGGCCGCCGAGTTTTTTTTAGTTGTGTTGAAATTCCGTTAGAAGCTTCGTCAAAATCTCCGTTACCAAAAACGGATGTTGTAACAAATTATTTTTTGAAAATTTTGGCCAATTTTAATCACTAAAAACCTCATTTATAACCTCTGCTAGATTGTCTTTTCCTTGTAGTGCTTCATCAAGACATGGTGTTGCAAGCCATGCTTCAAAGCAATTTAATCTTCTTCAAATTTTGTTGTTTTTTTTTTGTTGTTGCTAACATTTGCACACTCAAAATCAAAGTTAAGTTTAAAAACATGTGCATGATCATATTCTTTTTTCTCCACAATGAGAGCCTTCTCTTCTTGCGCTTCCTTCTCTGCCTCTGTCATTTCCACTTATTTACTAAAACATGTTTCTCCATACAAGTTGTATTCCACTTGGTTTTCATACCTAATTGGGCTTCTCTCACCGACTAACATCATGTCGATATGATGTTCCTGTTACATCATATGCAACCATTCATCTTTGGCTAACTGTTCTCGATCAAACTTAACATCAACAAATTTCTCTGCGGGATTCACCATAACATTGACTGCCTCAATGACAACTTCATTTTCATCAACAAACTCTATTGTTGGATTCACCAAATCATCATCCACTTGTGTTGTGCACAGTGGGATTTAGGAGCATCTGTGTGGTTTGTCTCTGTTTCTTTTGCAAATTTTTCACAGTCATCATCCACTTTTGGCTGAAAATAGTGGGATTCACCAAACTCTTCATCTCTCTATAGATTTGTTTCTATATATCCACTTTCATCTTCAACTTGAATACTCCCCCTTACACCAAAATTCCTCTCAGGTGTATCCCAAGCCTACTTGGAGGATTTTGCATCTACAATGAGGGGAAGAATGCTATCATCTACGCATTCCTTTATATATTTCAATGTGAAGATGTTATTTTTCATTTTTCTTCCAACTCTTTCAAATAGATATCGACCATCTCCTACTGACGCTTCAAATTTCTCAGCCTCTTAGCTTTTCCCATTCATTAAGTGCTAACTAACTATGACACAACAAGAAAATTAACTTGCAAACAAAATGGCTTCCTACAATGGCTCAATCCTTCTCCACGCTACTATTGTTTCACAATAAATTTCTTTGTCCTTTTTTTTAAAACTTTTCAAACAAAGCCTCTCTTTTTTTGGTAATAGAATAGAGAAACTTTCAAATATGAATCCTACCTTTTTGAACCAGCCCTTTTTAAAAACTACATAAGCCCTTTTTACAAATGATACCAATTTACAAATATATGAGTAATGCACCCTTTTTATAACCATATCAATCACCTTCACAAAATCCCCTTTATTTCTAATAAATGGAAACTCCTTTTAAAAGTTACATAACCTTTTCAAATAATATAAGATTTTTGAAGCTTCGTTCATCCAAGGTAATTAATAAATGACCCAAATGTACCCTTGACATTTCAAACAAATCGTGGTGCCAATCAGCTTCATGTTCCCAAGAAATGATAAGAATGAATGAATGAATGATATTTTAACATCCACAAGACTAAAAATAGTCTATGGGACCAGCAACTTCCTTCTTTTTTTCCTTCTGTAATTCAATCCTTTTCTTACTCAAATTGATTATGAGCTGACCCAACCTTCTAACAGTTCCATCACTAAAAAGACAATGCCACAGAATTCAAGCTAGCATACTGTGGTAACCATCCTTGATGTCTCTAAAAGCATCACATTCCAAAATGAAATGTTTTTCTGATTCCACTACCCCAGAAGTGAAAAAAGTACATACCCTTTCTTCCCAAGCTTCTTTAGGTCTCCTCCACCATCCCATTTCACAATGAAGTTGATGTGATTTAGTTCTTAATTGAGCAATAAGAACCTTTTCTCTCCACGGAATGGTAGCTCCAATGTATTCTTTTTGTTGGAGATCACAAGTGGCATTGAATTCTTGAACATAATACTTATTCTTTCTACTCAACACTTATCCCCATATACCCATACAATTTTTTGCTTTGTGAATGAATCCAAGAAGGAATATATGAGGAAGTTGATGGTTAAAAACTCAAATCTACCAATTGATCATTAGATAGCGGCCGAGGAATTGCCAGATTGGATATATGATGGCATGTAATATGTTAAACTGATTGAGTTTGGACACTTTGTGCTACATGATTGGATTTCCTCACTAAAGCTCCTTTGTCCGTGAAAATGTCTCATCGTAGTTTTCGAAAAACAGGAGTGTGATTAATCTCTTCTCCCTCTTCGACACATTAATCAGTGTGTTGAATCGCTAAGCTCCTTAGTTTCGTATGTTTGGGGCTTTCATCTCACTTTCTCTCTCTAAGAAATGAAATATGTGGAGAAAATTCTCAATATTATCAATAGCTGAATAGATTACATAGGAGAGAGTAATTAATGATTATAGAAACTCTCAACTAAATTTAACTAAATTAATCTAAAATCAAAGTGATTATGACATTCGAATAAATAATTATAAGATCTAGCAAGTGGTTGAAATTAATTTATCCAATATTAATTACATGTATCCCACTTTGTCTAATATTTATATACTTTAATCCCATACTGAATTTCCTTTCCTTTTTGCCTTTTGCTTGGTCATTCACTCAACAAAATCATCATTGATTAAATCAAAAGCATTGTATTTCTTCAAACAGAGGTAGATTAAGCGATTTTGTCAAACCTCAGTAGTTAATGTTTGTGCATAATACATAATTGTAATTATTTCATTTTATGATATATATATATGATCGTAATTACCAGATATATTTTATTTTGTAAGATGATTGTAATCAAATGATATAAAGATCAAATTTTAAAAATCTATGATAAAGTGTGTATCTCAAAAAAAAAAAAAAATCTTTTTAATTATATTTTATATCATGTTAAAATTAGAGTAATCTCACTACTAAAAATGTTTTGTTGGTTTTCTTTATTTATATATTTTTTTATTAATTTTATTTTATATATATATATAGAGTAAATTTAAGTTGTGTAATTTGTAAACTTTAATTTTTTAGGAAGTAAATTTATTCATACATTCAAACGCACATTTTAAACAACAACAATAAATTATGATATTACGTAAATAAAGAGCTTCAACCCAAAAAGACAATAATATATATTTTATAATTCCAAACACAATTACAAGATGATTCAAAATAAAATAGCAAACCCTATAATTCAAAATAAAATAGCAAACCCTATATAGTGTCAACATTGGATAATTTTAACAACAATTTGTATGATAAATAATTTATTAGGTATAATTACATTGCATTTATTGTTTTTTGAATTGAGGTCTTTTTAACATTTTACATTCATGTTTATTTACTGTAGTCATTGTTTATTGTAGGGTTTGTTTCTTATCTTAATCACTTTACATTCATGTTTATTTATAGTTTTTTGAATTTCCTATTTGAGCCAATTCACATTCATATTTATTTACATTAGTCAATGTTTATTATAGAGTTTGTTTCCTATCTTAATCACTTTACATTTATGTTTATTTATAGTAGTGAAGTTTATCATAGAGTTTGTTTCCTATCTTAATCACTTTACATTTATGTTTATTTATTTATAGTGAATTTGTTATAGAATTTATTAAAAAATAAAAATTGTATTAGATTTTGATGTTTATAAATTCTATATATATAGTAATGAATATTTATTATAATTTATTAAAAAAATAAGTGTATTGTGATATTTTTTTTTAGTAAAATTGGTAAATATTTATTTATTGTAGGTAAGAAAAAACCTATTATGTTTTTATGGCCAGGTGAATGCTAAGAATTATTAAAAGGAAATATTTGTTTAATATATTAAATGCATAGTTGTTTTATGTGGTTAGCCATAAAGTCACATTGGAAAGTAATGTTGAGAAAGTTCACATCCCAAGTAGTTGGAGACAGTTATGTCCACGGTGGTTTACCTGCCCAAACTCCTCTAGAATAAAAATTTCTCAATTGGAAGAGGGGGCAAAGAGGATGGGAGAGAAACCTCAGGAAACTTGGAGGAGAGACTACAAAATTAGAAAAATTCTGACAAGACATTGTCAACGTGAGTAATTCTTGAGCTAGTTGGTTGTTGAATTCCAATTGAAACTGGTGTGCTCAGTTTCAAAACCCTAGACTACGTCTAGTTGGGATCATATAGTCTTTGGGAACCCTAGACTAAGTTTGGTTGGGATGAGATAGTCTTTGGGACTAAATTGTGCAAGTCATTATTCTAAACTATCTTGGATGTGAAGCTAGGTCATGGGGAGATACAGTAATGTGACTGGTCTTGTTGGTTGGGAGGAGAATTGCTTTCCCCCGTTATTTTGTGGCTAGATTGAATAAGAAAAGGAAGGAAAAGTAGATAAGTATTATGTACATTTTCTTTATTTTGTTGATTAATGAATTAGGACTGTGTTCAACTTTTTTAAAATGTGAAATGTTTTTGGAAATACTGTGTAAACTGTGTTTATATTGAAATAATTCTTTTAAGAAATGAACCCTGTTTTTTTTTTATATATAAATATGGCTACTTCTATTATAAAATACAAGTCACAGATATACATTCGTCATCCTCTGGAATTGTTGCGTTAGCCAATTCCAGCGGGAAATAGCAGGTTCAAAAATTCAAAAGAGGGGTTGCCCACGAAGGGGAAACCAACCCAAGAAGTCTGTCCAAATATCAGAGAAAATGCTACCCATGAAGGGAAACCAGCTTTAAACATCATGAAGTAGTGCGTAAAAAAAATTACGAGAACAAAACCACAACATAGAAAAGAGACAAGTGGGAACCAAGACATTAATCTGGCTTCTTCTTATCATCCTACAATGGTGATTGAGACAACTCTTCCACAATGTCGCACCTGTACTCGGAGATGTCGTCCACAAGCTTGGACACCTAGGCATCTGACAATGGAGAGGAGGATGAGCAGACACTTGTCTCAGATTCCTTGCCTTCTTCGTCAGGGAAAATTTTAAGGATGGAAAATTATCTTGAAGTTTAAAACATTGGCGAAACTCACTAATCCATAATATGAAAACTATAAAATGTTTATTGGTGTATTTGTAAAATTATTCAAATTTATAATGATTTTATATATATTATTTATATAACATTGGTGATTTTTAAGGTAAAATATTTTTATATTTTAAAATTTGGGTGAATTATTTTTACAAAAAATGGAAATTGGCAAATCTTTTTTATGGAAAAATCATGGAAAATTAGCCCACCTATGAATATTAGCCCCTAAAATTTTCCATGTTCTTCGTCTGAGCTGCGGCTGTTGTCATTGTTCAAGTCTGGCTCGGCTTGCTTAACCAATAGAGCCACCATTTCACGCGAAAGGTTGGGGGAGGGTGGGAACATGGTGGATTTGTGCTTGTGATTCCTGGAGCAAGAGTTAGAGGGATCGGAAGAGGCTTCAGGGAGATGCATGGAAAGATGAGCAAAGAGGCTAGGATGGTCCAAGGCTTCAGGCACAACCCAGTTAAGAAACGAATCCACAATTCTACCAGCCAAGGTGGGGATGGGAGGACAAGATGGAAGGCCATGGCCACCCCCTCTGCGACACCACATGTGGTGGTGACACGGCATATCTGAAGCCGAACTGCAGGGATGCAAAGGAGGTAGAGATGGAGGGCTGACAGTGGGGCAGCAATAAGATGGGGGTTGATGCAGGACCATGGTAGGAGGAAAGAATTCATAGGAGGAGACAGAGTCGAGGATGAGAATGACAAAGAGGCCGAAGGAGAATTTTTGAGAGACATTGCCTATGTCCATATAAGGCTGTAGGAGGAGTAAAGTTGTGGAAGGATAATTGAATGCACAGAGGATGAAATAAATTATCACTAGGTGCAGAGAGGACGCGACAGACGGATCTAGGTTAGTAGGTTTAATATCACTCACATCCCAGATTTTATTAACCACGCCTGGGCCATGTGCCTCCTCTAGATGATCAAGGCTGCAAGGCGACGACTGGATCCTGTATTAACATCCACATCTGGGAAGAAATGAACCCTGTTATGAAAACTAGGGGTAAATAAGTATCATTGGAGTTATGGTACAACATGATGAAATTGATTTATTCATTTGAACAATTAATTATTTTTTGTAGGGTTCATATATTAAATAAAATAGGATTGAAAAAAATGGAATCATGGTGCAGTTGTGTGAGAATTTGGGTTAGTTCTTGGGCCAAGTTGGGTTACCAGTAGCCTAGGAATTGTCCCTCAACTCCACAAAACTAAGAAACTAAATCAACTAGAAAACTACAAACAATGCTACTACTGCATACTGTATTTAATTGTAATGTTTAAACATAAATAAAGGAGTACCAACCTTCTCAAAATAAAATCGAAGAATGATTCTAATGTTCCGTGGAATTAATTGACATATTTTAAAAGGAACCGGGAGTAACAAAATGTAAATGAAGAACGCATAGTGTGAAAGGTAAACAATGGAATATAGCTTTTAAAGAGGAGTGGAAAATAATCCATCGAACTAAATCCATTTTACAATAAGGAAATGACCATTCGCAAAGCTATAACCATGTAGTATTGAAAACTAATAATAAACTAAGAGTCGAGTTAGGACCAAAGAATTCAATATATATATGTGAAACGTTCAACCTTTGAAAAATAAAATAATTGTGTTGAATGACCTAATAACAACATGTGGGAGATCCAAGACGTTTGTAATAACAAGAAATATAACCTTATGAATGTTCAAGTTAGAAGAAATTTATGAAATAATCTTGTGAAAAGAATTGAAAATACGTATGCATACTTAGGCCAGACAAATACTTTGAAAATGTAAATGACAAACCTGAAAATCAGGAAGGTTGATTGTGGTTCAAAATCAATTACAAGTAATAAAGGAAAACAAAAATTCCACATTAATAGACAAGTTTTTATCTCAAGTCTAGACTAACATATAACCATGCTAAAATTATTCATAATGGAAAAGGTTGTCATTACAATAACTACTGGTGGATAGTGTTCTTAAAAATAAAAAAATTTATGGTTGTGTCCCTTTTAATTTTAAACGATAGAATGTATTTAGACAATAACTATAATAGTCATGAAATCCTAGCTCCTTTTTAAAATTTATTGAAAAAAAATTTCCTCAACAATAAACAGCGAGGAAACTCTAGCTTAAAACCCTAGAGGGGTATGCGACCACACTTGGAATTCGACATAGAAAAATTATTAAAGATGAACCTGGGACAGGGATTCATGAATTTGTAAATGAAGTGTTGAAGGAATTATTGAAGTATAACCTGTAAGAGTCAAAACCAGTAGACCAAACATTAATATAGTGCACCAATACATCTCGATGAAATGAAAGAAAGATAACCATAAGAGAAAAATCATAGGGGGTTTACCTAAGAAGCCAACTACTCTTTCCTAGATTTCTAGTGATCACTTTGAGAGGAAAATGGAAACATTAGAATATAATCTATAAATGTTAGAACAGAATTGGAAATAGTAAAAATTCTTATTGTAAACTTTACCTGTGTAATTACCTTGTCGCAAGAAGCCTCCAACAACATCTCTGCGAGAAAATAATAATTGGAACAATTTTACTATGAGAAAATAGGAAATAACTCAGTAAAATTTCAAGTAAGAAGAGAGGGAGTAGTCGGGACTCACCAGTAAAAGGATAGACTTGGACATTACAAAAATCCATTGAGTCTTGTTAGACTCATAGTAACTGGCTCCTAAAGGGGTAACCTACAAGCCTTGACATCAAGTTAGAGGCTTCATTAGAAGTAATAACCCAAGAGTTCAATGAATAATGAAGATGAAAAATAGAGCAAAGAGAGAACCTCGACATCCAGAGTCTAAGAAATACTTGTAGGCAAGCTAATTGACATAAAGACGAATGTGTTCGCAGTAAATCAAACCCTATTTCTCCAAGTTGTAGAGTCAATTACGACAGAGGAAAAACAGGAAAATGAGTGGATTATGATGTTGGGGGAGGAGGGTGGTTACCCTCTAACGAACCCTCTTTGAATATATTTTTCGATCTAAACCCAACCATTGCAAGTTGTAGATCTATCCCAAATTCCTAGAGAAAGGACTTCAAGATGGCACACAATGGGATTAGGTTCTAGATAGTTCAAATACTATGTTCTTTCAAGTATATCATGTCACGGCTACCAAGATAACTAGAGGTACATGAATTTCATTAAGTTGTAACAATCAAATTAATGTCGAAGCTTGATACAGTGTTGATATAATTAATAATGGATATGATTTGGACACAACACAATCCAATCACAATTTAACATCAGACTTATATCTATAAATATTATAGATTTAAGTTTGATATAATGGTGTGGTGAAAGATTTTTTATTTTTATTTTTTCGTTGGGGTATGTTATAGGTGGTATCAGAGATGAAGGGTTTAGTGTTGTGGTCTGTTAAAGCAAAACAATAGCAATGGTGTTGTGTTTTACATAAACATAAATGTGAAATATGATAACCCTGCAGCCTACATGACCAAGTTATGCACCCTTAACTGGATAAAATCCTGATTTGTGGGTGCATCTAGGTGAGAAACCCCACTCCATATCCTCTATGGTGTTTTAAAATAGTGTAGAATTGAGGGAATAAATCACCAATTAAGAGATGGAAATAAACAATAAATGAGAAAACATGCTATAAAACAAGGGCAAGGAGAAGTGAAGACTCTGGTCATCACACATTGAAATAAATTCCATTACGTAAGTTTAGTTATTAAGTACGAATTGAATTATTGCTGGGTACCCTTACTTATAAGAAGTAATATGTTGGACACCTAGAAGAGCAAACAATTGTTTAGATGACTTAAGTATTAGCACATGTTAACTATTAAATTATATCTTGTGATTCTGGGATATTGAATAGAGAGAAGCTTATGATTTATAACGACGATAAAGTATATTTGTAGACAATCATAAGACATATGTGTGTAAATGAGGTAAAGTATCAAGATTAATATTGTTAAACAATTGTAAAATATCATATGGGTATGTTAAAAGCGAAGGTGGGGTGTTGCATATGAAATCACCCTGAAAATTTTAGGATTATCTGCCTAATGAGTACATGTTACTAGTGCAAGAACCTTTTGTTAATTTGCACAAAAATTAATATTTCGATACATAATTTATAATATCAATAATCATAAAGATGTATAAAATTAAACATCTAATATATATTGTTGATCAAGGAGAAAAATATAAAAGGGGTAAAAGATACTATTGGTTCAAAGTAAGAAATAAAATCACTTGATTGATATACACTGCCTCCTTACACATATATTGGATGTTAACCAAGAACCAAGCTGAGTGAGTGAATGAAGTAAACTTTTTAATCCTAAAAGAAGAGTAGTCTTACATGTGTATAGAAGAAATTCTAGAACAGAAAGAGGCTATAGAAATATGGTGTAACACTCACAATAGCAAGTACATTGTATGTGAGAAGTAAAAACAAAACAAAAAAATATACACATTCTAAAGTATATATTGAATTAGAAAAGAGAATAAAAGGGACCGAGAACCTTGTAGTATATAAAGCCAAATATATGGTAATATATTTGCACCAAATTAAGAATTAGAAAATGATATGGTATACATCGACAGTAATGAAAAAAAAACTATATGTAAACAGTGTAACTTAGGTATAAATAAGTCCTATACATTTACAATTGGATGTTACAAGTAAGTTGAATTTCATGATTAATGAAAACAAAACTAGTAAGAGAATTAATAAACATTCTCATTGAAAATGTCTCTTTGTGGAGGGAACCATAGAAATACTAGTTATAACAATGGAATAAATGGTCTTGCTTCTTCCATTTTTAAATCGAAATGATGGTAAGATGTAATAAAATATCATGATAGAAAGGAAACTAGTCTTAGGATAGGAAAGTGAGCAGCATAATTGATATTTTTAGTTGAATGTGACACGATTGAGTTACTCCAAGGCATTAAATAAACATGTCAGCACTTCAAAAAAAAAATTTGCTAATGCTCAGAAGATATCAATTTCACACTAGATTTAGTAAGTATAAAGTGAGCAAGATTAGTGTCATATTCAAGAAAATGGAATCTACTAAAGAAGGAGTGCAATGGTCCCTTAAATATAGAAAAGGAATCCAAATAAATTTGAAATTCTTGTACCTTGTGGACATAGAGGGCTCAATAATTTTGTGCATTACAAACTCATAATAAAGAATCGTATAATGATTCACATTTATTCTATAATCGCCTCACAGTTGGGAAATTTAAGTATGATTGAAAAAAAGATGACAAGAGAATTTTCATTGATTTAAATGACCGTTAGCTGTAATTATGATATCTAAAGATTTGAGATAAGTGGATACAATAGGATGAACAAGAATAGATGCATGCTAATTTCATGGGTAGTTTAATAGAACTACATAAATACCAAATGATAAAATTGTAAATTACAATGGGGAAACTCTAACTCTTAACTAGATCCTTGTTGTTTCATGCTTTTTCTTTAAAAAAATGGCCAATATCATAAGCTGAAAAAGACAACATATATATATATATATATATATATATATATATATGCGTGTGTGTGTGTTAGGTACACGTGACAAAATATGTATATTAAATACTTCTAATATTTTGTTGTTTTAACATAGCTTGAAGAATGGATGGTGGGTATAGGTAGAATTTGGATAGAGACTGATGGTAGTCGAGTAAGATAACGAAAGGAAATGTGGCAGAGAATCATACGAAAATTAAGTTGTATTAAACAAAAGGTTGGTAGAATATGGACACAAGTGTTACCTTTGCTTGTTGTCAAGGGATGTGCTGACATGGAAGGTGCAACGTGGCACCAGTCAATGTTATCCCATATAAGTACCTTAACGAACTTTAAAATAAATTTTATAAATAAAAGTGAAGTTTGAGCAAGTGATTGATTAGAATGAGCATATATTTACAAAATTAATATATCAAGACAACCAGACTAACATGCTGTATTGAGGAAGCTGACAGACACAAATTATGTAAGGGGAAGGGCCTTATATATGACTCACATGTGACCCATGACACCTTAATCAATAGTTACAAAACATAAAGGAAGAAAACCCCAAGAAGAGAGTTAAGAAGAATTCATGAGTGAGGCATGTCAGAGAAGTATTGTTGCAAGATTTGGCGACGTGAATTTCTTGTTATATTTCATTGATTTTAAGTATGTCATACTATTCAAAGTTGTGTTTTTGAATCATCATAGTGATTTCATTGAATATTATCTTGTGCTATTAAGCCTCGGTGGTATTGGGAAAGAACAAAAGGAAAATAATGAAAACAATAAAAAACTAATTGAATTATAAAATCCTTAGTAAGACTTTAACGTGATAAGATAGAAGGATATGTAATGTGGACAGGACCAGGTCCACTTGAACAAAGGACAAGGATACTATTTTCCTGAAAATGGTAAGTTGAAGCAATCATCATAGAACTTTGGTAATGTTTTATTGTGGCATATTTTATGTCATGGAAATATGATGGTGTCTAAAGAATAGATGCAAGCCACCACGGGGACAAGGTAAGAAATCTTCCTTGAACTTAAATAAAAAAATGAAATGATTATGATAATAAGTATGATTACCATGGGAAGTTCTAATAAGATAATTATCTAATTCCCGTGTTGGGGAAAAACTATTGTTTATTAACATATCACCGGAATTCACATGCGAGTTATAATTAATCTGATGATGGATGAAGTGAATAACATGTTGTAATTTGAAACATAGGAAAAAAAAACTATACTAGAGTAACAAAGTAAGTGTGAGACAATCACTGCACGCATGAGCGCAAGAAGAGAGGAATCCCATGATGATACACAGAAACAAACTTGCATATAACTTACATCAACAACCTGTAATACAATACAACAAAGCCAAAAAAATTGAAGGAATGTTGCCAAGTGGAATTTTGGTGTTGCGTTAAAAAAAATATAAAAGTAACCCAAGATGGGCATAATTAAGTAGACAACAATATATCCATCTTGAATATGGAAAGAAAAGGACGTTATCCTAAACTCTACTTATGCATGAATAATGCATATGTAACATTTGAGTTAACATAAAAGCATAATAGTGCTACCTAGTACGATAATGCACTAGTTGTAATCCATCATTAAAAAAAAAAAAAGATAGAAAAAAATACCAATAAATCATTTATGCAATATTATTACTATGTAAGTATTGTAAGTGGAATTGGTACTTCCATGGTCTGAAATTACAGTAAAACCACACAGTGGGATCTATGTCGATTAGCACAGTTGTTGGGTAAGTGAAAAGGATTATTACTATTGTTGATAAGATTGTAATGATGTTGCTAACTCTTATTGAGTGCAGATTGCGAACCCTTTTTGGGTAGCTAAACAAAAAATGATGGTGCCTATAATAAAGTGTGAAATGAATATGTATATGCTTCTTAAATAATATTGATGGATAACTAATGAGAACTTGGATGATTTTGAATGTAGGTCGAACTGGGTGGAGAGATCCTGGTCGAACCTCTGTGTATTCTCAAATGGAGAGGAATAATGTTATGAAAGAAAGTTATCACCCAAGTTAAAGTGTAGTGGAAGCACTTTACCCTGGAAGGGGTTTCCTGAGAGGATGAGCATTTTTATGCGTGAAACATACCTTAGTCTATTCCAGAGGCTAGGAAACATTGGTGACAGTGTTTCACTAAGGGGAGGGGGGGGATGTAATATCCCTTGGTAAAACTGGTAAATATTTATTCACTGTAGGTAAGAAAGAAACTATTTTGTTTTAATGGTTTAGGTGAAGGACAAAAAATTATTAAAAGGAAATATTTGTTTATTATATTAAATGCATAGATGCTTTATGCAACTATCAATAAAGTCACATTGGGAGTAATGTTGAGAAACTTCACATTTCATGTAGTTGGAGACAGTTATGGGAAAGGAAGTTACCTACCCAAACTCCTCTTTGAGAATAAAAACCTCTCAATGGGAAGAGGGGGGCAAGAGGGTAAGAGAGAAACTTGAGGAAACCTGGAGGAGAGACTTCAAAAATGGAAAACTTCTGATAGGACATTGTCAACCTAAGGAATTCTTGAGTTGGTTGGCCAATGGAATTACAACTTAAGCTTCTATGCTTAGTTTGAAAACCCTAGACTAAGTCTATTTGGGATCAGATAGTCTTTGGGAACCTTAGGCTAAGTCTGGTTGCGATCAGATAGTCTTTGGGACTAAATTGTACATGTCACTATTCTAAACTATCCTACATGTGAAGATATCTCGAGGGGAGACATAGTATTGTGATTGGTCTTGTTGGTTGGGAGGATCATTCCTTTCCCATGTGATTTTGTGCCTAGATTGAATAAGCAGAGGAAGGAAAAGAAAATAAGTGTGTATAAATTTTCTTTCTTTTTTTGATTAATGAATTGGGACTGTGATAAAAAAATTTAAATTATGAAATTTTTCTAGAAATACTGTGAAAATTGTGCTTATATTGAAGTAATTATTTTCAAAAATGAACCTTGTTGGGTAAACTAGGGGTAAATAATTATCACTGGAGTTATGGTGCAGCAACATGAAACTAATTTTTTCTTTTGAATTGTTACTTATTTTCCCTAGGGTTCATATATGAAATAAAACAAGACTCACAACAATGGAATCATGGTGTATTTGTGTGAGAATTTTGGTTAGTTCCTAGGCTAAGTCGAGTTACCAGTAGCCTAGGAACAATCCCTCAACTCCATAGAACTAAGAAACTAAATCAACAAGAAAACTGCGAAGAATACTACTATTGTAGTTTGTATTTAAATAGAATGATTAAATAGAAATAAAGGAGTACCAATCTTCTCAAAAGAAAAGAGAAGAATGATTCTAATGTTTTGTGGAATTAAATGAGATATTTTAAAAGGAACCGTGAGTAAAAAAAATTAAATGAAGAACGCACATTGTGAATGGTAAACAATAGAATATGGCCTTTTAAGAGGAATGGAAAGTAATCCATCAAACTAAATTCATTTAATAATACAAGACAATAACCATAAACAAAATTGTAACCCTGTAGTATCAAAAACTAATAACAAAGAACTCAATATATATATATATATATATATATATATATATATATATGATGAACCTTCAACCTTCGAACAATAAAATAATTATGTTGAATGAACCATTAACAACATGGGCGAGACCTGAGACGTTCCTAATAAAAAGAAATATAACCTTATGAATGTTCAAAATAGAAGAAAAATCTGAAATAATCTCATGAATATCATTGCAAATACATACACATACTCAGGTCGAATAAATACTTTGAAATTGTAAATGAAAAACTCAAAAATTGGGAAGGTTGTCTGCGGTCCAAAATATGTCCTCTTGTCTATCGTGTTTCCTGATCCCTAAGTTCCTTGGTCCTCCCCCTGTTTGTCTCTAGTTTTGGTTGTCCCTTCCTTGTTGTCTTTGTTTCCCCCTCTTGCTCTCTATGTCCCAATTATGGGTCTATCTTGCTCTCTTCCTCTAGCCTGACTCTCATGGATCATAAAATGCATAATTAAACCGCTTATAGGTGCTCAAGTCTATGCATAAATTTTTTGTACCTTCCCTTTGATAATAAATCCATGATTCTCGACTTCCTAGGGAAACTTCACCAACAGTTTAACACAATTTTAAATCTGGTTGAGGAATTGCAAAGGCTCAAAGCTGAAGTGAGTAGACAAGAAGATGAAATTGATGCCTTACAACACCAATTGGCCAAGTTACACACTCAGAGGAATGTTGGTGATCATTGAAACTCTACAAGAATCACTTTTGGAAGCCAATATGATAAGATGCATATTGACCCCCTCCTTAGATATGATCTCTTTTTGTAAAGTTGTGCTTGTGCAAGAAAAGAAGACTCAAGGAGAGATAAGGATCTATGTTGACCTAAGGAAGTTGAATGATGCATGCTTAAATGATCCTTTTCCTACCCCTTTTAGAGATGAAGTGCTCAACAATGTAGGAGGTCAAGAAGCCTACTCATTTACAGATGGTTTCTAAAATTATCATCAGATCAGAATTGCACATGAAGGTCTTCATAAGACCACATTTACTATAGAATGGGGTTCCTATTAGTACACAGTGATTCCTTTTGATTGATGAATTCCCTTGCCATATTTCCAGAGTGGTGGTCGCAGCTTTTAAGGAGTACATTCACAAGTTTTTGGAGGTATAATTTGATGACTAGAAAATATTTTTACTATTGTGAAAACATGTTGGGAGTTTTAGGCTTATGCTCAACACTTGTAGAAAACATAAAATCTCTTTGAATCTGAAGAAGTGCATATTTTGTGTATCTTTTGGTATATTTTTGGGACATATTGTTTGTAAGCAAGGACTTATGGTGGACCCTTCTAAGATTGTTGTCATTGTGAACTTGGACCCACCTAAGACAATAAGACAATTGCACACTATGTTGGGACATACAGGGTATTACTGAAAGTTCATTAAGGGGTATGCACAAATCACTACGCCCATGGATATATTTCTGAAGAAGTATGTAACTTTTCAATGGGATGAATAATGCTATACGAGCCTCAACATATTAAAAAAGAAGATGGTAACTGCACCTATACTAGTATTCCATTATTGGAATAAGGAATTCTATGTCCATGTAGATGCCTCTTGCATAGATTTGGGAGTGGTATTGGCACAACCTGGTGAAGGAGATATTGATCAACCTATAAATTTTGCAAGTATGAAGTTATCTAAAGCTCAAAATAATTACACCACTACAAAAAGAGAATGTCTAGCTATGGTGTTTGCTCTGCAGAAGTTCAAACATTATTTTTTGGGATCACATTTTAAGATGTTTACAAATCATTCTGCATTAAAGTATTTGGCCAATAAGCTTGTTTTAGGAGGGAATATTTGCAGATGGTTATTTTTATTTCAGGAGTATGACTTTGAAGTCGTTGTTAAACTAGGAAGGTTGAATGCAAGACTTGGCCATATGTCAAGATTGGAAACAGGAGAAGAACCAACCAACATAGAAGATAATCTCCTCGATGCACATTTATTTACAATCAGAGTGGTAGATGACCATTTTGCAGACATTATTCAGTTTTTTACCATGGGGATGGCTCCTTCAAAATATACTACACAATAGAATAAATAATTGCTCGTTAAGGAAACTGTTTTTTCATTGATAGTAGGACAATTATATAAGATGGGACCAGATGAGATACTACGTAGATATGTTCTTGAACATGAAAGATTGATGATTCTAGCATAAGCTCATGGAGGCACATCTAGTGGACATTATGCAGGAAAATCTACTGCGCAGAAGATTTTGAGAGCAGGATTGTGGTGGCCTATGCTACATAAGGATGCAAAGGATTATTGTAGAGCATGTGATGTGTGTCAAAGAATAGGGAAGCCTTCTAGAAGGCATGATATGCCATTAGTACCATAGGTTACATTGCGGTCTTTTGATAAGTGGGCCATTGATTTTGTTGGACCCATCAATCCACCCGGGGAAAATACTGGTTTGAGGTATATAATCATTGCAACTAATTACCTGACAATATGGGTCGAAGCAAAGCTAGTAAGAGACTGCAACGAAGCTTATTTTAGAATACATATTGTCTATATTTGGGTGTCTGAAGATCTTGATGAGTGACCAAGCTAACAGGATTAAAAATAATAGATGCATGCTAATTTCATGGGAAGTTTAATAGAACTGCATAAAACACCAAATGATACAATTTTAAATTACAATGGGGAAATTCTAAGTCTTAAGTAGATCCATGTTGGTCTCATGCTTTTTCTTTAATTTTTTTTTCCAATATCACAAGTTGAAAGGACAACATACAAATATATGTGTGTGTGTGTGTGTGTGTGTGTGTGTTAGGTACATGCGACAAAACATGTATATTAAATGCTTCTAAGAGTCTGTTGTCTTAACATAACTTGAAGAATGGATAGTGGGTACAGGTAGGATGTGGTTAGAGACTGATGGTAGTCGAGTAAGAAAACCAAGGTAAATGTGGCACATAATCATATGAAAATTAATTTTTAGTAAATAAAATGTTGGTAGAATATGGACACAAGTGCTAACTATGATTGTTTTCAAGAGATGTGCTAACATGGAACGTGTGGCTTGACACCAGTCAATGTTATCCCATATAAGTACCTTAAGGAACTTTAATATGACTTTTATAGACACAAGTTAAGTTTGACCAAGTGATTTATTAGAATGAAAATATATTTACAAAATTAATATATCAAGACAACCACATTAACATGATGTATTGAGGCAGTTGATAGGCACAGATGATGTAAGGGGAACATATAATTACCTTAAGGGGATGGTGTAAGGGGATGATATAAGTAACTTAAGGAAATTTAATATGACATTTATAGACACAAGTGAAATTTGACCTAGTGATTTATTAGAATGAACATATATTTACAAAATTAATATATCAAGACAACCACACTAACATGATGTATCGAGGCTGCTGACAGCCATGGATGATGATGTTTCATGTATATGAGGCATGTGTGACCCTAGTCACCTTAATCAATAGTTGCATAACAGAGAGGTAGAAAACCACAAGAAGAGAGTTAAGAGGAATTCATGAGTGAGGCATGTCAGAGAAGTATTGTTGGGAGGTTTGGTGATGTGAATTTCTTGTTATCTTTCACTGATTTTAAGTATGCCATATTATTCCATGTTGTGTTCTTGAATCATCATAGTGATTTCATTTAATATTACCTTGTGATTTTAAGCCTTGGTGGTATTTGGAAAGAACAAAAGGAAACGAATGAAACCAATAAAAAACTAATTGAATCATAAAATCCTGATTAAGACTTTTACGTGACAAGACCGACAGATAAGTAATGTGGACAGGACCAGATCCACGTGAACAAAGGACACACATAATATCTGTCATGAAATTGGTAAGTTTAAGAAATTGTAATAAAACCTTGGTAATATCTTATTGTGGCATATTTGATGTCATGGAACTACGATGGTGTCTAAAGAATAGATGCAATCCATCATAGGGACAAGGTAAGGAAATATTCCTTGAACTTAAATAAAAAAATTAAATGATGATGATAATAAGTATGATTACCATGGGGAGGTATAATAAGATAATTAGATAATTCCCATGTTAGGGAAAAACTATTGTTTATTAACATATCACTGAATATCACATGCTAGTTATAATTAATATGCTAATGGATGAAGTGAATAACATGTTTTTATCTGATACATCAGAAGGAGAAAAAAAAAAAAATATATATATATATATATATATATATATATATATATATATATATATATATATATATATATATATATATATATATATATATATATATATATATATATATATATATATATATATATATATATATATATATATATATATATATATATATATATATATATATATATATATATATATATATATATATATATATATATATATATATATATATGCTAGAGTATAATTGTAAGAGTGAGACAATCAATGCACACACGAGCGTAAAAAGGGAGGAATATCATGACTGTACACATAAACAAAATTGTGTATAACTTACATCAACAACCTGTAATACAATATGACAAAGAGGCAAAAATTGACGGAATGTTGCAAAGTGGACTTTTGGTGATGTGTTAAAAACAAATAGAAAAGTGACCCAAGATGGGCATAATTAAGTAGACAACAATGTATCCATCTTGAATATGGAAAGAAAAGGAAGTTATCCTAAACTCTACTTATGCATGACTAATGTGTATGTAACATAATAGTTAACATAAAAACATAATAGTGTTACCTACTATGATAATGCACTAGTTGCAATCCATCATTAAAAAAAAGATAGAAAAAAAGACCAGTAAATGGTTTTTGTAATATTATTACTATGTAAGTAGTGCATGTGGAATTGGTACTTCCATGTTCTGAAATTACAGTAGAACCACGCGGTGGGGTCTCTGTCGATTGTCATAGTTGTTGGGTAATTGAAAAGGATTTATTGCTATTGTTGATAAGCTTGTAGTGTTATTGAGTGCAGATTGCTAACGCTTGTTGGGTTGGGATGAATGTTGATGACCCTTGTTGAGTACCTAAACAAAAAATGATGGTGCCTATAATAAAGTGTTAAATGAATATGTATATGCTTCTTAAATAATGATTGATGGATAACTAATGAGAACTTTGAGGATTGTGAATTTAGGTCAAACTAGACAGAGAGATCCTGGTCAAACCTTTGTGTATTCTCGAATGGAGAGGAATAATGTTATGGAAGCAAGTTGTCACCCAAGTTAATGTGTAGTGGAAACACTTTATCCTGGAAGGGTCTGCGTGAGAGGATGAGCATTTTTATGCGTGAAGCGACCTAAGTCTGTTCCAGAGGCTAGGAAACACCGGTAATGATGTTTTACTCAAGGGGGGGAGGGGAAATGTAATATCCCCAGGTAAAACTAGTAAATATTTATTCACTGTGGGTAAGAAAGAAACTATTCTATTTTAATGGGCCATGTGAAGGACAAATAACTATTAAAAGGAAATATTTTTTTAATATATTAAATGCACATATGATCTATACAACTATCCATAAAGTCATATTTGGAGTAATGATGAGAAATTTCACATTCCAGGTAGTTGGATATAGTTATGGGCAAGGAATTTACCTACCCAAACTCCTCCTTGAGAATAAAAACTTCTCAATGGGAAGAGGGGGCCAAGAGGGTAAGAGAGGAACCTGAGGAAGCCTGGAGGAGAGACTCCAGAATTGGAAATCTTCTGATAGGACATTGTCAACCTAAGAAATTCTTGAGCTAGTTGGCCGACGGAATTCCAACTGAAGCTTCTATGCTCAGTTTGAAAGTCCTAGATTAGGTCTGGGTGGGATTACATAGTCTTTGGGAGCCTTAGGCTAAGCTTGGTTGGGATTAGATAGTCTTTGGGACTAAATTGTGCATATCACTATTCTAAACTATCCTAGATGTGAAGCTAGCTTGGGAGGAGACACAATTGTGTGACTGGTCTTGTTTGTTGAGAGGAGCATTCCTTTCCCCTGTGATTTTGTGACTAGATTAAATAAGGAGAGAAAAGAAAAGCAAATAAGTTTTGTATACGTTTGCTTTACTTTGTTGATTAAGGAATTAGGATTGTGATCAACTTTGTTAAACTACGAAATGTTTCTGGAAAGACTCTACAAATTGTGTTTATATTGAAATAATGCTTTTAAAAAATGAACCTTGTTATGCAAACTAGGGGTAAATAATTATCATTGGAGTTATGGTGGAACATAATGAAACTCATTATTTCTTTTGAAATGTTACTTATTTTCCCTAGGGTTAATATCTAAAATAAAACAATACTGACAACCATGGAATTATGGTGTAGTTGTCTGAGAAAATGGGTTAGTTCCTCGGCTAAGTCGAGTTGCCAGAAACCAAGGAACATTCTCTCAACTCCACAAAACTAAGAAACTAAATCAACAATAAAGCTACGAACAATAATACTATTGCAGTTTGTATTTAAATATAATGATTAAATAGAAATAAAGGAGTACCAATCTTCTCAAAAGAAAAGAGAAGAATGATTCTAATTTTATGTGGAATTAATTCACATATTTTAAAAGGAACTGTGAGTAACAAAATGTAAATGAAGAACACACGTTGTGAATGGTAAACAATAGAATATAGTCTTTAAGAGGAATGGAAAGTAAACCATCAAACTAAATCCATTTAATAATACAAGACAACGACCATCCACAAAATTGTAACCATGTAGTATCGAAAACTAATAATAAACTGAGAGTCTTGTTTGGAACAAAGAGCTCAATATATATATCCTAAACCTTCAACCTTCTAACAATAAAATAACTATATTGAATGACCTATTAACAACATAGGCGAGACCCGAGACATTCCTAATAACAAGAAATACAACCTTATGAATGTTTAGAATAGAAGAAAATTATGAAATATTATTATGAAGAGCATTGCAAATACATACACATACTCAGGTTGGACAAATACTTTGAAACTGTAAATGAAAATCCTGAAAATTGGGAAGGTTGTATGTGGTCCAAAATCTTTCCTCTTGTATGTCGTGTTTCCTAATCCCTGAGTTCATTGGTCCTACCCCCGCCCATCTCTAGTTTTGGTTGTCCCTTCCTTGATTGTCTTTGTTTTCCCCTCTTGCCCTCTACGTCCCAATTCTGGGCCTATCTTGCTCTCTTCTTCTGGCTTGACTCTCATGGATCATAGAATGTATAATTCAACCACTTATAGGTGCTCAAGTGTTTGCATCAATTTTTCGTACCTCCCCGTTGATAATAAAGCCATGATTCTAGACTTCTTAGGGCAACTTCACCAAGAGTTTAACACAATTTTAAATCTGGTTGAGAAATTACAAAGGCTTGAAGCCCAAGTGAGCAAACAAGCAAATGAAATTGATGCCTTACAACGCTAATTGGCCAAGTCACACACTAAGAGGAATGTTGGTGATCATTGCAACTCTACAAGCATCACTTTTGGAAGCCAATCTAATAAGATGTATATTAACCCCCTCCTTAGATATGATCTCTTTTTGTAAAGTTATGCTTTTGTCTAATCAATTTTGCAAGATATTTAGCTATAGATTAGTTAGTAAAATGTATGTCAATCCGAGTGTCTTAAAAATACATTTTATAACTTCTTTCTGTTTTTTTTTTAAAAAACTTACAACATAGAACTCTAATCGTTTCCCGTATATTTATAAAAAAATACTCTTTGGTATAAAAAAAATTATAAAATATAAAATAAACACATTTTAAAATTTTAATATAAATTCTATTATATAGAATAAAATATTAAATCATGATTTTTTTTCTACATATGTAGATGTTTTTATATAATGATTTTATTGCAATGATACACGGCATTTCCGGTCACGCCATGACCCATAACTTTCGATGCATAATGGCGAACTCCATTTCAAATCAGTGGCTAAAATAAATGGACGGCGGCCACTTATAATATTTTAACATAGTGAACTCCCCCACCAAATTCAGAAATGTCCAATTGGGAGATAAGTTCGTTGATTGATGTTTTAGCATGTGATGTTTTTCAAAGTTACAGGGTCGCATTTATTAACGTCAAGGAGTTGGGTCGCATTTAGTAACGTGATCATATTTATAGCTAGAGTTTTTTGTGTGACTTTTTGAAGGTTTTTATGGTGGTTTTTTTGGGTGTAATTTCTCTAAAATCTGATAGGAATTTATTGAAAAGAGAAGTTTGTTTGTTAACTTTGCACAATTCAAGTGCTTAAGGGGTTTTTGAGGGTGCTGAATCCATATATAGAGTCAAAAAACTATTTTAAATAACAAAAATCAAGATTTTACCTCAAATTTTTTCACCAGATTCCACGCCTGAAATTCCAAAAAGTCCTAAAAACAACTCCTATTTATAGTGATGGTATCAATGTTCTTCTTTCTCTCAGTCATTTCCATTGGCTCTTAATTTGATATAAAACTGGATCTCCATTTTATATAGAATGGATTCCAAACTTTTCAATTGATTACACGAAAGTTAATATTTCTAAGTTTTAAATTTTTTAATAAAAAGAAATAAATTTTAATATTAGATGCTATTTTTGGAATTCAATTTTGTTAATTAAGTTATTCATTTATGATTATTTATATGAGAGGTAGTTGTAAGTGACTAATTTTTCATGATTTTTGAATAGATTATTTAGCACTAATTGCATCGAATGATGCTCATAGGGGTGAAGAAGTTTCACCGGATGCAATGAGTGCTAAGTGAACTATTCAAAAATCATGAAAAATTAATTAGTTACAACTACCTTCCATAGAAATAGTCATAAATAAATGACTTAATTAAATCCCAAAAAACTCTTCATACTTAAAATTTTAATATCAATATAAAAATATTATATATAATATATATGTCAACTATTTATAAATCATAAATAAATATTTTAATGCTTTTATAAATTTTATTTGTATTAGTGTTACTATGGAAAGTGTAAAAACTATTAGTATTTAAAATAGAATTTCCTTTTTTGAATAATAATTTAGTATTTAATATAAAATGGTTTTATAAAATTTGTGAATCAAGTAATTAAATGGTTTGGATTATAAAACTAGCTCTATAATCTATTAATATCTAAAACGTATAAAAAAGGTTTATTCTTATAAGTAGAATTTTTTTTAATGCTTTGCTATGCTTTCATCACTTAATATATTGTGACTCCGTGTAAAAATGGAATCTTCACTTATTAAAAAGGTTTATTGCTATAAAGTAGACGATTTTTAATGCTTTGCGATGCTTTCTGCACTCAATCTATTGCGATTTGATATAAAAAGGAATCTTCACTTTTTAGAGATGACGATGTTATATTTTATATGAGATGGGTTTATAAATTAGAATGGTTAGTATTTCTAGTTGTACGTAAGATATTTGAAAATATTTTTTAAATTATAATTTAAAATTTAAACATGATAGTGGTGGGTTTGATAGTTAAGAATATTTTTTTTAAGAAATTATAAGTTGAAATTTATAAGAGGTACTGTATGACCACTTTTCTATATTTAGTCAAACGGATATGATTGTTGTGTGGAGGTGAGTTTGTTGTTTTACAATAAAGAAAATATTTTACATATTTAAATTTACATGTTATCATCATCTCATACACACATAATAGATCACATTTCTCAATTTTATAAAATTTACAATAACATATTTTCAAAAGTAAATGATGATATAATGCTTGGATTTTAAAATTGCTTCTGTTTGGCTAAGAGCTCATTTTCTTCAGAAGTAAGGAAATAGGTTAATGACTCAAGACCCATAGGCATATGGGAGGAGTCAAATCCTACCCCTTAAGGGCCACCATTGAGTATTTCCAAGTGGTACGGTTTTCCTTGAATAACAATGATGAGTGAACCTACATTCATGGGTAACAACTAGTGATAGTTGTCCCCACTAGTGGTTTGACAACTGAGTTATGATAGGTTTTCCCATTTTCTAAAAAATTGCTTGGATTGTAACAAAATCTATTTAACTTCACTATGCAGACATTATATACAATGTAAACTCATAAAAAATTAAAGTAATCTCTCTCTCACAACCCCACACATAATATCATATTTTTCAATATTATACAATTTAAAAAAACATATTTTCAAAAGTAAATGATGACATAATGCTAACAAAAGACCTTTAAATTCACTATGAAAACATTATATAGAATGTGAACTCATGAAAACGTAAAGAAATATATCTTCACAAGTTTACAATGAAAAAATCCCTGTAACTTCACTACATGAAGCCAATAAATGAGTGATTAAATACATGTAGTTCAAGATACTTGTGATCATGAGTAGCCTTATATATCACATGATCTATGAGATATTCTTAATAAAGATGATGTGTTACCCCCAAGGAGCAACCATCTAAAAAGGAACCCCTAAGGATGCATACTACTAACCAACTAGAGCTCTTTTTCTCACATAATATCTTCACTTAATCTAGGCAACTCATTCATATTCTCATTTAGACACTTCTATTGGCTCAACCATGATGTATCAGAAACCTTTCTCATTTCTTACATGAAAAATCACAACTTTTTGATGATCTACCCATAATTATGTTAATGTAATTAGATGGTGTTATGGATTTTAGTGGGTGGTGACAATGATTCTTACCAAAGTAGAAACTAACAACACTTCAAAATTTGGTAATCTATTTGCCACATTATACTATGTCAGGACATAATTTGCTCATAGAAATGGGTCATCCATGGTTAGATTGTGCTACTAGGTAGTGTTCCATATTCTTTCCATACATAACAGTCTCCACTTTATCCCCTTCGCACCCAATCCAATCATGAAAATGAATCCCCCCTGCCTCTTCATTCTTTTCTTTTTGAGGTCATCATTAAAAGGTCTTTACGGAAATGAAAGCATGAATTAATTAGAAGCATAATTGAATGAGAAAAATATATTACAACAAGATATAGCACCTTACTGCAAAGCCTCACTAAGAAACCTAGATAAAGTGCAATAGTGAGAGTGTGGCCACTATCACCCCAACAACAACTCCCCTCATTTTAGTAATGGACACAACCCAAAATAGGGAAAGTTTCACTAGTAGGAATTATGGATCAAATGACCTAATTACCTTGAGCTAAGTTCCCCTAAGTGTTCTACAATTATTTCCACCTAAAGATAAAAATATGATTTATGGTTTAGGGTGGATATAAGAGCAATTTTGAGATTTGAGTTCAAAGGTTCATATGTCTCAATATGAAGGCTCAGGTCAACCAATAGAGGTTGAAATAGGTGCCCAAACAAAAATAATATGCAAAATACTCTTGGCTATTACAAAATAGCTTTTCAAATTATAAATTACGACAATAAATAGTATATAACAACAATAAACTTACCCATGAATCTATGATAAAAAAATGTAACATGAGGGATAAGATAATGAATAAATTAAAAAATAATTTACAACAATTTTTTAGTCGTTTAAAGACATATAACAACACTAAAACCGTAGATGTCATCTGTAAACTAGGGCAAAAAAATTATATTTAAATGACACTTTTGCTTTTCTAATTAACTATAAATAAACCCTAACCTTAGAACAATAACATCCAAAATAATTAATGTTGAAAATGTATGATTTTTCTATAAATAAACCCTAATTTAACACAAAATAAATTATATATATATGGTTTTAAAGATTTCCATCAGAGAGATGACTAGTGCCTTCTCAATCTAGGGCTAACAGAGTCTCTGAACATACAAACTTAGGGAAATTTTAGGTAGAAAATTTGATTCAAAAGAACTAGGAAAAGTTAACATAATTACACTAGGATTTGATTCAAGGCTCTCAATTCTTTAAAGATCATTTAAGGGAAGGAGATAACATGTTACTACCTCACAGTTGCAGAAGACGAGTTATTTTAGCAAGGATACTAAGACAAATATCATGCTAACATGCTTAATACATGCATAATCCACCTAATAAATTATGAAATCAAGGATTAAAGGTTATCCTACTTAGTTTGCCATGCACTCATCTAACCTTCACCATAAATATCCATGACAAGAGATTAAATCCACATCGAAATCATGGACTAGCCCTTAGTGTTCCTAAACTTGGAATTAACATTAGCATACATTCTCGTTGCAATAGCTCTCAATTCTGAAGGAAATTTTAACTCTTCTAATATATTCCAAATATTACTCCGAGGCACTCTCTCAAAAACTTTTATAAAGTTAAAAAAACAACACAAGAGATTGATTTTATTGTAACTGTGATTCTCCACTATAATGATCCTAAGAATAACATGGTGGTCGATGGACCATAGTTAAATGATAGCTCCTAAATATTACTTGGATTTTAACTCGTTTTCCATGGCTTTCTAAGTAAGACCCTAATTTTCTTTTCCAAAATTCTTCCATATAACTTGGATAAAAGGGGCTTATTCATAATTTCACTATAACCAAAGGGTTTCATTTCATCCCCACATTTTAAAATAGTTTCAATGAGGCTTTTAGTCCAAGGTTTATGGAAGTCATGTTTGACTACTAAATGAAAAACTTGTAGATGTGAGGGGTGAAGATAGGGCTTTTTAATTTTAAAATTTATACTTAGTGCCATAATGGCCTTAACTTTTCCTTTTGCAAGCCACTTAACCCCAAACCATATGTTTTCTATAGAAAAAAATTCTTTCTTTATAGAAATGGTTTGCGTTTTATCAATAACATCAAACAATTCATAAAGATTTCTAAGGTATGAATTCCAATCCCTCAAGGCTGCATATTTTCTTATTTAGTTTTACAAGCCATAAATTGCATCCAAAATTTCTTAAGATCTATCTTAAATAGTTACAAAATATTATATTTCTTTCTATTTTTCCTTTCAATTAAGGCTTTGAACCTATTTATTTTGTACAATTTTAAGGAATCATTAATAACATTCTTAATGGCTTGTTTAGAAATTTCACACTCTTTATCAAGCCAAGCTTTGGTCATTCTATTTTCCTTTTTAGACAACATATTAAAAGAGAAATGTTAATGAAAGTAGATGGAATTGTCATAAAAGTTATGATAGAGGATTTCGACAATGTCTTTATTTTTTAGGATATTTAATTTTCTATTTAGCTCCATTAGAAAAACCAGTTTTATCTCTATCAAAGATAAGTGCTTTTGAGTATCAAAATTATATTTTCAATGGGAATTTTGTGCATGACATTGTTTAAATATATGGTTAAAGGTCCATGATAAAGGGTATGCTCATGGTCATTTAAGATGTCAAAATTTGTTATTTGGTTGTATACAAAGATATTAAATATCATAAAATCTAAGACATGAAGCCTATGAATACAAGTTATTTATTTGGATTTTGAACACTTCATTTGACCATTCCAAACTATTATATTTTGAGAACTGTAGAGCTTGATTAGCTATGTACCAAACAAATTCTGAGTCAAATCTTCACAATTTCTTGTGCATCTACTAGCTAAAATAAAGTCCTTATCTAGCCATAAAGGATTAGGGTTGAGATCATTAGTTAAAATAATAACTTAATGAATTGTTCTAGCATTAAAGTCTCCTAGAAAAAGAATACCACCTTCATTTCTTAGATTATAAATATCATGTTCTAAGTCATTGTAACCACAATTTTTATATATATTGTTTTTCTTATAAAACACAAATTTAATAGGCATAGATAACATACTACCATACAAGTATTCTTAGCATAATAAATAAAAATATCCATCCACATGCACTAATTGCAATGATGTTTCTTGTGAAGCCTAATGTGAGGAAACATTTCTTTTATATGTAAAAAAATTATAATTATGCCTCCAATCTCTCTATAGTAGGATCTCTTTTATCTCGTCTTCCATACCCAACATACAAAAGATTCTAAGAGAAAATTTGAAGTGTCCCAAATTCTTATCTATTATTATCCTTTTGTTTTCTAACCATAATAATAACTTTTCTATTGTTATCTATTGTTCATTTTCCTTCATTGTTTTTTAACCTTTTAAATTTGGTATTATTGTTGATTTCTCTTGGTTGTTTTTTAAAACTTTTGAACTTGGTATTCTATAATGAGGTATTCATTTATAAACATTTTTTACCCTTTTAAAATCAATTTTATAATTAATATATATTATTTATGGTCATTTACTATAATATGAATTAACTTATCATTATGCTCAATTATTTTTTCCAACCTATTTACTTCTATGAGATAACTTCTTTATAAGTTTTATTTTATTTTGTTGTTTCTCCTTGACTAGTGCTAATGTGTTCTAGTCTTTCTTAGCTTTCAAATAAAAAATTATAAATTTCAAGGCTTTTCTTTTGGCTCATAATCTAACTCTATTAGCTTATTCATTCACTCTTTGATATCTTTAATATTCATTTTACTTTAAAGCCAAATTATTATTTAGTTTTATTTTCTAGATTGTTGACCTCTCTTTCTATCTATTTATGAATCTTGTCTTCAAAGAATCTAAACTTATTATTAAACAATTTCTGATTGTGTTTGAAGTTAGATTCTTATTACTAAACAATACTTCTAGTTGTGTTTGAAGTTTGACCTGTCCTTCTTTTCTCTATATTTTCTAATAATTCTATATATTGCAAAAGTTATATATGTTTGTCTAATAATTTTAAATATTATAAAAATTATACAAAATTAATTTTCTAAATCTTAACTCAGATGAGATAAATTATTATTATTATATGCACCTAATTCTTCACTCATCTGCGTATATTAAATATGCATATAAATTTACATAAGTAATAACGTCATTAAAATTATTTTACCTAAATACCCATTAAAACAAAATGTGTCATTAAAAACATCATGTAGATCCAACTTTTAAATCGAGTGTAACTCCAAATCCTAAATTAGGGTGTTGAAGGGGTATGGCTCAATCAAAATGAAAAGGCCTTCCTGGAAGTGAAAATACAAATACATAACTTAAAAAAACAAATAACTTTATTAAAAAAATATTTTTTTTAACAAAGCTGTAAAAAAATATATATTTATAAACATGCATAAAATTTTAACACCGTTATTATTTAACCAAAACAAACTTCAAGAAACATATATAATATAATTATACAATAGAACAATAACAGTGAACAATATATAATAGAATTATTTAATGGAGACTTATGCTGCCTATTGGGACGTGGAGGTGTGAGATATTGCAGCGTAGAAGGGGCAACCCTCTATTCCTTTCTTATACTCCCCATAACTCTCCTCAACTTCTCCTTTCAAGAGTCCCCCACAAAGCTCTGCTGGGTCATAATACACTTCCAAGTCCACAATCCTCATTTCCTCGTCTACCTGCACGGCATTAACAACTGTTCAGTTATTAAAAACTTTTCCCTAACCATAATAACCCTCCAATCCTATAGACAAAAATGACTGCAAACTCTTCTGTCTATCCATGCAGTGCAGGCTGTAGACATCAGTAATCTCTTAAAATATCACAGAGCATTAAAATGAGTTTTAATTCTGAACAGCTGCATGAGTTGCAGGATTCTGTAATAGTTTTTAAGAATTGATTAGACATTTAAGGTTGAAGATCAGCAGCAGTGGAGTAAGCCGACCTTAGCAATAGCAATTCCAATGAATTGCACGGTTTCTCCAGTTGGTTTATGACCTTTGAAAGGCCCTTCCATGACACCCCAGTGCCTGAACTTGAATGTTACAAGCGGGGGGGCTGTATATACTTGAACCACTTCCCATGCAAATCCTCTGGGGAACGAAGTTTGAAATATATCATGAGAAGACTCCAATGTTTCACTGGAAGTTTTATAGTACTGAAGTTCCTCCGGCAAAGATGTTTGAAGGAGTGCGTTGTAGCTTCCTATAGCCAGGGTCTCTTTTCCTGATAACGCAGGCCTTCCTGCAATTTCACAATTCACAGGGAAAGGGACCTGCCTTTATCATTACTTTGTCTATTCAAACTGCACACTCAGACAATTGAGGTATATATATATATATATGAGAAATATTACCGTTAACTCTCATACAGAAGCTGCTAGGGTCAATTGTTTTGAAGTCTTGTATGTTTGTCTTGTGAGACAGCTCCATCTCCCACGTTTTTACCAACTTCTCCACAGTTTCTTCCAGGGAACCTTTTGGCCACACCTGCACATATTGATTGATCTAACTGCATCTCTAAAATCTTATCAACCTCACAAACTAAATGGTAGAAGACAACAGATTTAGAATGCAAATACAAATACAAACCTTAGTTCGGCCTTCTTCAAACAGTTTGTTGACGAGATGGTAAGATGGTGGAGCTCCATGCCTCCATGCAGTATGCTTCTCAGATTCTCCATATATATGAAGACGATAAGGATCCTGCAAATCAACTTCCTCATGAGATGCTGCAGACATCTTGATTTGCTGGTTTGTCAAATGAGATGGGGAGGTTTGAGCTGCCATTGATTCAAGACTGTCCAAGATTTATAAGCCCAGAATATAAGAAATAGGGTAGGTTTGTCCACCGGTACTCACAGGGTTTCCACTTTCCCTTTCCTTTTTGGCTTGGGCTTGCTCATTCACCCATCAAAATCAACATCCATCAAATGAAAAGCATATGATCCGTTCAAATACAGGTCCCCGATTCTGTCAAACCTGGGTAATGAACGATGGGACAGAATACATTGCACTTAATAAAATATATACCTTTGTGAAATCCAATACCATCTAGCCTATACATCTTGCTAAAATATATAACTATGTAAAATCCAATACTATCTAGCCGATACATCTTACATATACTTAAGCATATTTTTTTTTCAAATTTAAATAAATAAGTATTATAAATTTAAAGGTAGAGTTATTATATTAAAAACTTTTAAATTTATATAAATTTACTTTTATTATTTGTAATTACATTTCAATATAAAGGTAACATAATGACGAACTCCATTTCAAATCAAAGTGTTCCAAATAATTGGAGGGCGGCCACTTCTAATAATTTAACATAATGGACTCCCAACGAAATTCATAAATATTCAATTGGGAGACAAGTTCCTGGATTGAGGCTCCAGCATTAGCGTGTGACTTGATTTTCAGGGTCGATTCATGACGTGTAAATCTATCGTTATTTGTTGAGTTTTTTTTTAAATAATTTTTTATATAATTTATTTAAAATTTGATAGAGATTTGGTAAAATTAAAATTTAAATTTAAAGTGTGAACTCTTCTTAATCTAAAAATATTTTATATTATTTTTATATATATATGTAATAAAAATATAATTTTAAATAAATAAAAATAATAAATAAATAAATCCCCAAATTCCAACCAAACAACTTATAATAAATAGCCGAGGCCCATTTATAATGCCCAGATCGCTTTTCTTTGTCCTTACTGTCGCCTAATCTTGATTTGATATAAAAGTGGATCCTCCATGAATGTTAACTTTTTATAAATAATTATAAATATAGAAATGGTGTATAAAATATTTTTTTATAAGATAAATGGTAATTTGCATTGCTATGATTTCGACATCAACGGTTGTGTCAACTTTTTATAAATTATAAATAAATGGTAATTTGCATGCTATGATTTCGACATCAACGGTTGTGTCAACTTTTTATAAATTATAAATATGGAGTTGCTGTATAAAATATTATTAATGATTCAATATTTAATGTAAAATGGTTTTTGAAATTGTGTATTTATTTGAGTAACTAAATGATTTTATATAAATATATTAAAAGTTTTATTATTATTTTTTTAAAGTTTAGTGGGATTTTCGGAAAATTGAACTTGTGACTTCACATCAAGGAGTATCTTAAAAAAGCATTGTTATAAAATATATATTTTTCAATGTTTTGTTATACTTTCAATTTGATATAAAAATGAAATTTTGGCCTTTTTTTTAAAGATAATAATGTTATATGTGATATAAATATATTTATAGGTTTATAAATTAGAGTAATTAGTATTGTGAATTGTAAATAAGAGATTTGAAAATTAATTTCAAATTACAGTTCAAAATCAAATGGTTAAAAGTACAATTTATAGGTTCAAATCTACAATGAGGTAGAGTGTGTAGACTCTCTGTCTTTCTCTGTCACACACACACATTGTTGTATCCTTGAGACAATTCCTCTTAGAAAACTATGCCAAGGTAACAAAGTCTGATTTTATAAATGATTGGATACATATTGTAGATACTCTAAGGATTATTGATCAATTGAAGACTATTTATCAACCAAAAAATAAATTGAAATGTCCTTAACATTAAACAAATGCTTCCAATCTCTTAGTGAAGAAGATGAGCTGAAATAGTATTGCAATTGTCAAACACTTTCATAAAAATTAACTATATGAAATACTCAACTTACAAACTGAAAAAGAAGAGGTATGATCGAAAAAGATTGAATCCATTGGTAAATATCTTTCGTTATTAAGTTTGTTGCGTTGAACTAGGGAAAGTTAACACTCAAATTTAACATCTCAAAGTATACTTCATATACAGTAAATATTTTATAGATGCAAAATATTGTGATTCATAACATATAAATTCACATAAAAAAACAAAACATATTGCAAATAGTTGAAAGAAGACTCTATTATAACTGATCTACCTCAAAATCTAATACAATTTGGGTTTTTCTCTAAAATTCCAACCCTTCT
The DNA here is from genome assembly GCA_034641835.2 of Pinus albicaulis. Lineage (NCBI taxonomy): Eukaryota > Viridiplantae > Streptophyta > Pinopsida > Pinales > Pinaceae > Pinus > Pinus albicaulis. The sequence goes on along the minus strand of CM076574.1, from coordinate 81,228,128 downwards.
TCTGAGTTGCTTTCATGTGTTCATACAAAAATGTTACAATCAAAGTTTTTGAAAATGCAACCTTTTAGGATCTATTATACAAAATAAGAAAGTGTTTTAACAACTTTGATTGAAATTTTGGCAAATATCTCGATATGAATGAATCTATTGAGGAGATCTTGGAACCTTCATGAAACGAATTTTTCCAACCTCTCCCAGTTTTTCACCAACTATATTATGAAATGTTGATAGATTTCTATAGGAAACATCTAGTTAGGGTACTTTTAATAATTAGAAGTTGGAAAATTATTTCTTACTTTATAAAAAATATAGAAATCATTAATTAATTAATCCATTGCAGTTTATCCTTTCAATGCTCCTGCCATGTCTTAAAACTTATCCACTAGTGTTTTTTCCCCTCAGTAATAGCTTTCTATAGGCATACAAAGATGTCAAAACCAAATTTACATCCTAGCAAGAAGGGAGACCCTGAGCACTAAATCTATTATGAAGAGTTCACACACTTTTCTTTGCCATCCTACAGTTATCCTTAGCATGTTGAAGTAAATTTTGTTTAGTCAAGACCTTGTTAGCCTCCATTACTAGTGAATTTATGTCCTAGACTCCTAAAGCATCGAATTGCTCCCAAGTTCTAGAATTCAAAATTTTCACAATTTTAGTGGCCTTCTTAGGTTTATTTCCCAATTGATCTTGGGACTGTTAAATGGCTTATTCTATTTTGTAGACCAAATCAAACTCATTACTTATAACTGTGAAATAATTCCACATCTTTAAGATCTCAATGTTAATTTTGACTCATTTAATTTGCCTTGTTTTTAGTCAAGGTTGTATTGTGCCTACTAGTTGATTTTGTATATGTTGTTTATCTTGTTAAAGTCTAGATTTAAGATCTTGGTCTGTATTTAGGGAAGCATTTTTATTAGCTAAATTATCCTTGATATCACTAATTTCTATATTTTTCACTAAGATTATTTTCCTAAGATTTTAAATTTCAACATTCTTTATAGTTAAAGCTAACATTGTTCAAACCAACTTCTCAGGTGGATCAACTAATGTTGATGGTGCTAAAGAAGATGATGGAAAAACATGTCTAGTACTTTCTTTTGATAGGAGTTCAATCGATTGCTCACAAATTTCCACCTTTTATTCAACTCAATAATTAAAGACAATAATTTATCCTTCTCTTTATGCACAACTTCCAATTCAGGTGTTTGGACATATTCTAAGGCTTGGGATTTTCAACTTTCTTCTTAATACATGAATGTATATATCTCGATATTTAATTAGAGCATATATTGAAGATGAGTATTTTAGGTCTACCCTCGGTGTAACAATCCATTTCTCCACTTCATAAATATTCATTTGCTTAGTCCTAGTAGCAATTTTCTCCTATTTGAATTAATTTTTTACCTTTTTCACCATATTTTCTAATAATTTTTTTGAATTTAAGGTAGTATTTTCTAAAAATATTTTCTTCATTTTCTTTGTGCATATCCAACCGATCTACCAAATGTATGCTATTAAAATCTATGGTAAACGTGGTTTCTGTTGAGATTGCAACAAGATGATGAGCTTAGTTGAAAGAAGTCGCCTTCTCTAAGTGGGCCCGCGGGCTATTTTTGGTGCAAAGTCTATTTTTAGACTATGTCTATTTTTAGACATGTCGATCATATTCTATGAGTTGCAGGATGCTATTTGTGGATGGTTGGTCAAGTTGGAAAAATATATGGACTCTATTTTTAGACATATTGGGCGGAATCTATTTTTAGACTGCCAGTCTAAAAATAGATATGTCGAATATTATTAGCTCTTAATAATATTTGGACTCTAAACATTATCTTATTCTCTTGTAGCACTTCATTTAAGTGCACATATGTGGCACAGGAGCTGACAGAAGGAATTACGCTATTCCTAAAGGTTAAGTGGAGCTATTGCATGGATAATTCAGTTATAACTCATGTGAGAGAGTTTGGTGGAGTTGATTGAGGAAGTTAATGGAGTTGTGTTCAGTTTAACTAAGCTAAACATAGTTGAGCTAGTTGTATCTAGTCTAACCGATTGATACACTAGTGAGAGTGGTGTGAATTAATTAATAATTAATTCACTAATTATAAACTCATTAATCAACTAAAGAATACATCAGTTAACTTCAGTGCATGGACAGTTTCAGTGGAGACCAGTGAAGAGATAGGTGAAAGAGCAGTGTGACTATCAGTTGTGACTATACTGTTGCATGATTTGCAACAACCATTGATTGGAGATGCCAATGAGGATTGCACAGTACAATTCAGGTGGTTCAAAGTTATTTTTGAGCCATTCTTTAGCATTGATTACGCAATAGAGGCAGGCTATCAAGTGGCAGAGATTGGAGCATGTGTTTTGCTAGATCTAGCTTGATTAGTGTGTAGCAATTGGAGATTGTACTGAGAGCTTGTGAGGAGCTTTGTATGATGATTTTTACATGATCTCTATGACATATAATATACAGATAGTTGGGAGTTTTCAGCTTTAAGCTTTCCCATAAAATATTGTGTTCATATGTGTGATTGTTTATGGTTTTAATGTGCGCATGCGATTGTTTTTATTTTCGCAATTAATGATCAATGGTAGAAGAGATTATGTATTGTGCATGAAGTTAAAATAGTGTGTGATCAGGAGAATCTCGGTGGATAAAATATCGGATTATTCAAATTTCTACATGGTATCGGAGCGATATTGATCATTGGAGCGATTGCAAAACATTGAGGAAGCGGTTGAGTTTGGTGGTGGAATTTGAATTTGCGGTAGTGTTTTCTTCGGTGTCGAAATTGAGATGTCTTTCAACGGATTGCGATTGGAGTATTCCCTTGAGGGCAGCTCGAATTATATTGCATGGAAGGACAGGATGGAGGCAGTGCTGGATGACAATGGGTTGAAGGAGTTCATAGATGCAGAAATTTCAAAACCTACTTCTAGCGATGTTGTCGTACTTGACGCATGGAAAAAGAAGACAGAAAAGTGTCGAAGGATTCTGTTGGAAGGAGTGAAGGATCACATAGTGTCAAGCCTTAATGGTAAAGCTTCTCCATTCTTGATGTGGAAATCTTTGACAGATTTATTTCAAAGTAAGAGCGACCAGAGGAAGTTGGAGCTCAAGGATAAACTTAGGAACATAAAAATGGAGAAAGGCGACAGTATGCCCAAGTACCTCACGAAGTTCATCCAATGCAAGGATGAGCTGGGAAGTGTGGGAGTTACTGTTGATGACGTGGACTTGGTGAGCTTGGCTCTCCTTGGGCTTCTGAAGAGTTGGCATTCCTATCAGGACTCTGTCAATGGTCGGGGGAAATTTCAAGGATGGGAGTGACTTTGGTCAGATCTTGTGCAAGAGAAGATAAGGCGAAGTACCAGGGATGGATCTTCATCAAAGAACTCGGATGAAGAAAATTGCGCTTTGGCTGCCAAAGCAAGGAAGGGAAAGAGAAAGAAGAATGCTTCTCAATCCGGTGTGAAAGGAAAGAAGCAGGACATGTCCAAGGTGAAGTGCTTTCATTGTCACCAACACGGACATTACGCCACTAATTGTCCACAGAAGAAGAAAAATAAGCAGGCTGCTAGATCTGCAGTTGGAGAGGCCTTAGCCTCGCAGTTTGAGCTGGATTTTTCACTGATCGCATGCTTGGTCTCAAGTGTGATGGGTTCAGTGTGGTTTCTTGACGGTAGTGCGTCTTCATATGACCGGAGACGGAATTTGTTTGCGGTCTGGATGAGAAAGATCTTGGAGTGCACATCGAGATGGGCGATGATGGTAGATACAGTGTGACCGGTATCGGTACCATTTCCTTCTAGAGGGAGTTTGGTAAACCCTTCGTATTGAAGGAAGTGATGCATGTTCCAGGATTTAAGAAGAATCTTATCTCTGTGGCGGTGTTAGAAGACAAGGGATATGATGTTGTCTTTAGCGAGGGAAAGGATTTCCTGCACAGTAAGGCAACTGGTGAAACCCGGAGGATAGGGGTTCGAGTTAAGAACCTTTATCAATTGCAGGTAGATGGCTGCGTAGCAACGATAGCGGAGCAAGGCGAAGGAGTGGTGGTAAGGATGATGGCGAAATTTGTGGCATAGGAGATTGGGCCACCTTCACCATGGAGCTTTGAAAATTTTGCAGCAAATTTCTACTGGGCTTCCCAAAGGTACACTTGCGCAGTCAGATCAGTGCAAGGGATGTACTTTGGGAAAATTTTTGAAAGCCACCTTTCACGAGAAGGATAGTCGCGCCATGACGATCCTTGAGAGAATTCACACAGACGTGTGTGGACCTTTCTCAGTAGCTTCAACAGCAAATCACATGTACTATGTGATATTTGTTGATGATTTTTCTCGTAAGTGTTGGATCTTCTTCATGCAGAAGAAGAGCGAGACATACTCAAAGTTTTGTGAGTTCAAGGCACTGGTTGAGAAAGAATCGAGGAAGAAGGTGAAGGCTCTTAGGAGCGACAATGGTGGTGAATTCATCTCTGGTGAGTTCAAGGACTTTTGCAGTGCAGAAGGAATTTGAAGAGAGCTCAGAGCACCTCATAACCCACAACAGAATGGGGTTGCGGAGCGAAATAACATAATGATCGTGGGTGCTGCATGGGCGATGTTGCATGATTAGGGCCTTCCCATACACTTGTGGGCTGAGGCATGCAATACTGCGGTTTATGTGCAAAACCGTTGTCCTCACAGGATACTTGGCATGAGTACATCCAAGGAGGCGTTTTCTGGTAAGAAGCCTGATGTTTCCCATTTGAGGATTTTTGGTTCACCTGTTTACATTCATGTGACGAAGGATGCCAGGAAGAAGCTAGAGCCGACTGCAGAGGTTGGGATATTTGTGGGGTACACTAATACACCCCACAACTATCATGTGTATTTTCCAGACAGTCGCAAGACTGTTGTGCGACGGGATATCAAATTTCATGAGGAGAAAGCCATGAAGTGTTTTCTTGAGAGGGAGCCACACTTGCATGCAGATGAGGAGCTATTAGTTCCTAAGGATGAGTCTTAGGATGTGGATTAGCCACAAGGGGAGGTTCATGGAGTGGAAGAGACCACTCATGCAGCGCCAACCATTAGAGGGTGGAAGCGGACTACAAAATCTGAGCGACTGGCTCAAGATGCAGAGAGGATTGTAGGAGCACCTACATCACAGCACAGACAGAGACAGTCACTTGACCGGTATACTGGATACATGGCTCTTATAAGCAAGTGTATCGTGACGAAGCCATCCTCTTTCGAGGAAGCTGTGGAGGATCCCACATGGGTAGATGCCATGATGGAAGAGTATGATTCGATTGTCAGAAATAGTGCATGGGAGATTGTCCCAAGGCCAGAAGGGAAATCAGTGGTGGGTTCGAGATGGATCTACAAAGTGAAGCAAGTATCTGACGGGAGTGTGGAGAAGTACAAGGAAAGATTTTTTACCTGAGGGTTCTCACAGATTGAGGGGATCGATTATGAGGAAACATTTGCACCTGTCGCAAGGTATTCTTCCATATGGACGATCCTAGCTCTCTTAGCACAGATGGGGTGGCACATTCATCAGATGGATTTGAAGACTGCATTCCTCAATGAGGTGATTGAGGAGGAGGTGTACATAGAGCAACCCGAAGGTTTCGAGATCTTCAGCAGCGAGTCGCATGTGTGCAGGCTCAAGAGAGCGTTGTATGGTTTGAAACAAGCACCTCATGCTTGGTACACACGGATAGACAGTTATTTCATCAGACTTGGATTCTCCAAGAGTGAGGCGGATCCGAACCTATACCAGATTGTGGTGGAGGGTAATTTGCTGATCATTGTACTTTATGTAGATGATTTGATTTTGATAGGTGATGAACTGTTGATACACTCATGCAAGGCTGATCTTGCAAAGGAGTTTGAGATGAAGGACTTGGGCCTCCTTCATTATTTCCTGGGATTGGAAATTTGGCAGCGCAGTGATGGACTGTTTGTTTCTCAAGGAAAGTATGCCCGGGAGATACCAGAGAAGTTCAACATGCATGAGCTGCAAGCTTTGTTAATACTCCTCTTCTGGTGGATGGAGGAAGGCGGATGCTACTTCGGCGGAGAGGTAGTGGATGTCACTATTGTGTGAGTTGGTGGGGTCGTAAGAGCCTCATCCAATACACAACCCGACATATGCTATGCTGTTAACCAGCTTTCACAAGCTATGGTTAAGCCTACCAAGCTCTACTGGAAGGCAGGCAAGCATGTATTGAGATATCTCAGAGGCACATTGGGATATGGATTATGGTATAGACAGTCGGATGAGGTGAGGCTATGTGGCTTCATGGATGCAGATTGGGCAGGGAGCCCAACGGACAGAAAGAGCACATCTGGAGGGATTTTCAGTATCAGGTAAACAACAGTTTCTTGGTACAGCAGGAAGCAGAGATCCGTGGCACTCAGTTCAGCAAAGGCCGAGTATATGGCAGCGAGTTTGGCTGCATGCGAGGCTATATGGATGAGGAAGATCCTGGTCAGGTTGTTCGGTTCACACTTAGATCCTACTGTGATTTTTTGTGATAATCAGAGTTGCATTAAACTCTCGGTTAATCTAGTATTTCATGATATATATAAACACATTGACATTTGGTATCATCATATCAGAGATTGTGTGCAGTGGAAGATCATGTTACTTTCATACATTCCCACGGAGGATCAGGGTGCTGATATCTTGATGAAGGTGCTCACTAGGAGCAAATTCGAATACCACAGAGGCAGGATAGGGGTGGCAGATAATCCTTATCTTGTTGAGAGGGAGTGTTGAGATTGCAACAAGATGATGAGCTTAGTGGAAAGAAGTCGCCTTCACTAAGTGGGCCTGTAGGCTATTTTTGGCGCAAAGTCTATTTTTAGACTATGTTTATTTTTAGACATGTTAATCATATTCTATGAGTTGCAGGATGCTATTTGTGGATGGTTGGTCAAGTTGGAAAAATAGATGGACTTCTATTTTTAGACATATTAGGCGGAATCTATTTTTAGATTGCCAATCTAAAAATAGATATGTCGAATATTATTAGCTCTTAATAATATTTGGACTATAAACATTATCTTATTCTCTTGGAGCACTTCAGTTAAGTGCACGGATGTGGCACAGGAGCTGACAGAAGGAATTACGCTATTCTTGAGGGTTAAGTGGAGCTATTGCATGGATACTTCAGTTAGAACTCATGTGAGAGAGTTTGGTGGAGTTGATTGAGGAAGTTAATGGAGTTGTGTTCGGTTTAACTAAGCTAAACATAGTTGAGCTAGTTGTATCTAGTCTAACTGATTGATACACTAGTGAGAGTGGTGTGAATTAATTATTAATTAATTCACTAATTATAAACTCATTAATCAACTAAAGAATACATCATTTAACTTCACTGCATGGACAGTTTTAGTGGAGACCAGTGAAGAGGTAGGTGAAAGAGCAGTGTGACTATCAGTTCTGACTATACTGTTGCATGATTTGCAACAACCAGTGATTGGATATGCCAATGAGGATTGCGCAGTACAATCCATGTGGTTTGAAGTTATTTATGAGCCATTCTTTAGCATTGATTGCGCAGTAGAGGTAGGCTATCAGGTGGCAGAGATTGGAGCATGTGTTTTGCTAGATCTAGCTTGATTAGTGTGTAGCAATTGGAGATTGTACTGAGAGCTTGTGAGGAGCTTTGTATGATGATTGTTACATGATATCTATGACATATAATATACAAATAGTTGGGGGTTTTCAGCTTTAAGTTTTCCCATAAAATACTGTGTTCATATGTGTGATTGTTTATGGTTTTAATGTGCACATGCGATTGTTTTTATTTCTGCAATTAATGATCAATGGTAGAAGAGATTCTGTATTGTGCATGAAGTTAAAATAGTGTGTGATCAGGAGAATCTCAGTGGATAACATATCAGTTATTCAAATTTCTACAGTTTCCTTGTTACCTTCTATTGTTTTAATTGTTTGAGCTTTGGGTTCTAAGACAAACATATTCAACAACATTTTTCATGGTATAGGGAAGAAAACAACTTACCTTAAGATGATCCCTAATCTTGTCTTGTGAGTTTTGAATAAGAATCCTACTTCATTTTAATATTCTTATTTTTAATCTCCATAAATTGTGAATAAATGTTATCCTACTTCCCTGTAGCTAAAGATGACATGTTTGAAGATGATTTTCTTGGAATACAAAAGTTGTTGAAAATTTTTCCCAATTGAAGGAAGGCTCGCTTGATATATCCTCTTATATGATTTTTGTTGATAATTCACTTCCTCCCTCTTCCTCTATTCTTGGTCTTTTCCTTAATTGTTGGTATTCCTCCTCTATTTTAGAGGTTGTATGCATATTTTGAATATAATTTCTCTTTAAAAAAAATTCTTTTGATTAAGGTGTTTCCATACCAAGAAGCTAAGTTGACTATTGACATTTTGAACTTTTTTCATGCTCAGGCATTTCCCTCTTTCCCAAGTTGTCTTGTTAGCTATTTTTTTCTACTTCAAGTTTGGCCTTCTGAATACAATGAGAATATCCATGTTTATTCCTTTTATATGATATAATACTAAAAGAATCATAGGACCACACTTCTTCTTGTGGAAAATTCATTGGTTTAATCAATTCTTCCACTTGTTGAAGAGCTTCACTAGTATTCACCAAAAATGGGCCTCCCTCCTTAATTTTGAACATTGCTTGATGCTTTTTGGAGATGAAATGCGACTAATATAAAGCCAAAATCTACCTAATATAGTCCAAAGAAATGATCCTCACGGTTAAAAATACTATAAGTTGTTAGGGTGGAAGCTCGCAACAACACACTTTAATTTATGTGAAATCTTCAAACAAATACCCATTTCCAACTTTGGTGTCTAGACTGAGATATAGAATTTTATTTATTTCTAGAAACACTCTAGTGAAGTCTCTTAAAACATAAAATAATAAACAATAGACATAAAATTAATGAAAAAATATGTAAAACCTAAAATCTATGGATATTTTCTGATGATTTGAGCCCAAAACATGACAATGGTTGGGTTTCCTTCTTCATCCTAAAGTTCTGATTTCAAACTAGAAAACTTTCCATCTTGAAAATATAGGAAAAAATGAACCAAATATGGTTGATATTTAAATAGTTAGCTAGATCATATTGAGACAACTGGAAATTGATACTTTCTTATAGGTACTGGCTAAAATAAAATCTGATGAAGGATTTTTTCACAAGGGAAATGGATACTAAAAAACCTAGGATAGTTCCATCAATAATTATGTTATGATAATACCTTAGTCGATAGTAAACCATGGAAATGGATTTCCTAGAAAACTCAGGAAATACTAGAATACGATGGAGGTGGAGTTTTAGGTAAAGGTGAATTTATTAGTAACCAAGACTCAAGCAAGGTAGTCTTATCTTCTAGGGTTACCTCTTGATAATCATGGTTGAGGGTGTCTTCGTTCCAAGGTTGAGTTTGATTAGGCAAGACCACCCTGAGAATATCTTGAATGTATTTAAGGGTTACAGTAAACATAACATTGCCAGTCTTAGAAACCATTTATACTTTGCTTGGGACATACTGATTAGCAAACCAAATCATAGATTCAAGATAATTATATGTCTAAGGGATGGTAAATAGGGCTAGGTGGAATTCCAAGACCAAAGAAATATCATACTGGTATGTAAATCACTAATAGGGGCAATTTCTTATTTCAAACATATCAAATTCATAGTGGATATTGTGTACACCCCTATCCTTGTTAATTAAAGGTACATCATCATGGTTCACTAGCTAAGAACCCTCTGTAGACAAGGGATTAGGTTTCTTGATCTTCTTATGGAAAAAAAATTGATATATTATTTATAATTACCCATACAATAATGTCGAAGAGTAATGGTAGGGTTTATGGAGACCATTGGTAACAAGGTCCTACTAATAATTTTTGTCTTCTCACCCTCATACAACTGAAAATGCAATCGTAATGTATTTTTTCTTTTTTATGGCGAAGCCAACTTATTTTGGATGCATGAAAATTTTTTATTAAGCGAATATCTGCGATATGTGCATTTCCACTCATTTTTTAAATTTATGATGGTGGTGGTTACATATCATCATGACAGCTGGCTACCATGTGGATGTCTAGTCAATTGTTGTTAGGTCCAAACATGTCTCTAATCCCACCAGTCTTCACACCTGTTCCACCCTAGCACAATATGAAAACCACTACTTAGAAAACCAATGACGACATGTGGCTAGTAGAGAGGCTATCCCCCCCCCCCCCCACACCTCCTCCCCCCCCACACCCAACCCTTTTAATTTTCGAGCACGTTGGGGGGTCCTGAAATGGATGAGTATTGTTGATCTAGAATGCCTTCAAATTCACCTTGCTAAGCTGCTAGCCACTTACCCTTATTGAAAAATGGGTAAATATTCCAAATTTTGAAATTTATTTCATAAAAAAAAAAAAAATTCCTTGGATATTATGAACTAAAGCACATGAAGAAAATAAAATGCTTTGTGGTACAACATATAAAATCAAATTTATCAATTTTATAGAACTTAAAATAACATATTTTCAAAATTAAATGACGAAATAATTATCGAATTGTAACAAAATCTCTTTAAACTCACTATGCAAACATTATATACCATCTGAACTCATGAAAAATTAAATCAATATATCTTTCCCTCTAAAGTCACTATGTGAAGCCAACACATTAATGATTCAACACATGTAGTTCAAGACAACGCCATGTGATCATGAGTAGCCTTATATATCACATGATCTATAATATATTCTTAACAATATGAGGTGTTACCCCCAAGGAGCAACCATATGAAAAGGAAACCCTAAGGGTTCAAGTTAGTAACCAACTAGAGATATTTTTCTCACAAAATATCTTCACTCATCAATTTAGTTCATTCATATTCTCATTCATACACTTTTACTCACTCAAACATGATGTATCAAAAATCTTCCTTATTTCTCAAATGAAAAAAACATAACTTTTGATGATGTATCTATGATCATGTTGATGTAATTGGATGGTGTTATGTATTTTAGTGGGCAGTGACAATAATGCTTACCAAAGTAGGACCTAACAACACTTCGTAATTTTCCAATATATTTATATCTCATTATACCATGCTAGGACATAATTTTCTCATTGAAATGTGTCATATCCCATGGTCATATTGTGCTACTAGGTAGTGATCCATATTCGCTGCATACATAACACTCTCCACCTTATCCCCTTACCACTGCCCCTAGAGTGTTGATAATAAGAATATGAAGAAAAATGTAGTTCATAGTTTTGATAATCCTCTCCAAGGGAATAACATCGCTTAACCGCAACACCCTTCATGAAACTTCACCCCCATTCCATTAAAGAAAAGGAAGTTCCCCCTGCTTGGATTTTCAAGGTCATCATTCAAAGGTCTATATGAAAATGAAAGCAAGAATGAATTAAAAAGCATAATTGAATGAAAAAATTATATTACAACAAAATATAACACCTTAGTGCAAAGCCTCATTAAGAAACCTACATAAAGTGCAAAAATGGGAGTTGATACTATAAACCCAACAACAAATCCCCTCATTTTAATAATGGACACAATATAACACAAGAAGAATTTTGTAGTAGATATTAGGGATAAAATACCTAATTACCTTGATCTAAGTTCCCATTAACAGTTCTACAATTATTTCCACCTAAGGATAAAAAATAAAAATTAGGGTTTAGGGTGGATGTAAGAGAAATTTCAAGATTCGAGTTCAAAGGTTCCCATCGCTCAATATAAAAGCTTAGGGAAACTAATATAGGCTCAAATAGGTTCCCAGGCACACATAACATAGAAAATACACTTGGCTATTACAAACTGGCTTTTCAAATAAGAAATTTAAACAATATAATAGTATATAACAACAATAAAACAAACCCCAAAATCTATGATAAAAAAATGTAAAATGAGAACTAAAATAATGAATAAATTACAACAAATTTCTAATGTTTTAAAGACATATAACAACACTAAAACCATATATTCCATCCCCAACATTAGGGGAATTTTGAGGTCTAAGATGGGCCTCCTAAGGAAAAGAATCAAATAATATTTAAAATAATAAAATAAGAGTTATAATTTAAAAAAATAAAATAAAGGAAACTACTTTTTTTATTTTTATTTTGGCTTATATCCTTGTATATTTACTCAAATTTCAAGTGTATACACCCATTGGATGCGAAATTAAATTCCATATCCAATGAGTACCCACTCTGCATACTTATGAGTAGAACCACATAGAAAAAAATTGAAATACAAGAAAAAAAACATGTTCAACACACTTTTTTCATGTATTATTATTTCCAATTTTTTTCAATGTGGGTCTTGTTGTAACCTATCATGCTACCCATTATACTAATCACATAGGAGGGAGGGGTTCACATATATTGTTAAAATTAAAATATTGTAAGGTTTGAGCCTGCATCACTTGAACTCATGTAACAGGGAATCTCACTCAGGAGGCTAAGGAAGCGCCAAAGGTAGCAACTCGGGGGTTAACACCCGAGCTACTATGCGAAATATCACTGCACATCCCCACATTAGAGTGATGCAAGATCATTTCGATAGGGAAAAGGGCATGGGGTTTACAACCTGAGAAGCCTCGACATTGACCGATCAAATAAAACATGGCGAACAGGGATTGGTTCTAATGGCTTCGAGTCACCCCCATCCTCTTCTATCCGACCTGTCGGGCACCGTGGGGATCACTCTCCACTTGGCCCCTAATCAACAATCATCTCCAATCAATAGGGAACAAGGTAAATGCGAAGGAGAAATGAGGGACCCACCCTCCCCCCCTTCCGTCGTCCTTCCGCTTGTCTAACCCATATCTTGCCATGTGTTACCACCCCGACAACATCATGTCCCCGTCATCCTACTGTTCCATCCCCCTTTTCACTATTTTCGTGACCTTCCCACCTCATTATTTTATCCCGAGCTCAAAGGTCCTCGAAGCATCCACATCATTTAGGCGCCTGCACAGGACTCTACTCATACCTTTGCTCCTCTAGAATCTGGCCCAGATGTCGCTTTCGACCACAACCATGACTCTCTAGGTATTTCCACCTCCCATTATCCACCTGTGATTCTGTTACGCACTCATAAAATGAAGAAAAAATCCCCTGTGACTCTAAAAACTCACGAAGCCAAGTCTCCTCCTGGCCCTGAGCCATTCATGGATACAAAAGCCCAAATTCATGACCCCATCTGCCCCTACTTCATGGTCAATCTGCGCTTTGAATTAATGGGATACCATTATAGGGGAGAGGACCTCTTCCGAGTGGTCGACTCGGGTTTATAATATCAGTTAACCCCTACTGTGCATTACTTCTGAGAGTTTGTCTCTTGGCTCGCGATCGCTTACATTGAGAAAAACGAATATTTTGTTTCCAACCAAGGAAATAAACTACTAGAGATTAACCCTAAATTGATTTGGAAGACTCTTACCTACCCATCTTCTCCCAAGCCATGAAAATTCTTTGATGAAACCCTTTCTTATCACTTTTCTAGCCTCTCCCCCGAGCAGAAGAAATCCTTGCTACGGATAATCCTTGCCCATGGTACACCAGACTTACCTGCAATGGAAAAAATTCCCATTTCTTCATGTATCGAACCTGATCAGCCCATCATGTTCACAATTTCATGTTTTCTTGGGGAAGATGATGCCATTTTTTCCACCAAGGTCATGCTAGGGTTTCTGGATCTAATGGTGCAGTCTAATTGTCTGTTTGACATCCCATCATATTTATTGAACAACATGAGGTTTTAGTTTCATCATTTCACCACTACACACACTTTCTGGTACTACCCATTACTCTTTTACTTGTTCCTGTACACACATTCTGAAAAATTTGAGCACCTCAACCTAAGTAAGATTACATGCGAAAAACAGGTCAATTATGTTTTTAACTAGAACTCTTCGGTAGAAAAGAGACCAGAGGCTAATGGCTAATCCAAGTTCATATCAACATTTATGTCCATTGTGTATGAAATAATTCATGGCACACCTCCGCCTCAGATTTTCCCAACACAAAAAAGGCTCATTCATCTTAGTGAAGACACATTTGTGGGAGATTAGTACTTGTTCAAATATTACACAAAAATCAAAACTTACAGTTGTGAACTACCTCTCTATCGTCTGCATGTATTCATGTCGATGTGAATTTTCACATTATAATTTTTTAGAAAAAACTTAAACAAAAACCTGCTCCACTTTGTCCAAGAAAAGAAAGGATATATGTTCAAAATGGAGAACACTGTAGGGTCATTTATCACTAATTCCAGATAGTCATTCAAAAAAGTTGATAATCTTCTCAGGAAAATGGAATTTCAACAAGGGGATTTTTGGCATTATGATCCTAAGGGAATCATTACTCAAAGGATGGAAAAGATAAAAGCTTCGATCTATATGCATGAATATAGACCTGAAATTGAATGAAAAGCTAATTTTGATTCTCAACCTTTGGATATAGAGATGGAGACAACAACCTAGACATCTAAGGACAAACCAACTAAAAGGACTACTGACTCAGTTCAAGATATAGAGGTGGAGGAGGTACATATGATTAAAATGGAAATAACTCATGAGCCCGAGGAGGAATAATCCGAGACTAGCATAATAGATACAAGATCATATTTTCCAGGTTTCCAGGTTATTTTTGAAGAACCCTCTCTAGGGGTTGCCTAACCTTTTGTTGAAGTAACTCTTTCCAGTGCTGAGGATAGGACTGTTGCCTCCCAAACTAGCTTCCCTGCTGGGGATGCCATTGAAGAGAGGAATAAGAAGTTGAGGGAGGATTTGTATAAGAATATATTTGCTAACACAACATCTTATCACAACAAGCTTATGGATTTAATGGACATAAATAGGGACCAGATGAAGCTCTTGTTACAACACCCTTCAGAACACTTGTTTCCCTCGAGATCACAATTTAGATTGTTGGATGTCATTCTCGATTTAAATAGTGTTCCTTTTCCAAAGAAAATGAATCTCCACAGACAAGTGGGAGAGATGTTATATAGTGAACTCAACAAGCATGCCATGACCATTGAAAAGGCGGAGAAGATGTTGTAAAAGGAAAACTCAAGGGCTCTCCACTTACAGGTTGAACACTACAAGTAGTTGATGATAAAACTGGGGGCAGACTCGAATGATAAAGAGGTAGTGGAAGCTATCATTAAGGGTTCTCAGATAGAGATCCAAGTGTCAAGGCATAAGTTAAAAAATCCATCCAGTGAACACATTAAAGCTAAAGAGCTTGCCCAAGTGGAAGCAGAGAAAGAAATTTTTTCCCAAGAACTCATCAAAAGGAATGATGAGAATATAACACTTTAGTAGAAGATGGCGGAACTACAGAATAATATTGACTCACACACATGTATAGTGTTTGTTCCTGATGATCCACAAAACCTCACGTCATACTTAAACTGTCAGAAGGATAAGTCAAGAAGTTCCAAAGGGATTTTTAGGTCGCTCAAGAGAGGTTGAATCAGAAGGAAAGAAAACTTGAATCTTCCACGACAAACTATGGTGCCCTCAGTAAGGACATACAGACTCTAAACCATGAAGTGGTTAAGCTGAAAGCCACACTTAAGTGGAATATATGTTTACTGCAAGCCAAGCAGTTAGTTTGGGACGAGATCATTAATAAGTTTAAAAGTAACGGGGAATATTAAGTTTTTTTGAATGACCAGAAGAAGGCCATCAAGTAATATGATTTCACCCTGCTATCAAGTAGAGATGAAGGATTGAGGAAATGTGATGCTGCGAGGAAGTATATTCAGTTTCTAAATGAAAGACCGAGTGGTGAGATCAGACCATTGGATGTAGTGGATAGGTATAACAATGATGGAGATATTGGGAGTCATACACTAGGAAGAAGTCAGGAAAAAAGCCGAAGGATGGCTGAACGTGTTGATCGAAGAGTTCAAAGCTTTCAAAACTACATTGAACAGGATCTTCAGAGAAGGGTTACCTAGTTGTTGGGGGGGGGGGGGGTGTAGAATTTATGTTGTGGGATCAATATGATTAGAGGTTAGTGGCATCCCAAAGTAGGACATATTCCTCTCATGAGAGAATGACCACGCTGAAAATTGAAATGGTAGTAAATTATCTGAAGCATGACTTCCAGCTGTTGGGTTCGATAAATAATTTGTTTCGCTCCAAGGTGGACTACTCCGGTTTGACCAACCTTCTAAGGACATACTAGCTTATTCACAGGTCACTCCAGCATCTATAACAGTGTGGCAAAAGTGTGATCAGTATGCTTATTCGCTTACAGTGCAATTCGTCAATCCTACTATGCACCCCCGCCAACTTATCATCATGATTGAAGATTTCCAGGATCATGTCTTTCAATGTTTTTTACTTTCACTTTTTATGAATTATTTTTACTTTTTGTCACACTGTATATTTAAATTTCAGTTAAATCGAGTTGTGCCATGAGGCACACCCATTTTTTATATGATCACGAATTTTGACAAATCAAGAAAATAATTTTTTCTTAACGAGTTCTTAGGGAAGGCCCTACATGAAAAAGTGATATTTGATTAAACAATGGTTGAGAATTTTGGCAAGATACTTTATTTATTTCCTAAAAAATCTTACAACACTTTTGTGTCTATGAATGTATTATTTCAAGAATGATTTAATATATAGTCATGGAAATTCTGGCTCATTTGTACATATAGTATGTATCTATTATTATGTGTGTGTGTGAATTATTTTACGTTCTACTTCACATATATTATGTAGTTGTAGCTATTGGAAATGTATTTTTGTTTTCATGAATTCGTTTGATTTAGAAATGATGATAAACGTTCTATGAATCAAGAAAATTTGAATTCCTTAAAAGCACTCCTTAAACCTTTGCATTTCACTTTTCCTCCCTTCTACCTTTTCACTTTAGCTTTTTACATGTTCGATTCTTACTATGCCTAAGCACAATATGTTGAATTATCATGTCTCTTTTCTCTTCTGTTATACTATAAATAAAGGTCTGAGTGCACGGATGTGAAGGTCACGATTGACTATGATATGAACTTCATCTTGCATCATGATTCATGAGTATAGAAATTGTTATATGTGTTCAATTAGGGAAGCTTTTGAACCAATATTATTATAAGAATTCTTAATATTTAGGATTGGGCCATGTCATGTCTAATAAAAGACCCTACTAATATGGCCTACACATTGGTCTCCTAATCAACCCAGGGACTGTCTCTAGGAGTTACAACATATTTTGGTGTCGTTGTCGGGGAACGAATAAGAATATTTTTCCCTGGGGTGCAACAAGTATACACCCTTCATTCAAGTGAGCATGAAGGGTTGTGGGTTGTGCATTTCTCACCTTCGAAACTCCACTATCTAATATTTGATTCAATTAATCTTGGCTTTCATGAGGCCAAATACCAGGTCAGATACTTATCAGCAAAGAAATCCTTCTATATCTTACCTAAAGAAGATTATTTTTAGGAGGGTATGGAAATAAAATACCCCAAATATATTAGATCCACCCCCTTTTTCTCTTGAAGCATCCTCTTCTAGCTCTCAGCGAGAGGTGATAAATTTTCTATATCTTTTCGCTCGAATAATAGAGTATCCTCCAGAGGGAGATTCCATATGAAATCCATTTATTTCCAGAATAAATAAATAAAAATGAGTTTGTTTGTACACCTTCCTTCATATTCCATCCATCACTTGAAATTGAAGAGGTTAAATACATCCTTATAAGAAATCCCACATACAATGTGAATAACCTCTCCCTACTTAGATTCTGCGTATTACTCCTTGGATAACCCCCTTGCAAGTCCACATAGTGAGTTTACCTCCTTCTCCCATGCAAAATATGGTTTTCCTTGGTTTTATTTTAAAATAATATTCCTCGTTGGCCTTACCACAACTCTTAAATGATATGCCACATGACTATCTAAATATTTTACCAAGGTTCACTGATGAGGATAACATTTCGGCACAAAGGCACATAGAAACTTTTTGTGCTTTCACTGAGAACTTGAATGTTGAGCACCTTGATGTTGTGCAGAGGATTTTTTTCAATCCTTGGATGGTGAGGCCAAAAACTGGTTCAAATATTCACCTAATTCTTCTATCACCACTTGGGAATAAATGGAGAATTCTTTCACACAAAAATGGGGGGAAATAGGGATCATGGATATATCCTCACATATTTCAATGCCCTGAAGAAGAAGCATAATGAGGGTGTTCCGGATTTTATTAATAAGTTGTACAATAGCCTCCCCGTAGAGATCCAGCCTCTTCAAGCAACAACTAAAATGGTTTTAGTTGGGGCTTTCGAACCAGAGTTCATATTCACACTAAGGGAAAGGAAGTCTAGGACAATGGAACAAATTCAAATAGATGCTCTGGAGGTCGAGGCCAACTTTTCCTCTACCAAAAAATTGAGAGGGAGAAAAGATCACGGATAAAGAAGAATGGGAAAAGAAGAGGCCAACTCATCAAGTTAGGATAGAGAAAATCAAGAACATAAAACATATGAGATGAATAAATTGATCAAAATTTTTTCTAATAAACTATTAAAGATAGATCTAGAAAGTAAGAACCCTCCTTGCCAAAATCAGTTGGTTCCCAACTGAGGTTTCAACCCTAAATATCAAAAACCTCACTTCAATTACTACATAGAGAAAGGAAGGATCATGATGACATTCAACCCCCACTGTATTTAGAAGAATACCCAAAAGAATAAGTGGAAGAAGTCTTGGCAGGACAAGAGAGCCAACTCTCTACTTACTTTGACAAAGAAGATGCAATTTCAGTACAATAAGAGGGGGAGTAGGAGGATCTGGATGCTCCTCCAGATGACGGTTAAATTGGCAGTTATTGTAGGTAGTTTGGTGACTTTATGAAGGCACATTTATATAGTAATTATGACCTCGGTTATTCTAGAAAGAGATCCTGAATGCAAGACAAAAATGAAGATTTAGTTTCTTGAGGCTCTCCCAATGAGGTCAAAAAGGGGAAGAAATCATCATACCAAATGCCACCCAAAGAGACTAGATCCCTGAGCCCTTCCCTTTACAAGCCCAAAATCCCTAAAGTTGAAAAATCACCCTTACCATCCAAGCCCCTTGGTGATAAATAGAGGGAGACAGGTGAAGCATTTTCTGCGGCCAATTCAGGCAATTTATTAATACAAAGAAAGAAAATTTACATAAGCTTCTCTCATAAACGGTCACCAGAAAAGTGACCCTCCATGTTCTTTAAATACAGATCATGGACCAATCGAGTGTTAATCCAGAGATCAAGTGTTGGTAATACCTAGGAGATAATGAACCATCAGATCAAAATTCACTACATATCGTGACCGTTGAATTATAAGTTACAAAGGTACATACTAAAGAAACACACTTTACCTAACTCTACTCTAGACCAAGTTATACTTAACTATTTAGTATGTGATGGAATATCGTAACATCACCCCTTAAGAACAACTTGGGATAGGATTGAAGGATTTACAAAGGTGACACAATCGGAGAAGGAAGGAGGCATTAGAGCCTACCCCCCCTTAATGATAACTTTCCTAAACTCCAAGCATAGATCGAAGTTTGGTAAAATTTTCTTTTGTGAGAGCCTTTGTAAAGATATCAACAATTTGATCATTGTTTGAACAATAGTGCACTTCAAGAAAACGATCATGAATGAGCTTTCTGATGAAGTGTATTTGTGGCTAAATGTGTTTCATCCGTTGATGCTGAAATGGATCTCTGCATAGCTGAATGGCACTCTGATTATCATGCCAAAGTGTAGTTTGATGCTTCTGATGAAGACCAAATTTGGACAGGATATGACGAAGCCACAGTGATTCCTTGTTGGCTACAACATCACCATGATACTCTTCTTCTATAGAAGAAAGAGAGATGGCACTTTGTTTCTTACAAGACTATGTAATAGGTCCTCAACCAAGAGTGAATACATAACCTACAATAGACTTTTGATCATCAGGGTCACGAGCCTAATCAAAATCAGTGAAACTAATCAACAATGGAGATGCTCCTGCACTGTAATGAATCCCAAACTGAAATGTACCTCAAATATATCGAAGTACTCTTTTAGATTCTTTCTATTGACTTTCATGAGGTTTTTGCATAAACCGAGCAACAAGACCAAAAACAAAGGAAAGGTCAGGACGGGTATGGGTTAGATATAGGATTTTACCAACAAGTTGGTGGTATAAGGTAGCATCAACTTCATAGGAAGTACAAGTGACTGAAAGCTTGACTCCATACTGAAAGGGATAAGGGGTTGGCTTATAGTCTTCCATGTGAAAGTGGCATATAATATCACTGGCATACTTGAACTGAGAAAGGGTAATACCTTATTTGGATTGCAAGACTTGAAGACCAAGGAAATAATGCAAGTGTCCTAAGTTTTTCATTTCAAACTAGTTTTTGAGGCTAGAATTCACATGGTTTATATGGTTGGGATCACTACTAGTAAGGATAATATCATCAAAATAAATAACAAGGATGATTAAGGACTTACCCAATTTCTTGGTGTAGACAGTGTTGTTGGAATGAGATCTATAAAACCCATTATCTAAGAGAAATTTATCCATTTTGGTGTACCAAGCCCAAGGGGCTTGTTTGAGATCATAGAGAGACTTCTTAAGGCGATAAAAAAGGCTAGAGTCATTTTGGATAAAGCCAAGGGGTTTTTCCATGTATATTTATTCATGCAAGTCCCCATGTAAGAAGGTGAATTTAACATCCATCTGATGGACTTTCCATTTAAAGGAGGCAGCAATGGAAAGAACAAGGTGAATAGAATTCATTTTGGAAACAGAGGAGAAGGTTTCAGTATAGTCAATGCCTTCAACTTTTGAAAATCCTTTAGCAACAAGACGAGCTTTATGTTTATCCGCTTTTCCATCTTTTCCAAACTGTGTTATGTAAACCCATTTGCATCTGACAAGTTTTCTTCCCTTTGGAAGAGGAACAAGATCCCAAGTATCATTTGCTAATAAGGAATGATATTATTCATTCATAGCTGCATCCCAACCTGGATGACCTGAAGCTTCTTCAAAGGTATCTGGATCATGAATTTTTGTAACTTGAACTAATGAGGAAGAGGCTATGTCAAATGGAGAAAATGTATGACGTTGATCTTTAGGGTCACCTGCAAGAGAACCTGCTGCATCCCGAGTAGAGCAAGCCCATTTTGGAATTTCTGGAGCTGAAGGAAGATCCTGAGGAGGTGGATGGGGATTTTCATCCTCGTTTTCATCATTCGAAGTAGAAGGAATGTTGTCAGAAGTAGAATAGATAGAGAGAGGTGGCACATATGTGGAATCAACCCCATATGCCAAAGGTGGCACACCTGCCGAACTAGGCTTGCATGCCGATATATGTTCATCAAATTTTACATCTCTTCTAATGATTACATTTTTGGATTTGGGTTGAAGAATTCTATATCCTTTTACATCTTCAGAACATCCGAAAAAAATACATTTTTCACTCTCAGGTTCTAAGGCTTTATGTTTCTCATCTGGAATATGGGCCCAAGCTTCACTTCCAAAAACACGAAATTGAATTACATCTGCTTTGATTAAGCTCCAAGCTTCTTTTGGAGTGATATTCCTTAGAACCTTAGTACGAGTGCAATTTACTATGTAATTTGGACATTTAATTTCTTCTGCCCAAAAATTAAGACTAAGTCCTTTAGATTGAAGCATACAATTAGCGATTTCTTTTAGAGCGTGATTCTTCCTTTCAGCTACACTGTTTTGTTGTAGAGTATATAGAACAATATGTTGCAATTGAATGCCATGCTCAGTGCAAAAGTTGATAAATTTTTTGTTAACATATTCTCCTCCATTGTCAAATCTTAACTTAAGAATTTGATGTCCAGATTGTTTCTCAACAAATACATTAAAGGCCAAGAACATGTTAAAAAATTCACTCTTGATTTTTAAGAAGTATACCCAAGTGCGTCTGGAAAAATCATCAATGAAAGTTAAGAAGTACTTGTATCCAGAGAAGGAAACAATTGTAAGTGGACCACATAAATCATTGTTCACAAGCTGCAAAGGGGCTAAAGCGTGCCAAGAGGCACGCTTGTCAAAACTACCCTGATGAGGTTTTTCGAGTACACAACCGGAACAAACACCATCTCGACAAGATAAAATAGGAAGACCTACCACCATATTTTATTTACATAGAGTTTGAAGAGAGTGATAGTTTAAGTGACCAAATTGCTCATGCCAAAGTTTTCTCACTTCATCATGATTATGAGCAACAAAAATGGAGGGAATACATGATGACCCAAAGTTGTCAAACCTATACAACCTTGTGGAATCACTAACAATGCTAGTAGCTAAAATATGTCTAGGATCTCTTAGGCCCTTAATTACAACATCATGAGGTGAGAATTCTACGCTTTCCCTTCACCTGAATGAGTTATCTACTAGACAAATAGAATGTTGTAGGACAAGGTAGGAACACATAATACATCATTAAAATTGCCATTACCTAGATGAATGGTTCCAAATCGTACAACACTAAGAGATATATCATCACCAACATAAATCTTTTTTGTGTTAAAATCATTTAAAGAATAAAGCATGACTTTATTTTTTTCCATGTGGTAAGAGGCTCTAGAATCAATGAGCCACTCATGAGAATGAGAAGAAGAAGATACATTCAATGCATAACCAGATCTCGATTCTTGACAACCACATGCAGAAAGTGCCATTCCCGAAGATGAAGTTGAAGCGTTCTCCAATGGATGTTGTGCTTCATCATTATAGCTTCCAAGGCTTCCATCTTCTTAAACACATTTTGATTCTATGTGTCCATCATGATTACAAAAGTTTCAATGTCTATTTATCTTCATCCCTTTGTTTTTATTTTCCTTATCAGTTTGTTGAGTTTCTTTTTCAGTTTGCTGCTAAGATTGCTTAAGGCCCTTGTTTAGTTTAGGACCATTCTTTTTAGGATGTTGCTTATTATGATTATTTGGATTTGATTGTTCTTGGGCTCCTAAGGCTTTCTTAGAAGAGCTTCCAATAATAATATGGCCAAGGTGTAAGAGTTTTTTTGTTCTCTTTTCAAAAAATCACAAAAGACATCAAAAGAGGGGGACTTGTAGGGTGTTCCTTGAGAAATGAGGGCTTCTCTAGTGGAATGGAAGGTGGAAACAAATACAGATTATGCAAGGCCTAACTTAGTAAGAATGGAATAGATAAGACTACCATCTTCCTTTTTGACCTTACAACCTTCTAGGAGAAGTTTGAGGGTCTTGAATTTGAAAAAAAAAATCTTCAATAGAGGAGAAATTATTGGGGTCTAAAGTAAGCACATCATTTTCAAGCTTGTGGGCTCTGATTTAATTTTGAATTCCAAAACAATATTTAGATTTTTCATAGCTTCATCAGGGGAGTCAATTTCTTGGATATGAAATCTAAGATCTTGGGCAATGGACATTCTTATCAACGCTCGTGCTTGATCTTATTTATTTTCCCATTTAGTCTTTTATCTTCATCGGTAGGTTTATATTATATTCATGAGGCTATTCTATAAAGCCCTTTACTTCTAAGTAAGTCTACCATGTAGGATAGCCATTGGAAATAATTTGTGTTGTTAATAATAACCGGGCATGTACTTTATATTTTTAAAAACTGAAGCTGTAAAGGTTGAAACTAACTGCTCCAGTGGAAATATCTCGAAAATTAGGTCGATAAAAAAAAGGCTCTAAAAATGGCTTCCGGATGAAGAATTTATGTCTTTTTGAAAAACAATTGTAGTAGATGTCGAGTAGTCACGTCATAAGTTGAAGATTAATGATGAAGTTGTACTTTTTTTAAAAATCCTCCCTTTTCAAGCTTAATATAATAAGCTCTCTTTTTTTTAACTACTTTATGTGACCCACTTTTATAAATAAGTGAGAGTCACTTTTATAGTGTTACTTTATAAACTAATGACTAAGTTTGTAACTTCAATAAAATATAAAGTGACTTTAGACTATAACTGCACTCACTTTTTATAATGGGTGAGAAACACTATTACATAAAGTAACTTTAAAACATAATTTACATGTGTTTTTTTTTAATAACTTGACAAAAAACCATTTTTCAAAAAAAGTAATTTGACAATTTTTATTTTAGAAAAAGTAACTTGACAATTTTTTTTTTGAAAAAGTAACTTGACCAAGTGAGATAGTAAAAAGATTTAGTAACTTTTGGAAAGGGGGATTTTTTTTTTTTTCTTCTCTTTGGGGTGCGTGATTTTTCTACAAAATATAGCCATGCAAACAAAAAATATATATATACTGGCCTTACACCAGAATGTTATATTTCGGGTTAGTCCACTGAAAAACAAAATATTTTTCTCACTATTTCTGATTTCTCGAGATCACACAAAGTCGTGGGGAAAGAGCATACGCAGGAGAAAAATCTTCTCTTCATGTTTCTAGTTTTTCAAATCGCACAGAGTGCGGAGCAAGGAGAATACACAGAGAAGAGGGCATAGATCCAGTAATAGAAAAAAATTATTGTAAAACGAAATAAAACAGAGAGATAAAAATATAACTTAAAAAAAAAAATTATACCTCCAGATCTAAAATGACATAGCTTTTCGCATGAAACGAAACGGGTTCCTCACTAGAAAAGAGGCTCTGGAAAAAAAAAATCAGTTCTCCTTGCCCGAAAGTAGTTATAAATGGTAGATCTGGAAAACGACAGTCACATGCAGTCAAACCAGATTCATATTTGGGTCAACAATGGATTCGGCCCTCAAAAAAAATTTGATACCATGTAGGAATTAAAAGGCTAGGTTCCTTAAATCAAACACCAAAGGTCACTGCTCAAAAACAGATCACAGATCATAACACCAGTATTTGACGTGGTTAAAACCCTCGAAGAGGGAAAAAATCCACGACTTGAGCCAATGCGACCACTTCAGGAAATTTATTAATATAAAGAAATAAAATTTATGTAAGCTTCTCTCATAAATAGTCAATAGACAAATGAGCCTCCATGCTCCTTAAATAGATAGCATGGACCAATTGTGTGTTAAGCCACATATCAAGTGTCGGTAATAATGATAAGAGAATGAACCGTTGGATCACTACATATTGTGACCGTCAGATTATAAGTTACAAAAGTACATACTAAAGAAACACACTTTACCTAAATCTACGCTATACCAAGTTATACTTAATTATTTTCTATGTGTCAGAATATCCTAACATCATGCTGCATAATTATATGCTAGATTCAGGGGCTTCTCACAACTTGATGTTGTTATCCATCATGGAAAATATAGGGCCACAAATCACCTGCCCTTATAAGGACCTTTACTCCTTAGATGCCAAGAGGGTAAAATGCTTGGGGATGATCAAATATTTGGTGGTAAACTTGGCTCAGATTCTAGTAAAGAGTGTAGTAATGGATATTGTGGTGGTAGATATCACTGCTAGATTTGGAATACTCTTATCCAGGTCATGGGGGTCCAAGATTGGTGGATCTATAAAGTTGGACCTAACATATGCTACTATCCCGGTGTTTGGAGGGGAGGACAAGAGACTTTATAGGGAATCACTGTTTGTAAAGATGGTTTCCAAATTTGATGGTTCCACTAATGCTCCCATGTATGGAAGGGAAAGCGAGTTATTTTTCCTCTTACTAGAATAAGATGACTTCATCCTGGAAGAAACACAGACCCTGCCCTCAATTCAGGTTAATCAAAAAATGCTAAAATGTGGTCAAATATCGACGTTGAATTTCAACAGGGAATATTCTAAAGAAGTTAATGGGGCTGGAGTATTTCTAGTGTCACCTAAAGGAAGCTTGATCCCTCTGTCCTTCAAATTGTAATTCTAGGGCACCAATAACATGGTTGAATACAAATATCTACTCTTAGGTATACAACCAGCTAGGAACCTTAATATTGAATGTTTGGTACTATTTGGAGATTCAGAATTGGTGGTGAAATAGGTGAAAAATAAGTGCCATACTAAGCACCTGAGGCTCAAAGCCTACAAAAATGAGGTATGGTATCTAATAGATAATTTCTTATCAGCTTTTAACATTGAGGTCATGACCTGAGAAAAGAACTGGATGGACGACTCTCTAGTTGTGGCCTCTAGTAACTTTTGACCCCATGATAATCCTATTCTAAGATATGAAATTGAAGTCACGTATAGGCCCTCAGTCCCAGACAATGTAAAGCATTGGCAGGTGTTTGAGGATGAATAAAAAATAAATCACTTCATGGAGGTTGTTGGAGATTTTTCAAATTCAGTCATTTATCAAGGGGAGGAAGCCATGACAGATACACCTCGTTCAAGCTGGGAAAGAAAATGTTGCAGGACACAAAATTCTATAGTTGAAGGGAAATACTATTCCCAGGGGACTTGTGGCTTTGGAGAGATTATTAAATTCAAATGACATCCCTTCCAATCCAACAAGATAGGAGCTCAACGAACATGTTGAAGATTGTAACATTGGTTCAGAAGAGGAGTCCAAATTAATCAAAATAGCAATGGAGATTCCTCGGGAATTCAAGAAGAGGTATTTGGATTTTTATAAAACATATAAAGATGTATTTTCTTGGTCTTATCAATATTTAAATACTTTTGATACAAGTATCATACATCATAATATCACTTTGAAAGGAGTGAAACCTCACAAGCAGAAATTGAGGCAGATTAACATTCTTCTCCTCCCATCCATTGAGAAGGGGGTAGATAAATTATTACAAGATAATATCATTGTGCCTCTAAGGTATTCATATTGGGTAGCAAACCTAGTCCCTGTGAGGAAGAAGAATGGAGAGATCAGGATCTTTGTATATTTCATGAATCTAAATAAAGCCTCATTAAAATACAATTACCCATTGTTGAAGATTGATCATATCTTACAAAAGGTGGTTGGTTCAACTTGGATGTCCATGATGGATGGTTTTTCTGGGTACAATCAGGTGACAATACACCCAGATGATCAAAAGAAGACCACTTTCACCACACCCTAGGGAAATTTCATGTATGCAAAGATTCCCTTAGGTCTTATAAATTTGGGAGCCAAATTTAAAATTATAATGGATAGAGCCTTCGTAGGAGAGTAGGACAATTTATAGTTGTTTACCTAGACAACGTCACTATTTTCTGTAAATCAGATGAGGAGCATGTTGAACACTTAAGACTGGCTTTTAATAAATGTCGAAAATATGGATTATCATTGAATCCTAAGAAGTCATGATTTTCCCTGCACAAAGGTAAAATGTTGGGACACATAGTGGCAAAAGAGGGAGTCAAGATCGATCCAAGACAGGTAGAAACTATAAACAGTATCTCACTCCTAAGGAATAAAAAGGAAGTCCAAGTTTTTTTGGGCATGATAAATTTCCTTAGGAGGTTCATACCAAACTACGTAGAGATTGTCAAAGAGATTACTAAAATTTTGAAGAATAATAATGAAGTGAAGTGGAATCCATAGTCACAGGAATCCCTCTCCAGGATCAAAAGAGATTTTGCAGAAGCACCCCTATTATTAGGCCTTGATTACTTAAAGCCTTTTATATATTTTCGTTCACTTCTCCTCACACAATAGTTGTTATCTTGTTTCAAAAGAAAAACGATTTATGCGAACATCCAATAACCTTCTTTAGTCAAGTACTGGGAGAGGATGAATTAAAATAAAATATCCTAGATAATCAGGCTTATGCATTGGTCAAAGATCTCAAGGCTTTCTGGGCCTATGTGCTACAATCCAACATTGTGGCCTATGCTCCCACAACTCCAGTAAAAGAAATTTTGGTACAGAGGGACAACGAAGGAAAAAGAGGTAAATGGATTACCAAAATTTAGGAGTATCACATGGGCATTAAGCCCAATAAACTCATCAAAGGACAAGGATTAGCTAATATTTTTTCATAAGCTAACTGTCAAGCATTGGGGATTAATTTGTTGGTTGAAGGGTCCGTAGAAAACTCAAATATGGAAGCACCACACACCCTAGAAACAGAGACAAACAAAATGTAGATGAAGTACACATTGTTTGGCTAGTATAAGGACATAGTATATTACTTACTTCTTTTATGATGCTTGGTCGGACCTTGACAAAGTGAAGTATAGAGCCTTGAGGCTAAGGGCCTAAAACGTTATCATATTGAATGGTGAGGTGTTTTGGAGAGACCCTGTTGGAATTATATTTCTATTCTTGGTGGAGGATGAAGTGCATAAAGTTATGGATGAGCTCCATGACTACATTTGTGGAGGGAATTATAGTTGGAGATCCACAACTTACAAGATTATAAAAGCAGGATTTTATTGGACAAGCCTCATCGGAGAAGTTCATGACTATGTTCAGGCATGTGAAAAGTGCCAAGTATTTGATGAAAAATAGAATCTGACATCTTTCCCACTAATTCCAGTGCAGGTCGAAGAACCATTCAGGCAGTGGGGACTTGATTTTATTGGAGAAATTCATCCACAATCGAGTAGCCAACATCGGTGGATACTAACAACAACTGACTACTTTACCAAATGTGTAGAGGCAGTCCCAACCAGGAATTCTATAGAGGCTGTAGTCATAAAGTTCATGGAAGAAAACAAACTCTTCGAATTCGGTTGTCCCAAGAAAATTGTGCCAAATAATGCCCAAGTTTTTAAGTTTTTTCCAGAGACACACTATTATGTTGGGCCATTCCACTACCTATTACCCTTAAGGGAACAGGTTAGCTGAATCCTCAAACAAGACTTTGGTGAGGATATTGAAGAAGACCATAGCTGAAAATAAAAAAAAACTAGGACTTGCAATTAAGGTTCACATTATGGGCTAGCCAAGTTACTACCAAGAGATTAATTGGCAAGTTTCATTTTGAGCTAGTCTACAACAAAACTAGTGTTTTTCCCATACAATTAACCATTCCAGTAGCTAAATTTCTGCAAGATTGTGGAGGTGAACCAAACACACTGACCAGAAGGATAGACCAATTATTCAAACTCCACGAAATTTGAGAACATGTAAATCACAGACTGAGCATCTACCAAGAGAAAATGAAATCCTTATTCGAAAAAAAGGCGAATGATAGAGACTTCCAGCCAGGGGATTTAGTCCTGAGGTGGGACATCAGGAGGGAAGATAAAAGAAAGAAAGGAAAGTTTTATGTGAAATATCATCGTGAATCCACACGTAGGAGCTCTGCGAGATTATTTCGGTAGGGCAAAGGGCGCGGGTTTACAACCCGAGAAGCCTTGACATTGAATATTTAAAGAAAACATGGCGAACAAGGATTGGTTCTGACAGCTACGAATTACCCCCATCTGCTTCCATCCAACCCGTCGGGCGACGTGGTGACCACCCTCTGCTCGACCCCTAATCAATGGTCATCTCCAGTCAGTTGGGACCAAGGTAAACAAAAAAACTAAATGAGGGTCACACACCCCCTATCGTTGGCCTTCCGCCTATCCAACTTGCGTCTTTCCACGTGTTATCACCCCAACGACATCATGTCCCTGTCATCCTACCATTGCATTACCTTTTCTGCTATTTTCATGACCTTCCCACCTCATTATTCTATCTCTTGCTCATAGGTCCTCGAAGCATCCCCATCAACCAAGCATTTGCACGGGACACTTCCCATGTTGGGTTTGTGTTATATTATTTCCACGACGAGAAGCAGACGCGAAGCGGGGGGTGGTAAACCCCCTTTTCTTGCACTGGGCACGGGGTCCGGGAAAGCGCCCCAGGAAAAAAAAAATTGGAGCCTATTTTAGGTGGGGAGACCTTCCTATGGTTTTGCACATGGGTTTTCACATGGTTTAGGGGCATGATGGTTTTCTGCCCCTGGTATTTTGTAGATTTGGTCAAGGGAACTATGGTTATGTTCTAATCCAAGGTTAAGGGATTGGGGTTTATGAAATTTTTGATATGTATATATATGTGTTGTAACACTAAAAGGAATATAATGAAAAATCAAGTTGGTAGTCCTGATTTGGGATCCAGGGGAAAATATTTGTGTATATATGTTTCATGTTTTATGCTCTCGCTATTGTTTATTTTCTATTTTTTTAACAATTTTTTTGTAGATAATTTTTGTACAGTGTTCAAAACTACATTTGGTATCAGAGTTGTTTAAGCTTCGAGGGGATGCCTTTGTTGTTGAGGGGTTTTTTTCTTGGGCCTGTGGTAGACCCTGTTCAGTGGGAGATCTCTGGGATCGATTCTTGCGGTGAAAGAAGATAGTGAGAAGTGGAAAGATAGAGATCGATAAATTTAATGGCCATATTTTTTAGTTGTGGAAGCTCAAGATGGAGGATCTACTGGTGGATAAATATCAGTGGATCGCGGTAGATCTGGGTATTAAACCAAAAGTAAAGTCAGATGAAGACTGGGTGAAGTTAGATCGAAAGACAAAGAGCACAATACGAATGTGTATCTCAAATTCAGTATTGTTGAATGCATCTAGGGAAGCTACGACAAAGAATTTATGGGTCAAGTTAGGGACTTTGAACCAATCTAAGTCTTTGGTGAATAAATTGTTCCTACAAAATATATATATATATAACTTCAGGATGGAGGATGGAGACTCAGTGACAGAGCATCTAAATTCCTTCAATATTGTTGTAAGTTAGCTTTCATATATTGATATTAAAATATCAGATGAAGATAATGCATGATTTTGTTGTGTTCTCTACTAGATTCATGGGACAATCTGGTTATTGCAATATGTAGCAATACAACTACCTTGAATTTTGATGAAATTGTCTCAGCTTTGTTGTCAAGGAAATGAGATGGAGAAATATGGAGGGCCAAAATGGAGATGCCTTATCTATACGAGGAATTTCCTAGAATAGAAACAAAAATAATTTTTCGAGTGGGAGATCTGAATCTCTAGGAAAGCCTATAAAGGTGTGCTTGAAATGTGGAAAGGAAGGGCACTTCAAAAAGGAATGAAAATCTAAAGATCCCGAGAAAGGAAAGGGATCTAATGATGCTCCTTCTGCAAAGGCAAAAACCACCTCAGCTGAAGGTGGGGATGTGTATTTTTATCCTTCTTCAAATACACATGTAGATCATGAGGCATGGTTGATTTCCTCAGGTGCATCCTTTCACTTCACTCCCCATAGGGAGTGGTTTTGTGAGTATGAGAAGTATGATGGTGGTGATGTATTCTTAAGGGATGATAGGAAGGCTAGAATTGTTGGATATCGAAAAGTCAAGCTGAAGCTGCAAGGTGAAATTATTAGAACACTTCATGGTGTTTTGCATATCCCTGCATTGGCCATAAATCTGATTTTTGTAATCAAGCTAGATGATGAAGTTATAAAAACAGTGTTAGAGAAAGATACCTGCAAGATGGTTTGGAGAGAAATGGTATTAATGCGGGGATTTCAGATTGGAACTATGTACAAGCTTCAGGGTAGCACTATTATTGATGGGTGCAACAGTTCTGTGGTTCCTGAAATTGGAGCAGATAGCCTAGTGGTCTCTGGAGAAAAGACCATGTTATGGCATCAAAGGCTTGGACATATTGGAGACAAGGGCCTTCAGATACTACATGGTAATGGTATGGTAGAATTTATGTCTAATTTCTCTCTGGATTTCAATTTTTGTGAACATGTTGTATATGGGAAGCAGAATCGAGTGAGTTTTCCTTCTGGTGTTAAGACAACGAACAAGATATTAGAGCTTGTGCACAATGATGTGTTTGAACCTGTGTCAGTTCCATCACTAGGTAATTTTGTGTACTATGTTTCATTCATAGATGACTTCTCAAGGAATACATGGATATGTTTCTCGAGGAAGAAATCTAAATTCTTTGACATATTTAAAGAATTTAAGGCTCTGGTGGAAAACCAGATAGAGAACAAGATAAAGGTGTTGAGGACAAATATTGGTGGAGAGTTCTGCAAGAAGTAATTTGAAGAGTTCTGTAAGAAGTGTGTTATAACATGGCATAAGACTACTCCATACACACCTGAGAAAATTGGAGTTGCAGAAAGAATGAATAGAACATTGATGGAAAAGGAAAGAAGCATGCTCAGTGGTATCAGGTTAGGACAAGAATTCTAGGTAGAGGCAGTGGAGACTGCATGTTACATGGTTAACAGATCACCTTCATCAACATTGGAGGACAAGATTCCACATGAGGTATGGACTGGTAAGAAACCCTCTCTTTCACATCTAAGGGTATTTGGATGTGATGCATATGTACATATTCCAAAGGATAAAAGTACCAAGTTGGATAATAAATCTGAAAGGTGAATCTTAATTGGGTATAAGGATGGTTTAAAAGGTTACAAGCTTTGGAACCTAGAAACAAGGAAGGTTGTGTATTGCGAAGATGTGGTATTTAAAGAGGTGGAAGATGTTTTTAAACATGAAGTCATACCCAAAGAACCTGAGAAGATAGAGTTTGAGCTAAAGGAGTATGAATCAAACTCTAAAATTTAACAAGATTCATAAGAGTAAGAGCCACAAACTCTAGCTATAAGAAGATTAGTTTGGGAAATAAGGAAGCCAGAAAGGTATAGTCCATCTGCTTTTTGTTCAAATTTTTCTTTAACTATTACTCATGATGATCCTAGAACTATTATGGAGGTAGTTGATTCATAGGATGGAAACTCTGGAAGGAGGCCATGGTTATTTTATCCTTGCACAAAAATGAGGCATGTGATCTGGTGGAGTTGCCGACTAGAAGGAATTCCATCGGGAGAAAATGGGTGTTTAAGAAGAATATGAATGCAGAAGGAAAGGCGGAGAAATACAAAGCTCGGTTGGTAGTAAAAGGATATTCCCAAGTGTTAGGAATTGATTTTGGTGATATTTTTTCTCCCGTTTCCAAGGTTACTTCTATTAGATTACTTTTATCTGTTGCTGTTGCATTTGGTTTTGAGGTAGAAAAAATGGATGTGAAGATAGAATTTCTTCACGGGGATCTGGAAGAGGAGATCTACATGAAGCAACCTGAAGGCTTTTCGGTGAAGGGTAAGAAATAACTGGTATGCAGGTCAAAAAAGTCTTTGTATGGGTTAAAATAGTCACCAAGGATGTGGTATCAGAAATTTGATACCTATATACGGGGACTTGGCTTCATTAGAAGCAAAGACGATCATTGTGTGTATTTTTAAATTAATTGGTGACAGTGTTATTTATTTGGTCTTTTATGTGGATTATATGTTTTTGTTGGAAATGAAAAAGAAATTATCCATGATTTGAAGACCCAATTGTTCTCCAAATCTGACATGAAGGATCTTGGTGCTGCAAACTATATTTTGGGCATGGAAATTAAGAGAGATCGGTAAAAGAGGAAGCTATGGTTAAACCAGAGGAAGTTTGTTGAGACAATATTGCAGAGGTTCAATATGAAGGATAGTAAACCAGTGAAGGTCCCTATTCCTATAGGTATAAAGCGATCTACCGAACAATGTCCCAAGACACAAGAAGAAGAGGAGGAAATGTCCCGTGTTCCATATGCAAGTGCAGTGGGTAGCCTGATTTATGCAATGTTCTGTACTAGACAAGACATTGCACATGTAGTGGGAGTATTGAGTAGGTTTATGTCAAAACCAGGGAAGGATCATTTGACAACGATGAAGCGGGTTTTTAGATATTTGCGTGGCACTAGTGATTTGGTTTGTGCTACCAGGGAAGACTAGGATTGGACAGAGTTTTGGAAATCCATGGTTTTGTTGATGCATATTGGGTTGGATATTTGGACCAAAGAATATCTACAAGTGGTTATGTGTTTAGCCTATTTGGAGGTTCGGTCAGTTAGATGAGTAAAAGACAATCTATAGTGCCTCTTTCAACTACAGAGGTAGAATACATGGAAGCCACTCGTGCAAGAAATGAAGCAGTTTGGTTGTAGATATTGTGTTTGTGTGTGGAATTGGTGCAAAAAGCTATAAGGATAGACTCTAACTACCAAAGTGCAATTTTCTTGGCTAAGAACCATGCTTATCATTCAAAGACAAAGCACATTGATGTTCAGTATCACTTTGTGAGAGATATGGTTGAGGATAAAAAGACGTTGATGGTAAAGGTGGACACTTTGAAGAGTGTTGCAGATGCATTGATGAAATCTGTGAGCTCTGAGAAGTTCTCTTGGTGTAGAGAAACAATGGGCATTGCAGGGCTGGACCAATAACTAAGCTCTCTTGTGGTCCCCTGTGGAAAAAAAGCAACAAGTGGGAGAATGTTCGGTTTGTGTTATATTGTTTCCACGACTAGAAGTAGGTGCGAAGCAGGGGCCGGTAGCCCCCCTTTGCTGGCGTCGGGCATAGCAGGTGGGGCAGGGTTTGGAGGGGGCAGGTAGCCCCTTGCACAGGGTCCAGGGTAGCGCCCCATGGAAATTTTTTTGGACCCTATTTTAGGTGGGTGGACCCACCTATGATTTTGTGCATGGGTTTGCACATGGTTTTGGGGCATGATGGTTTTCTGCCCTTGGTATTTTATAGATCTGGTCAATGGAACTATGATTATGTTGTAATCCAATATTAATGGATTGGGTTTTATGAATGCTTCAACATATATATATATATATATATATATATATATATATATATATATATATATATATATATATATATATATATATATATATATATATATATATATATATATGTTGTAACACTAAAAGGAATATAATGAAAAATCAAACTGGTAGTCTCGATTTGGGATCCAGGGGAAAAATATCTGTGTATATCTATTTTATGTTTTATGCTCTCATTATTGTTTACTTTCTATTTTTTTAAGAATTCGTTTGCAGATAATTTCTGTACAGGGTTAAAACCTACATGTCAGACCTCCGTTCCTCTAGAATCTAGCCCAGACATCACTTTTGACTGCAGCTACGACTCTCCAGGTATTTTCACCTCCCCTTATCCACTTTTAATTTTGTTATGCATTCCTAAAATGAAGAAAACCTCCCCCAAAACTCTCAAAACTTGTGATTCCAAGTCTTGTCTCGACCCTGATCCATTCAAGGATACAGAAGCCCAAATCCATGACCCCATCTTCCCCTACTTCATGGAAAATTTTTTCTTTCACTTAATGGGCTACCATTATAGGGGATAGGACCTCTTTCGAGGGGTCGACTCAGGTTTATACTATCAGGGAACCCCTACTGTGCATTACTTCCCATAGTTTGTCTCCTGGTTTGCAACCGCTTACATTGAGAAAAAAGATTACTTCGTTTCTTACGAGGAAAATAAAATACTGGATATTACCCTTAAATTTATTCGGAAGGCTCTGACCTACCCATATTATCTCGAGCCATGTAAATTCTCTGATGCAACCCTTTATTATCACTTTCCTAGCCTCTCGCCTAAGTAGAAGAAATCTTTGCTATGGGTAATCCTTGCCCCTGGTTTACCAGACTTACCTGCAGTGGATTTTTTTTCCATTTCTTCAAGTATCGAACTTTTTGATCCCATCTTGTTCGCAATTTCATGTTTTCTTAGGGAATATGATGCCAATTAGCCACCAAGTTCGTGCTATGATTTCTATATCTAATGATGCAGCCCAACTGTATGTTTGACATCCTGTCATATCTGTTGGACAACATGAGGTTTCAATTTCATCATTTCACCACTACACACACTTTCTAGTACTACTCATTACTCTTCTACTTGTTCTAGTACACACATGCTAAAAAATTTGAGCACTTGGGCCTAAGTAAGATTGCCCGCAAAAAACAGGTCAATTCTATTTTTTATTGGAACTCTTCGATCCAAAAGAGGCTAGATGTAACGGCTACTCCAAGTTTTAGAACATCCTTTATGCCTCATATTTTCCAAACGCAAAAAAGGTTCCTTCAGCTTAGTGAATACACTTGTGTTGGAGACTGTTACCTGTTCGAAGATCAAACAGAAATCGTAATTTACGGTTGTGAACTCCCTCCCTATCATCTGCCTATGTTCATGTCGATGTGAATTTTCTCATTAGAATTTATTAGACAAATATTAAACACATACTTTCTCCACTTTGTCCCAGCAAAGAAAGAACATATTTTTAAAATAAGGAACACTATAGGTTCGTTTATTACTAATTCGAGATGGGATTTCAAAACAGTTGATAATATTCTCAGGAAAATGGAATCTCAACTAGGGGATGTTTAGCATTATGATCCTAAGGACATCATTTCCCTAAGTAGGGAAAATATAAAGGATTTTACCTATATGCATGGACACATACGTGAAATCAAATGGAAATCTAACTTTTATTCCTAGCCTTTGGATATAGAGATGGAGATTGAAACCTTGACAACTAAGCACAACCCAACTAAAAGGGCTACTGACTCAACTAAATATAGCGAGGGGGAGGAAGTACATGTGACTAAAATGGAAAGATATCATGAGTCTGAGGAGGAAGAATTCGAGACTAGGCTAATAGATACAGGATCAAATTTTCCAAGTTTCTGGGTTATTTTTGAAGAACCCTCCCCAGCGGCTGCCTCAAATTTCATTGATGTAACTCTTTCCAGTGCTCAGGATAGGGTCGATGCCGCCCAGCCTAGTTGGGTTGCTAGGGATGACATTGAAGAGAGGAATAATAATTTGATGGAGTAGTTGCAAAAGAATATAGCCACCCGCCCAACATCTTATCACACCAGGATTATGGTGGAAATGGATATAGAGAGGTTCTAGATGAAGGTCTTGTTACAAAACCCTTCAACACAGTCATTTCCCTCAAGATCATAGTTCAAATCATTGGATCTCATTCTGGATTTAACTAGTGTTACTTTACGAGAAAAAATTAATCTCCATAGACAAGTGGGAGATATGTTATACGGTGAACTCAACAAGCATTCCATGACCATTGACAAGGCAAAGAAGATGTTGGCAAAGGCTATTGTAAGATTAAAATAGGAAAATTCCAAATCGAGGGATCTCCACTTACAGGTTGAATAATATAAGGATTTTATCATAAAATTGGGGGAAGACCCGAATGATAAAGAGACAGTGGAAGCTATCATTAAGTGTTCTCAGAAAGAGATCCAAGAGTTAAGGCATAAGTTAAAAATTCCAACCAGTGAACATGTGTAAACTAAGGATGTTGCCCAAGTGGAAGCAGAGAAAGAAATTTTGTCCCAAATAATCATCAAAAGGAATGATAAGAATATAACACTTCATTAGCAGATGGCGAAACTATAGAAGAATATTGACTCACACCCATGGAAAATATTTTTCCCCGAGGATCCATAGAACCCCACATAACAACTCACTAAAACACTGATCTAACTTAAACTATTAGAAGGAGAAGTGAATAAGTTCTAGAAATATTTGGAGGCCGCTCAAGAGAGGTTGACTCAGAAGGAAATACAACCTGAATCTATGACCACAAACTCTGAGGCCCTCAGTAAGAAAAAATAGGCTATAAACCACAAAGTGGCTAAGATGAAAGCCAAACTTAAGGGGAATATGTGTTTACTGCAGGCCAAGAAATTATTTTGGGACAAGATCATTAATGAGTTGAAAAATAACTGGGAATATTTCGTATTGTTGAACAAACCAAAGGTGAACATCAAGGAATATGAGTTCACCCTACTATCGTGTAGAGACGAAGGACTGAGGAATTTTTGGGCCTCAAGGAAATATTTTATTTTCTAAATGACAGACCAAGTGGTGAGCTCAAACATCTAGATGTAGTGGACATGGTTATCATGGTGACAGAGATATTGAGAGTCATACACAAGGAAGAAGCTAGGAACAAAGCCGAAGGATCCCTGAATGTGGTGTTCGAATAGGTCGAAGATTTCAAAACAACATTGAACAAGGTATTCATAGAATGGTTACCTAGTTGTTGGGGGGGAAGGGGTGAATTGATGTTGCGGGATCAATATGATCATAGGTTAGTGGAAGCCAAGAGTAGGACATATTCCTCTTATGAGAGAACAACCACGCTGAAAGGCCAAACAATAGTAAGTTATTTGATGTAGAAATTATATAACTTATGTGTTATATGTCCAAGATTCTCCTGATCTTACACTATTTTAACTTCATGCAAAATACAGAATCTATTCCACCATTGATCATTTGCGGAAATTAAATCAAGATTGCAATGCACACATGAAACAATAAAAAATCACACACATTAACACAATTGTTTAATGGGAAAGCCTAAAGTTGAAAACCCCAACTATATGTATATAATATATATCATAGAGATCATGTAACAATCCTCATACAAAGTTGATCATATCAAGCTCTCAGTACAATACAATCGCTACACACTAATTAGGCCCGATCTTGCAAGTCCATGCACTGAGCTTTGCCACCTGCTAGCCTGCCTCTACTGCGCAATACCTGCTAAAGAATGGCTCTGAATGAGTTCGAATCACTCCAGCCTTGCTCACACAATCCTCATTGGCATCTCCACTAAGTGTTGGATGCAATCAATGCATCACTATAGTCACAACTGATAGTATATCTTGCCCTTTCACCTATCTCTCCACTAGTCATCACTGAAACTGCCATGCACTGTAGTTAACTGATGTATTCTTCAGTTGATTAATGAGTTATTATTTGTGAATTAATTAACTAATTAATTCACTCCACTCTCACTAGTGTATCAATCAGTTAGACTAGATACAACTAGCTCAACTGAGTCCAACTGAGTTAAACTAAATACCACTCCATAACTACTTCTTCCAACTGTGTCATAACTCTGCCACTTGATTTCTAATTGATTCCTCCATGCAATAGCTCCAGTAAACCCTTAGGAATAGCATAATTCCTTCTGTCAGCTGTTGTGCCACATCTGTGCACTGAAATGAAGTGCTCCAAGAGAATAAGTTGATGTTTAGAGTCCAAATATTATTAAGAGCTAATAATATCCGACATATCTATTTTTAGACTAGCAGTCTAAAAATAGACTCCGCCCAAAATGTCTAAAAATAGAAGTCCATATATTTTTTCCAACTTGACCAACCATCCACAAATAGCATCCTGCAACTCATAGAATATGATCGACATGTCTAAAAATAGACATAGTCTAAAAATAGACTTTGCGCCAAAATAAGCCTGCGGGCCCACTTAGTGAAGGCGACTCTTTTCACTAAGCTCATCATCTTGTTAAATCTCAACACTCCCTCTCAAAAAGATAGGGATTATTTGCCACCCCGATCTTGTCTCTATGGTATTCAAATTAGCTCCTTGTGAGCACCTTCGTCAGAATATCTGCATCCTGATCTTCCATAGGAATGCAAGAAAGCAACATGATCTTCCGTTGCACACAATCTCTGATATGATGGTACTGGATGTCAATATTTTTAGATTTATCATGAAATACTGGATTAACCGAGATTTTAATGCAACTCCGATTATCACAATATATCACAGTAGGATGTAAATGAGAACTAAACAAACCGACCAGGATCTTCCTCATCCATATAGCCTCGCATGCAGCCAAACTTGCTGCCATGTACTCGGCCTTCGCTGAACTGAGTGCCATGGATCATTGTTTCCTGCTGTACCAAGAAACTGTTGTAGATCCGATACTGAAAATCCCTCCTAATGTGATCTTTCTGTCCGTTGGGCTTCCTGCCCAATCTGCATCCGTGAAGCCATGTAGCTTCACCTCATCCGACTATCCGTACCACAATCCATACTCAGATGTGCCCCTAAGATACCTCAGGACATGCTTTCTTGCCTTCGAAAAGAGCTTGGTAGGCTTCACCATCACTTGTGAAAGCTGGTTCACAGCATAGCATATGTCTGGTCATGTATTGA
Organism: Pinus albicaulis; assembly: GCA_034641835.2. Lineage (NCBI taxonomy): Eukaryota > Viridiplantae > Streptophyta > Pinopsida > Pinales > Pinaceae > Pinus > Pinus albicaulis. The sequence continues at coordinate 81,188,364 of CM076574.1, read as the reverse complement.
CTAAATACAAGAGTGAACCAACCAACTGTCGATAAACAGTGGCATCCACTACCTATGCCGATGTAGCATCCTCCTTTCTCCAACCACCAGGAAGAGGAGTGTCGATAGGCTTGCAGCCTTGCATGTGAAACTTCTCCAGTATTTCCTGAGCGTACTTTCCTTGAGACACAAACAATTCAACTTTTCGCTGCCAAATTTCCAATCCCAGGAAATAATGAAGGAAGCCCAAGTCCTTCATCTCGAACTCCTTTGCAAGATCTGCCTTGCATGAGTGTATCAACAGTTCATCACCGATTAGTATTAAATCATTTACATAAGGCACAATGATCAAAATCTTACCCTCCACCACACTCTAGTATAGGTTTGGATCCGCCTCACTCTTGGCGAAACCAAGCCCGGTGAAATAACTATCTATATGTGTGTACCAAGAACGAGGTTCTTATTTCAGCCCATACAATGCTCTTTTGAGCCTGCACACATGTGACTCGCATCTGAATATTTCAAGTCCTTCAGGTTTCTCAATGTACACCTCCTCCTCAATGATTCTGTTGAGGAACGCAGTCTTCACATCCATTTGATGAATGTGCCAACCCATCTGCGTTGAGAGAGCAAGGATGGTCTGTATGGAAGAATACCTTGCGACAGGTGCAAAGGTTTCTTCATAGTCGATCCCCTCGATCTGTGAGAAGCCCGGGGCAACAAATCATGCCTTATACTTCTCAACGCTCCCATCAGTAACTTGCTTCACTTTGTAGATCCATCTCAAACCTACCACTGATTTCCCTTCCGGCCTTGGGACAATCTCCAATGCACTATTTCTGAAAATTGAATCATACTCTTCCACCATGGCATCTACCCATGCAGGATCCTCCACAGCTTCCTAAAAAGAGGATGGATCCTTCACGATACACTTTCTCATCAGAGCCATGTATCCAGTAAGTCGGTCAGGTGACTGTCTTTGTCTGCACTGTGATGTAGGAACTCCTACATTTTGCACTGCATCAAGATTCAGTCGCTCAGCTTCTTTAGTGCACTTCCGCCCTCTGATTTTTGGTGCTTCATGAGTGGTTTATTCCACTCCATGAACCTCCTCTTGTGGTTGATCCACATCTTGAGGCTCATATTTAGGAACAAGTAGCTCCTCCTCTGCATGCAAGTGTAGCTCCCTCTCAAGCGACAACTTCATGGCTTTCTCCTCATGAAATTTGATATCCCGTTGCATGATAGTCATCTGACTGCCTATCAAATACACACGATAATTGTGGGGTGTTTCGGTGTAACCCAAAAATATCCCAACCTCTATGGTCGGCTCCAGCTTCTTCCTAGCATCCTTCGTCACATGAATGTAAACAGGTGAGCTAAAAATCTTCAAATGAGAAATATCAGGCTTCTTACCAGAAAACGCCTCTTCGGGTGTACTCATGCCATGTACTCTATGCGGACAACTATTTTTCACATAAACCACAGTGTTGCATGCCTCAGCCCACAAGTGTATGGGAAGGCCCTGATCATGCAACATCACCCGTGCAGCACCCACGATTGTTCTGGTCTTCCTCTCAGCGACCCCATTTTGCTATGGGTTATGAGGCGCTATGAGTTCTCTTCGAATTCCTTCTTTGCTGCAGAGGTGTTTGAATTCGCCAGAGATGTATTCACCACCATTATCGCTCCAGAGAGATTTCACTTGCTTCCCCGACTCTTTCTCAACCAGCGCCTTGAACTCACACAACTTTGAGTATGTCTCGCTCTTATTTTGCATGAAGAATATCCAACACTTACGAGAAAATTCATCAACAAATATCACATAATACCTATGCTTTGTTGTTGAAGCAACCGAGAAAGGTCCACACGTCTGTGTGAATTCTCTTAAGGATCGTCGAAGCACAAATATCCTTCTCATGAAAAGTGGTCTTCACAAATTTTCCCAAAGTACATCCCTTGTACTGATCTGACTGCGCAAGTGTACCTTTGGGAAGCCCGGTAGAAATCTACTGCAAAATTTTCAAAGTGCCATGGTGAAGATGGCCCAATTTCCTGTGCCACAATTCGCCCTCATATCAGCTCACCACTCCTTCTGCTTTGCCTGCCATTTCATCGCAGCCATCTACCTGCAATTGATAAATATTCTTAACTCGAATCCCTATCCTCCTAGTTTGACTAGTTGTTTTATGGCGCAGGAAAGCTTTTCCCTTGCTAAAAACAACATCATAACCCTTGTCTTCCAACATCGCCATGGAGATCAGATTCTTCTTCAATCCTGGAACATGCATGACATCCTTCAAGATGAAAGGTTTACCGGACTCCCTCTCAAAGGAAATGGTCCCGATACCAGTCTCACTGTATCTACCATCATCGCCCATCTCGATGTGCACTCCAATATCCTTTTCCTCCAAATCACTAAACAAATCTTTGTCTCCGGTCATATGGAAAGACGCACCACTATCAAGAAACCACACTGATCCCATCACACTTGAAACAAATCATGCGATCAAAGAAAAATCCAACTAAAATTGCAAGGCTAAGGCCTCTCTAGCTGCAGATCCAACAGCCTGCTTATTCTTCTTCTGTGGGAAACTAGTGGCGAAATGCCCGTGCTGGTGACAGTGAAAACACTTCACTTTGGACAAATCCTACTTCTTGCCTTTAGCTTCAGATTTGGAAGATTTCTTCCCTTTTCCTTTCCGAGCTTTGGCAGCCAAAGCGTAATTTTCTTCATCTTCATTCTTCGATGAAGATCCATCCCTGGTACCCCACCTTATCTCCTCTTGCACAAGATCCGACCAAATTCGCTCCCATCCTGGTAGTTTCTCCCATCCATTGACAGAGTCTTCGTAGCTATGCTAACTCTTCGGAAGCCCAAGGAGAGCCAAGCTCACCAAGTCTTCTTCATCAACAGTAACCCCCACACTTCCTAGCTCATCCTTGCAGTGGATAAACTTCGTGAGGTATTTTGGAATACTGTCACCTTTCTCCATTTTTATTTTTCTGAGCTTGTCTTTAAGCGCCAACTTCCTCTGGTCACTTCTGCTTTGGAACAAGTCTGTCAAAGCCTTCCACATTAAGAATGGATTGGATTTCCCATGAAGGCTAGACACAAAGTGATCCTTCACACCTTCCAACAAAATTTGTCGACACTTTGCTACCTTCTTTTTCCATGCGTCAAATGTGGCTGCATCGCTAGAAGCAGGCTTCAGAATATCAACATATATGAAATCCTTCAACCCATTATCATCCAGCACCACCTCCATCCTGTCCTTCCATGCTATGTAATTCGAGCTCCCATCAAGGGCATACGCCAATCGCAATCCGTTGAAAGACATTTCAATGAATGCTCAACTTTGACACTAAGAAAACACTGCAGCAAATTCGAATTCCACCAGCATAAAACTCAACTTCTTCAATAATTGAAATCTCCTCCAATGATAAACACTGCTCTGATACCATGTAGAAATTATAAATTATGTGTTATATGTCCAATATTCTCCCAATCTCACACTATTTTAACTTCATGCAAAATACAGAATCTATTCCACCATTGATCATTTGCGGAAATTAAATCAATATTGCAATGCACACATGAAACAATAAAAATTCACACACATTAACACAGTTGTTTAACGAGAAAACCTGAAGCTGAAAACCCCAACTATCTTTATATAATATATATCATAGAGATAATGTAACAATCCTCATACAAAACTGATCATATCAAGCTCTCAGTACAATACAATCGCTACACACTAATTAGGCTCGATCTTGCAAATCCATGCACCAATATTTGCCACCTACTAGCCTACCTCTACTGCGTAATCCCTGTTGAAGAATGGCTCTGAATGAGTTCGAATTTCTCTAGCCTTTCTCAAGCAATCCTCATTGGCATCTCCACTGAGTGTTGGATGCAATCAATGCATCAGTATAGTCACAACTGATAGTCTATCTTGCCCTTTCACCTATCTCTCCATTGGTCACCAATGAAACTGTTGTCTGCTCAACTTAGTGTTCCTAAATTGATGTCATAAATTGTCAACCAGGGCTAGTAAACTATTGAAGTGAAGTGCAATATATGTGCCTAGGTATCTTCTTCCTACTTCGTTGTGTTTAGTGTTTTTCTAGTGTTTTTGGTTTTGTGTTTTTGTGCTAAGAGGAAAAGAATTAAATTGTTGGCAAAGAGAAGTTACTGATCATACTAAAAACAGAACAAAATCTACTCTAAACTGTGTATGGCACCTAAGAATAGAAAATTATAATCCATAGATTGTAAAGCTTGACAAGAAAAGTAACTCATAACATTAACTCAGTCCAATTCATTTCATTAGAGGTATGTTGGAACAACTTGAGAATAGGATAAGTTTGATGTAATGAAGTTCTCTTTAGTAAACAACAACTTAAAATATTACAGAGAAAATCTCATCCATTGTTATAAATTTGTTGGAACATTTGGAGAAAATATTATCTACAATATATTAAGGAATCCTATGCTAAAATAACTTATGACACTAGAATTAACCTATTCTGCAACTCAAAATGTCACTATTAAACCTCATTCAAGGGTTAGAGATCTCTTGGAATAACTTTGGAAAAAGGTTGTTTGTAAAATTATGAGAAATTGTAGAATAGTTAAGAACTCAAAATGATATAAATAATTCTTGTCCATATGATAATGATGTGTTAGAAGAGACTAATAACAAGAGCAGCTTGTAAAATAATGAGGGTCTTTTAAGTCTAATTAATAGGACTAGAATGCAATTAACTAATAAAACTTGAAATACAATAAACATAACTGAAATAAAATGCAATTAACCTCCGAAGTACTACAGATCTATCTCATTCACATGTTAGTGATATATTGGAACAATTCATGAGAACAAGATTGACTGTAATATTCGATGTAAGTAAACATAAAACATGATGCTCAGAAAACTGCCTAAATTAAGAATAAACAGAGTTAAAAATCACTTATCTAGAAAATATGCACAAAGCCTTTCGGACAGTAGGGGCCCTCTACCATAAGATTGGCACATGAATTCTCAACTCCTTAAAATTGCTTCAGATCATGTATCAAAGTTGTACTTCTTTCATTAAAGGAAAAATGCTAAGAAAACAGAGTATCACAGTTTTTTAGAATTAACAACAGAACATCAACTAGCTAGCCGTCTCTCGGTTCACCGAGTTATTCTTATAAGAAAAAAATATAACTTTCATTGAGTAGAAATAGGCATAGGTGTCCTTTTCAATCAAAATCGAATTAGAACTCCTATTGAGGACTCGTACTTTGCTGAAGACATATGCAGAGTCCTTGTCCTTGTAGAAGTCTACTTCTTAGTTTTGGCTTCCTCCACGTGCATAACCACTTGCAGATTTTTGCTCAGACTTTGTAGAGGGAAAGGAATGATGTAGGAGAGCTTTGGAATTCAACCATATGTGTTTTTCCCTCAAATGACACCTGTAACCTGTGTGAACATAAAGATAGTTGTGGAATATGCGACTAGCTACAGAATGGCTGCATTCTGTAGCTAAGTCTGATAAAAAATCACTATGACAACAAAACCACAAAAGTATAATAAATCAGTCATTGCATGCATTCTTAAAGTGACTTTAATCATTCCTATTGATCTTTTAAGCCTATAACTGATAAAGGGAAAATGGAATGAAGTGAAATTTGGTGAAAGGAAAGGACATCTTTGGGGCTCAACAACTGCCATGCACTATAGTTAACTGATGTATTCTTCAGTTGATTAATGAGTTATTATTTGTGAATTAATTAACTAATTAATTCACTCCACTCTCACTAGTGTATCAATCAGTTAGACTAGATACAACTAGCTCAACTGAGTCTAATTGAGTTAAACTAAATACAACTCCATAACTACTTCTTCCAACTATGTCATAACTCTGCCACTTGAGTTCTAACTCAGTCCTCCATGCAATAGCTCTAGTAAACCCTTAGGAATAGTGTAATTCCTTCTGTCAGCTATTGTGCCACATCTGTGCATTGAATTGAAGTGATCCTTGAGAATAAGTTGTTGTTTAGAGTCCAAATATTATTAAGAGCTAATAATATCCAACATATATTTTTAGACTGGTAGTCTAAAAATAGACTCCGCCCAAAATGTCTAAAAATAGAATTCCATCTATTTTTTCCAACTTGACCAAACATCCACAAATAGCATCCTGCAACTCATAGAATATAATCAACATGTCTAAAAATAGACATAGTCTAAAAATAGACTTTGCGCCAAAAATAGCCTGCAGGCCCACTTAGTGAAGGCGACTCTTTTCACTAAGCTCATCATATTGTTGAATCTCAACATTTGAAGCATGAATTCCACCTGTTGAGTTTGATAAATAATTTGTTTCGCTCTAGGATGAACTACTTCGGTTTGACCAACCTCCAAATAACATATTGGCTCTATTCATTGGTCGCTCCACCATCTATGATAGTGTGGAAACATTGCGATTAGTGTGCTTATCCTCCTACAGTACAAGTTGTCAATCTTGTTGCACAACCCTCATCAACTTATCATCATGATTGAATATTTCCAGGATCATCTATTTCAATTTTTTTTACTTTTAGTTTTTATAAAGTGTTTTTACTTTTTGTCACACCGTCTATTTAGTTTTTAGTTAAATCCAGTTGTGCAATGAGGCACGCCTAGTTTTTATATGATCACGAATTGTGAAAAATCAAGAAAATAATATTTTGTTAACGGGTTCTCATGAGGGAAGTCCCTATATGAACAAGTGATATGTGATTGAACAAGGGTTCATAATTTTTGCAAGAGAATTTGTTTATTTCTTAAAGAAGCTTACAACACTTTTGGGTCTATGAATGTATTGTTTCAAGAATGATTTAATATACATTCATGGTGATTCTGGCTCATTTGTACATGTAGCACATATCTATTCTTATGTGTGTGTGTGAATTATTTTACGTTCTACTTCACAGATATTATGTAACTGTAGCTGTTGGAAATGAATTTTTGTGTTCATGAATTCGTCTGGTTCAGAAATGATGATAACCACTCTATGAACCGAGAAAATTTAATTCCTTAAAAGTGCTCCATAAATATTTTCATTTCACTTTTCCTCCCTTCTGCCTTTTCACTCTAGTTTTTGACATGTTGGATTATTACTACGCTTAAACCCAATATGAATAATTCTCATCTTCCTTTTCTCTTCTGTTATACTATAACTAAAGGTCTGTGTGCATGGATGTGAATGACCGTGATTGCCTGTGATATGAACTTCATCTTGCATCATGATTCATGAGTGTAGAAATTCTTATATGTGTTCAATTAGGGAAGTTTTTGAACCAATATTCTCATAATAATTCTTAATATTGAGGGTACTTGGGCCGTGTCATGTCTAGTACAAGACCCTACTAAGATGGCCTAGGCATTGGTCTCCTAATCAACCAAGGGACTGCCTTAAGGAGCTACAACAAGTCTACTAAAAAATATGGAGAGTGGGAACTTGTTGTGCGTGGCATTTAATTTTGTATCCATTGAGTGTCTACAATTGAAATTTAAGTAAACCTTAAAGGAGATAAGTCCAAAATACAATTTTAAAAAGTATTTTTCTTCTTTTTCTTCCAAAATATTCTCCCCTAATCATTAAACTTGGTTGTTTTAAAGTTTATTTTGTTGAAATTTGCAACAAGAAACACTGAAATTCACATCCAAAAATAGCATGACAACACACACACTAGTGTGGGACCACAGGTCACACAGTGATGGGTCCAAGCAATACATTAGTGTGCAAGCCAATTTATTTAATAAATTGGAAATTTGTCTAATTTAATTTTCCCTTAGTTAAATTGGACAATAAATTGCAATCTTATCTCATAATCAATTGTAATAGTTAACTGAGTGTGATAGACTCTGTTAGCTCATGAAATTCGAGTTGAGGGTGGTTGGTGAGGCATGTAGAGTGATTCTATTTGTTTTAGAGTCGAAGTTGCGGTTAGTGTATTAGTTTAATGCATGAGAAATTAGTTAACTCAATTAAGTGAGTTAAAGTCAGTCTAACTAGTTGTAACTGATTTTTGCACTAGTGAGAGGTCAAGTGAATTAAATCAGATTTAATTCATATGTAGTTATCTGTCAAATGACTGATGATTTACTATTAATAGTTGCATGCATGTCAGTTATGATGAAGACCCAGTTGAGACAGAGGTTAAAGGGAAGTTATCTATCAGTTGTATTTGTATCATATTGCCCAGGCACAATTTAACACACCATAGGTTTCCCATGATACTTGCGCAATCAAGGAAGACTAAAATTCATAAATAATAGGGATTTCATTCCACAGGGATTTTGTGAGAAAGGCAGGCTGAATACATGATTAGAATTGGCTAAGTATTGGCTCAATTTTGTTTGGATTAGTGTGAGACAGTTAAGAGAGTGCAGCAAAATCTTGTGATTAAGAACGCATTGTATTGTTCCATGATTCCTTGGTTCATTATACAATAGATATAGAGGGTTTTTGAGCAGCAAGCTTTCCCCGGGAAAAATATCTGTGTTGTGGATTGAGTTGATTCTTTATTTACTTGGTGTTATTGTGCGATTGTATTTAATTTCTGCAAAATTAATTGTAGAAGGATTTAGTATATTTCATGATCATATTGAATCCATTGGTATATATATATATATATATATATATATATATATATATATATATATATATATATATTTATAGTTTCAGAAAGCACTATAGTGGAGAATAAATTGAGTTTGTGTTGAACAATATTCAAACTTTCAGATACTTTCGTTGATGTAACAAGCGTCTCAAGATGGCTTTCAATGTATTAAGATTCAAATATGAACTTGAAGGCAGTTCTACTTATATTTCATGGAAAGACATAATGGATGTAGTTTTGGAGGACAACGGGTTGAAAGAATTCATTAATAATCATATTCCCAAGCCTGCAACAGCAGGGGCCACTCTTCTTGATGCTTGGCAAAAGAAGGTAGCAAGGGCGAGGAGGATCTTATTAGAGGGAGCACGAGACCACATTGTCTCGAGTCTCCATGGCAAGGTGACTCCACATGTAATGTGGAAGACCTAGACAGATCTTTTCAGAACAACAACAACCAAAGGAAGTTGGTGCTAAAGGAAAAGCTCAAGAAAATCAAGAAGGAGGAGGGTGAGATGGTATCAACATACTTGGAAAAGTTCACTCATTGTTGAGATGAGCTTGGAAGTGTTGGTGTGATCATATCAAATGATGACTCGGTGAGCCTAGCACTTCTAGGCCTTCCCAAGAGCTAGCATAGCTATCATGACTCTGTCAATGGGAGGGAGAAGTTACCAAATTGGGAGCGACTTTGGTCATATTTGGTACAAGAAGAATTCAGGAGGAATACCAGGAATGGATCCTCATCCAAGACTAATGAAGATGAATATTGTGCCTTGGCTAGTAAGGAAAATAAGGCTAAGGGAAATAAATCCCAAGGCGAAGTGGGCAAGAAAGACTTGTCTAAGATCAAATTCTTTCACTGTCATGAGCATGGGCACTCTGCTACAAATTGTCCACAGAAGAAAATCAAGAAGGATCCTACAGTTATAGCAGGTGAAGCATTGGCTTCACAGTTCGAGCTTGATTTTACTCTTATTACATGCATGGCCAACATTTTAATGGGATGCATGTGGTATTTAGACATTAGTGCCTCATTCCATGTGATGGGGAGTAGAGATCTCTTCAGTGACTTGGAGGAGAAGGACCTCCAAAAGAGCATAGAGTTTGGAGATGACAAGAGGTATAGCTCTACTGGCATTGGTACAATTACCTTTCAAAGGAAGAATGGCTCCCATCTCAGACTAGCATATGTTTTGCATGTTCCAGGACTAAGGAATAATATTGTCTCCATAGTGGTATTGGAAGACCATGGTTATGAGGTGGTGTTTAGAAAAGGAGAGGTGTTCCTTAAAAATGTAGCCGCAGGACAAGTGAAGCAGATCGGTGTAAGAGTCAAGAACCCGTATGCTCTCAAGGTTGAGGATGCATGCAAGGTTTTGAGGAGAAAAGCAGTGGTTAATGACTTGGTGTTTGAGGGGGAGATATTATCTCTGAACATGCAGCATCAGAAGTAGTCTCATAAGGTTGTGGATCAGCCAAAATTGGAGAAGCAGAGAGGAGATCGAGTGAAAGAATCCACTCAAGCAGAGACCTCTAGGAGGGGGAAATTTCGAGCCAAAAGGGCAGAGGGAGTACATGCATCTATACCTCCAGGTGTGAGGTGGGGCGATGTGGAAAATTAACTCCAAGAAGAAATTAGACAGGGTTCATTAAGATGGTTTATCTCATGGATCGAACCTCGTTATGAGGAGCCCACAATAAAACAGTAGCAAGAAGAATCAGTTAGATTGATGCAGACATATGTCAGGAAGTCAAAAATCAGAGTGACAGGTGTCATATACTGGAGTGCAGATCAGAGTTGGTAGTAGTGCAGAGTGTATGGATGCAGATGTCAGCAACGTGGACAGTCCAGTAGACATATGCAGTAGCTAGAAACAGTCACAAGACTCTGATGATAGATGCATTATATTGATTCAATTGTTTGGAGGCTATTTAGTTTCAGAAGTGTTGCATGAAAGAGTTTCATGTGAGAAAACACCAGATAAGTATTGCATGCAAGAGTTTCATGTGCACATGCAAGAACATTCCAAAGCTACCGGATCGGGAGACATTGATTCCTTTCTTATTGAGAGGGAGTGTTGAAATTTGCAACAAGAAAAAGTGGAATTGGCATCCAGAAACAAAATGACAGCACACACACTAGTTTTGGACCATAGGTCACACTATGATGGGTCCAAGTGATACATTAGTGTGCAAGCCAGTTTATTTAATAAATTGGAAATGTGCCTAATTTAATTTTCCCTTATTTAAATTGGACAATAAATTTTAAACTTATCTCATAATCACTTGCAATAGTTAACTGAGTGTGATATAATCAGTTAGCTCATGAAATTCGAGTTAAGGGTGGTTGGTGAGACATGTAGAGTGATTCTATTTGTTTTAGAGTCCAAGTTGCAGTTAGTGTATTAGTTTAATGCATGAGAAATTAGTTAACTCAATTAAGTGAGTTAACGTTAGTCTAACTAGTTGAAATTGATTGTTGTACTAGTGAGAGGTCAAGTGAATTAAATAAGATTTAATTCATATGTAGTGATTTTTCAAGTGGATGATGATTTAACATTAATAGCTGCATGCATGCCAGTTCTGATGAAGACCCAGTTTAGATAGAGGTTAAAGGGAAGTTATCTATCAATTGTATTTGTAACAAATTTCCCGGGCACAATTTAACAAACCATAGGTTGCCCATAATACTTGCGCAATCAAGGAAGGCTGAAATTCCTAAATAATAGGGATTTCATTCCACATGGATTCCGTGGGCAAGGCAGGCTGAAGACAGACTAAGAATTGGCTAAGTGTTGGCCCAATTTTGTCTGGATCAGTGTGAGATAGTCAGGAGAGTGCAACAGATTATTGTGAGCAAGCACTACAAGGAAAAGACCCTCTAGCAAATGTTTTTGAGGAATCCCACAGAAAAATACCCCATACATCTGTTTCTAGCGGAGGTTACTAGAGGAGGTTGGCGGGTAGAGGGTTTTTCGGATGGTTTCCTCTCGATGCTCTTATCATTACACGTCACCCTAGTGCACTTGAACCACGAAAGCACTGGTGTGAACCAAAAAATTGGCACACCGAACACCGTGCACTCTGTACACACCCTCCTGGTGCATCTTATTATTCTATAGCACCGGTGCATCACATATATTCCACGCCATTGCATTATAAAACACAGCGCCAAAACCGAGACAACCAGGTGCGGTAGAAAGAAACCGCACCGGTCCATCATAATACATCATGCCAAAAAACAAACTGACCAGTGCGTTTGTAAGAAATAGAACCGGTGCGCCTATAAACAACGTGCACCGGTAAGGGTTATATTAAAAAAAAATTATGACAAAATAACTCGGATTTTTCAATTTTCCAGTGCTTCTGAGCTCTCAATTACCGGTGCATGCCCTACCATAGAACACACTGGTGCACACAAGACATTGGCACACTGGACAGCTTGCGTGACGTACACACACAGCCAAGGCCTCCTATTTCTGCAATGCACCGGTGCTTCACTGCTTTTCTTCGCCGGTGCATCATAAAACAACGCGCCAAAACAGAAATGCGTCGGTGCGTTCTTATCAAAGAGCACCGGTGCACCTATAAAACACGTGCACTGGTAAAGGGTTATATTAGAAAATTACAGTAAAATAACCAGGATTTTTTAGTTTTCCAGTGTTTCTAAGCTCTTAATTACCGGTGCGTGACTTCCCATAGAACGCACTGGTGCACACGAGACATTGGCACACCTGACATCTTGCGCGACGTACACACACATCCAGGGCCTCCTATTACTATAACACACCGGTGTTTCACCACTCTTCCGCGTCGGTGCATCATAAAAACCGTGCCAAAACAGAAACACGCCAGTGCGTTCTTACCCAAGAGAATTGGTGCACCGATAAACCGCACGCACCGGAATATCGTTACATAAAAAAAAATTAAGGCCAAAAAACCAGTGCTTTACGACTATTCAGCACCGGTGCTTTACAGATTTTCCGCCCCGGTGCCTCATCAAAATTTCACGCCAAAACTAAAACATCCTGGTGCGGTGTTAGGGAACTGCCCCGATGCATTATAAACAACGCGCCAAATTTGACACAGCCCGGTGCGGTTGTAGGTAAGTGTACCGATGCACCTATAAAACCCCGCACACCGGAACAAGGTTAAATAAAAAAATAATTACAGCCAAAAAACTTCATTTTTAACTTTTCTCAGTGCTCCAGAGCTCACAAGCACTGGTGCCATTTCCCTTTGTCTGAGCTGCCCTAACATCGGTGCTCTCATTGCACCCATTGCACGCACTGTTGGTCTGCATTGGCCACCAATCTCTAGCTTGCATTTTGAAAAACGGTGGACAAATATTCTTTTGAAAATTTTATAGCCAATATGCCCCCTCGACGGTGAAATGTACAGGTATGTTTCTAGTTTTTCCATAATTAAGCCTTTTAGCAGATTAGAAATTGAAATAACCTTAAAAATAACCATTAAAAAAAAAAAAAAAAATTGTTGCGCTGTGTGCCGGATCTGTTCGGCTTGCACCGGATAGCAGTGCCGCCTGTAAAATTTATAGGACGCACTACCACCGATGCTAATGATAGCTGCACCATTTCCGGGGTGGTACCGAAAGGCGCCCCGAATAATTTTTAAATAAAAAAACAAAATATACGATGATGCGCTCATTTATCCAGGCGCACCGTTGACCATGGAAATCACAATGCGGTGCATTAACGGATTTATCCGCCCAGGTGTATGTCAATGCACCGCATTCTGGATTCCGAGAGGGTCAACGGTGCGGCCAGGTAAAAGACCACATCATCAGATATGTAATTGTCATGAAGTCGGTGCGCTGATAGGATTATACGCGCCGAGGCATATATTTCAGTCAGCCACTATTCTAAACTTTGATAAAGTTAACGGTGCTTGAAAAATAGATAGCTGCACCGAGACCGGTATGTTGTATTTCATTACGAGCACCGGGACCGATGCTCTATATTCTTAAGACGCACCGCAACCGGTGCGTGACTGTTTTTATGGTGCACCGACTTGTCTGTTTGTTTTTTTTTCAATATATATATATATATATATATATATATATATATATGTATATTCCTAAATACATGTTTGTTTTAATAAAAAAAATATTTAATATGGAAATGATTCAGAGAGAAGAGGAGGAACAGCAGCAACAATAGGCTGAACAGTATGACATGATTCGCCAATGGGAGGCCCGAGAGAGGGAGAGAGATGCATACCCTCGCCCTATTACTACAGATACCCAGGAGATCCTTAAGCAGGTAGGCCTCCTCAAGTTCTATGAGGAGGCTACTTCCCTTAAGGCGCATAGTGTGTTTTTGAGATATCTTATCCGCAGGTGGAATGCCCACCGACAGGCTTTCCAGGTTGGTCCTAACCAGTGGTACACACCCACTAAGGAGGATAATTATTTTATTGTAGGACTATTAAGGAAAGGGGTGGATTTTCCCTCATTCCCAGATGTGCCAGCTGGTTGTGCAGCAGGGAGTCAGTTAGTTTACTCCCAGAGATACATTAGAGCACATGTATTGTCTCCTTCAGAGTTTCAGGTACCTGGAGGTCAGTTATGTATAGGTGCTTTTGGTAGACAGGACATGCAGTGCCTTTCCCTTATCATTTCGACCATTTCGCACAACACCAGTGACGGACAACGCATTAGATGCTCGTTTTTATGTTAAGTTGATTCTTTAGTATAACAACCACGACTTGTCAAGAGGTCTGCCATTTTTTTATGGAAGTTTTGTACAATCTTATATAGATGTCGTGCTCATTCACAAGGGAGGGTCAACTTCCCTTTTTCTTCAGAGTTGTTTTGTTTATTTTTTGAGAGGTTTCCAGAGATGAGACCGAGTTTTGTTCGACAGCCTCGTAGGCCGATGTTTGAGGCCCGGATGCACATGTGGGGGCAGATGATGCCCAAGAGGGGAGACACTTTTTTACAGCCAGGATATCACATGATTCACTGGACTTACTAGCCAATGTTGACGGGCTGCATCCCTTCATTTTGGTCCCATGTCCTTATGTTGTCTTAGATTGGCGAGGGTGCCCCAACATCCTCTTCACAGTTGATGAGCCAACATATGATAGAGGTAATATTACTGTTTTATTTATATTTATTCTAACATGTTATTAATTAACTTGTTTTTATTAAATTACGTAATGAAATTGTCTAATTATTGTTGTGTACTTGTATATATTTTGCAAACATTGGCTCTTTTGATGGCGAGTAGATGCCAGGTCCACCACATGATCCAAGTGTGGATCCTGATGATGACGATCAAGATATGGCTGATTTCGATCATGATCATGATAAGGATGAGGCCGGTGCAATAGAGAGACATGCTCCTGCTCGTCATGGTGCACCGGTGCCGCCTTTTGCTAGGCGTGGTCGACCTGAGACCAGATATAGGATGGAGTTGGTCAACTAACTCTGTGCATTGATTGTTGATGCAGGCATCAGGCCCGCTCATTACAGAGACATACAGGTCGATGATAGGCTATTAAGGATGTGGAGAGGCATGCCGTGTGACATGTACGGCCTAATGCGACATGTCATAGGAGCTATGACAACAATTATGCAACTCAGGAGGACTGTCCGTAGCTATAGGCATAGTCGAGCTACGACACGTGATGGACATGAGTCCGCGAGTAGCGACTCACATGCATCTCATGATCGTTCACCTCGTGGCGCGCTTGATGAGCATGACACTCCAATGGCATCATATGACAGTCATCATGGAGATGAGGCTGGACCATCGACCACATCCAGTCAGTGGCCTACAGCTACATCCATCAGTACTAGTCACGATGATCATGAGCAGGCTGGACCATCGACCGCTGAGGCTGCACTATTCACTGAGCAGGCCTCCACTACTACTTCTCATATTGATGTTGTACTACCACCAGTGGATGCATCCATCAGTACTAGTGATCATGATCATGAGCACGCTCGACCATCGACTGTCGAGGCTGCACCCAGCTTTACTAAGTAGGCATCCACTTGTAGTACTGCTATTGATGTTGTTATACTACCACCAGTGCCTAATCCATGACATTTATATTACAGTTGTATATTTTTAACATTATTCAGTTATATATATATGTATATATGGTCCATGTATTTTATGTTCATGTTGCAGTTGTACTTAATTTTCATGTTGGTGATCATCATGATGTGGCACATATTGTTAGGTCATGTTAGATATGTTCATTTAATGTTTAGCTTGCAGATAGATGTGTATATGTGATAGCATGAGTTATTCGACATATTGAGATGTATATTTGATGTTTGTGTTGTGATGATCTTAATATATAATGTTAATTTAATGTATGAATGTGTTTATTAGTCGAATATGATGTTTCTACGATGGTTATCATGATCGTGATGATGTTTATTAATTAATTTAATATTAAATGACCATGATATTTATTAAATATTATGTCGTGATTGTAATTGTAATTTAAATTTTAATTGTATGTAAAATTGTATTTGTATTTGTACTTATGTAATTTAAACTGTAATTGTATGTAAAATATTTATTAATGTAAAATTTTAATTGTAATTGTAATATTTAATTTATTCTGAAATGATTGTAATTGTATATATGAAAATTTGTAAAATTGTAATTGTAAATGTAATTGTATGTAAAATTCTAAAATTGTAATTATATTTGTAATTGTAATTTTAATTGAATTGTATGTAAAATATTTATAAAATTGTAATTCTATGTAAAGTTGTAAATGTAATTGCATGTAAAATTCTAAAATTGTAATTGTAATTTTAATTGAATTGTATGTAAAATATTTGTAAAATTGTAATTGTAATTGTAAATGTAATTCTATGTAAAATTTAAATGTAATTGTATGTAAAATTAAGATTGTAATTGTAATTCTAATTGTAATTCATGTATGTGAAATTAATGTAAAATTGTAATTGTAATTTTAATTCTAATTGTAATTATTGTAAACTTTTAATTGTAATTGTATGTAATATATTTGTAAAATTTTAATTCCATTAATGTGAAAATTTTAATTGTATTAATGTGAAATGATTTTATTAAAATATTTAAATTTGTAAATTTGCAAATAATTGTAAAATAACAAATCTAGAATAACAAGAATTTTTCTAACATAATAAAGTTTAGAAAATAATGAAAATAAATTCATGTACTTTATAATTATCATTATTTTATTATGACCTTACATACAAAAAAAGAGAGCTTTATACAGTCCGGTGCGCTTATTATCATAACACACACCGGTGCGTCGTATAAATAAGACACACCGGTGTGTCACAACTCTTCTGCATCGGTAACGAATAAATGCGGATAAAAAAAATGCAACTCTATTTTCTTTAAGTGAAAAAAAAAGCGGCAATTTGAAAAATGGGTGGAAAAATATTTTCGAAAATCTAATTTCATAAAATAATTCTTTAAATACTAAACACTTTTCATTATTTCATTATTTTTGCTAAAATTTTCAGCCAGATATTTGCAGGAGACAACCTGGAGCAAGAGAGCAGGAGGACATTGTGGAGCAGCAAAATACGTTTGAACATAAGTATTCAGACAATTAGAAGCCAAACCTCTGGTGATTCAAACCCTGTATCATAGAATTTGAAACCATCTCGTGATTAAATTTGATTATTTTTTTTTACTGTTTTTTGCAGTTTATCCATTTTTACCCTAAACCCTTCATTTTTTGTTTTTTCCCTTTCTTCTCCCTGTTTCTGTGATTTTAGAATTACGGTTTTTCATTTTAGATTGACTTCCAACCCACGAGACGAATTTCATAGTTGGATCCAAATCCATTCATCCATTGCGTGAATTTTTGAAAAAATGGATTTTTCTTTATCAGTGCGCCCTGCGTACTATACCACACCAGTGCTCTGTATTATACAACGCACCGCGAAAGTACTATAGTAAAAAAAATGAAAACATTTTTTCTAAATCCATGCGCCAAATCTAAAATAGGGCATCGGTGCTCCATTTAACTAGGAAAGCACCATACGATGTATTACACCATTTTTGCGGTGTGTTTATAACAACCCACGCACCGCTAGGTCTATTACACTATTTTTTGTGGTGCTTTTACAATACCCAATGCACTGTACGGTGTATTATATGGTTTTGTCGTGTGTTGTTAATATCCAAACGCACCAGCGGCGGTGTGGACCTCGTGAAAGGCGCATCGGTACCTTGAGATTTATTTTTCTACCTGAAAAGTTGAGAATTTATTTATAAATATATTAATGAATGATATGGTACATGTTTCAGATTGATAAAGAAATTTCTGACAAGAGATCAAGTAACAAAAATACTGTTAACACATCAAGAAAATAAAAAAAGATAAGTTCTTTGTAAATTCTTTATAAAAAATATTATTTTTGAACTGTATGTAAGTTTAAATAATCATGCAGAGCCACAAAATGACAAAGCTCGATATGATTATTTCTGATCTAAGACCTGAAGAGCGTAAAAGTTTAATGGAAAAATTGCAAAATGATGAATCAAGTGAATGAAAAAATACTATCGATCCAATATGAGTTTCTTTTTTTAATTATCATTAATAATATACTTAAAATTATTAGATAACATGTGTCAAACAGTCTACTAATTCACATCTATTTAATGTTATACAGGGACCAACAACTTAGAAAAGGAATGTTGCTCTAAGAAAAGAAAAAAAGCAGAACATGCAAATGAAAATCAATTGTTCCTTAGCTCATCTGGAGTGGTGCTGGAAGTTAACGAAAGGGGGAAAACTTTTACAAAAGTTTGAGAGATCTAGTGGAACGAATGTATAGACATTCTTTCCAACAACAAAAATGTGCTTCAAATCTAATATGTTATCATTGAATTTTTCAATCATTAGGTACAATAAATAAACAATTTAGCACTAAATATTAATTTTCAATAATTTTCTTGCAGAAAAGAAAAGAAAAAGGAACCCATTCAGCACAGAAAACAAGATGACAAGGAAGAAAATGGTTGATCTCTAAGTTTGTGAGTAATTGTTACTTCCTTATAACAACTTAACTGGATTTCATTTTTGTATTTTTTAATTTGTTTTACAAAAATCATCATTGTCGAATGTCTTCAAACAGGTGCTAACATACAAAGAAGAACCATCAAACGAATTGATTGAAATTGGGTTAAATATGGGTTGTGAGTATATGTTGGCATATTAGAATTTAATTGTGAAATTTGTAAGCATCTATCGATCTTGTTTTACTTAGCTCCGTCTATAATTAATAGAACAAAAACATCTTTTATATTAAATATATGATTTGTTATGGGGTATAAAACTTGTAGGAAACAAAGTATGGAACTGCGCCAACAGATGAAATTTTGAAAGATGGCATGGTACATGGTTTTGAAAGAATGTGTATAATTTATGAGTCAATTGTTGCTATGGTACATCATTTTTCTTTTCGATTTACATTGATGTATATTTTTTAATATTGCAATTTTCATTATTCTCACCAATGTATGTACAATCATTTCAGTTTATTTTTATGTTTGTAGATGGAAGGTGAAGAAGAAGAAAACAATCAATGCCATGAACAAAACATTCCTGAAAATAACCCAAGTCATGGAAGTAGCTCTAGCAGTGACAACAGTTCAAGCGAAGAATGATGATCACTATGTTTGGATATCAAAGCAAGGCATTTTATTTTTTGAAATATATATGTCTGTGAAATCAGGCATTTTGTTTAATGTAATGGACATAGTGTCCCAATTGAAAGACAAAGGGATACCAATAATTGTCCCATTTTGTATGATAAAGATTGTCTTATTCATATATATATATATATATATATATATATATATATATAATCATAAAATATGTTTTAATTTATTCTATTCGGTTCTCCATTGTCGTTATTGTGTTCTCCATTTTCATTCTCCATTGTTGTTCTCAAATGCACTAATAAAAATTTAATTCATATGAATATTGTTATAAGATATATATGTGTCGACTTTTGATGAATAATGAATTTTAAAAAACCACAATAGTTATGATATGATATAACAAAATAATCCAAACATCACATTCAAATGCATTAATAAAAATGTAATTAATATGAATATTTTTATAAGATGTGTCGACTTTTGACGAATAATGAATTTAAAACAATCACAATAATTGGACTGTCACAGACCGATGTTTCTAAAAAATACAACATGAAAACCAGTGTGTGTCAATAACTGTACACTGGTGCATTTATGTGTCTATATGCACTGGTGCCATTATACGATCTATGGGCACCGCACAAATACTGATACTGGTTATCAATATCGGTGCGTTTCTGTGATACTGCACACCGGGGTGTTTACGTATCTATAAGTACCGATGCATTTTTACGATCTATGGGCACTACACGAATATCGATACTAATTATAAATCTTGGTGCCTTTCTATGATACGGCGCACCAGTGCATTGATATGACCTATGGGCACCGCACAAATCCCAAAACCAATTAGAATGACCCCATGCATTGTATGACCAACACTACGCCCAGTGTGGTTTTACACCTAAACGTTCCAGTGCATTGGACTGACACAGCCTCGGGGCGTCGTCGGAATGTACGAACCGGTGCGTGAAAGGCATAGTAGCACACCGATGAAAAACATTCGTAATAACCTTCGACCGCCCATTTTTTTTTAGTTGTGTTGAATTTCTATTAAAAGCTCTGCCAAAACCTCCGTAACCATAAACAGATGTTGTAGAAAATGTTTTTTTGACAATTTTGGCTAATTTTATAACACTAAAAAACTCCTTTATAACCTCCGCTAGAGGGTCTATTCCTTGTAGTGAAGAATGCATTGTATTGTTTCATGATTCCTAGGTTCATTATACAATAGAGATAGAGGGGTTTTGATCAGTAATCTTTCCCCAGGAAACATATATGTGTTGTGGATTGATTTGCTTCTTTCTTTACTTGGTGTGATTGTGCGATCATGTTTAATTTCCACAGAATTAATTGTAGAAGGATTCAATATCTTGCTCTAGTATATTGCATGATCAGGTTGAATCCATTGGTATACATATTTTTTGTATAGTTTATACATGGTATCAAATCACCATAAATCAATATAGTGGAGAAGAAATTGAGTTTGAGTTGAAAAATATTCAAACTTGCAGATACTTTCGTTGATGCGACAAGTGACTCAAGATGACTTTCAAAGGCTTAAGATTGGAATATGCACTTGAAGGCAGTTTGATTTGAAATTGAACTTTTAGTTCTAACTCAGATTAAACTTTAAAACATGTATACAGAAAAAATGATTAAAAATCATTTAATTGAATGCTTTAATACAATATGTTCAATAACATAAGAAAACATTCAAAAGAAAGATAACAACACAATTGATAACAGAGTTCACCCCCTCCACTGGGCTACCCCTCGAGATTCGTTTCCAACAGGACGAATCGATATATTGTCATTCTGAATAGAGATAAATGTACATCGAATTTTACATCAAGGTGGCTAGCCGAGAATTCTCAACTATACATCCATACTCTGAAATACTTATGAGCTATCCAAGCTCTGCTCGAAAATGAATTTTTCAAGCACTCCAAATCTCTCCTTACTCTCTTTCTTCTTTTTCTTCCATGTACATAGAATGGCACTATATAGCTCTTAAGAGCCCAAAACTAAGGAGGAAACATCTCCTTACCTCTGATTTTAAGGACGAAATAATTCTCATATCCCTTAAAATTTTCTCATGAGATTTCTATGGAGGAAATATCTCAATCTCTACTTTCAAGGGCCTTATCCCCAAAACCTTAGGGATGAGAATAATCTATCAACTTCAATATGAAATTAGAAATTGAATTTTTGAATTGTTGAGGAAAAACCCTCTCAACGTTTTCAATTTCTATTTTACAAATATATGAGCACATTTAATTAAAAATAAACACATCCTCAACCTAGGCTTAACATGAGTATATCTTCTTCATAGTGCTCCTTGGGTTGTCTAGATCCTCCTGGATCAAACCTCCCCACTAAAAAAAACTTTTAGTCCTCTAAAAGTATTTTTTTCAAAAATTGAAGTTGATTTTGAATGAATTCAATTCTTCCTCTGAATTTTGGGAGCAATTTTGTTTTTATTTGATGTAATCTTGCATGCTACCTTGTTGGAATCGATGCTAAACTTTCCCATTGATTCTCCCTTCTCCATAACATGCTTTGAATGTTGCACATTGACCTAGCTTGCAAATTTTACAAGAATAAGACCTCCAATGAAAGGTCTAAGGCCAAAAAGAAGTGAAACCAAGAAGCCTGATGTGTTCTTCCAACTTTGTCCCTGTTCAAAAGTCTTAAGGACCGCGCTAAGTGTCTCCATAAATGCTACAACCAGTGTAGCATCTGTGGCAACTTGAGATGGAGATACTTCCTTAAAAATATCAAGCACAACTTCTACAATCACCATCCATACCATACAACCAGCTGCAAAACCCATGCAGAAAGGAAAGAATTTGTGGAAGGATTCAGCGTATATGAATGTTGGAACAGCCACCAAAGGCTATGAAAAGGACGTAATGACACTCCATATCAGTGCATTTGTTGGATAAAGCCCATGTGATGCCAGAACCATACTCATAGCTAATCCTTCTGGAACGTTGTGCACAAAGATGGCTATAGTTACCAAAACACCTTGTCACAGTCCTTTCGAGCCAGCAAAGGAGACTCCAACATCTGAACCTTCGCAAAAATAATGAAGAGTCATTATTCCAACCACCATGACCATCTTTCTGGCATCTGCCCCTTTTATATCTAGCATGCTAACTTCACCATATCATTCCAGCCACTTCTGACAGCATAAAATGAAAATTTCTCCAGCTAGGATGCCAATTACAACCCAGCTGCCACCGCTGTATTCCTGACCTTCTTGAACAAGGTCAAATCTTGTTGTCAACATGACTCCCACTGCTAACCCATTGCATATTCCAGCCCACTCTGCTTCTATTTCTACAAAAAATAAAGGCACTGCATCAAATCCTATTGTTTTTTCCATTACCAATGTTAGTCAGGCTAAATGTTGCGACGGGATATATATATATATATATATATATATATATATATATATATATTCCAGACCATTAACGCCACATATAATATATATGTAACAAACCTTATCCAAGGTTTTTGGTGCCACAGATATCATATCATATATTGAAATATATATAAACGAATCGTCGCACATATTTATATAGTTCACAACCACCGGAGTATGAACAGAACGGTCGGGCGGGGGTTTCGACTCACCGACCTCCAAAACTATATAATCAATGCCTTCAAAATGGAGCGCTAACCAATTGCGCTATACGGTGGTTCTTGTAACCAAGCCACCCGACTTCCCATTTATGCAATGCACAGAACCAAACTAGCCCAAAACTACTAGCGCATAGCCCGAAAAGGTTTTGTGTAGTCCGAGGTGGTTTTCTACAAGTAGAAGTGGTTTTTTGCAGGGTAGAGGTGGTTTTGAATTTCTCCAGGGGGTCTAGAGGTCACAATGGAAAAATATAGGCAAGTTTATACTCGTTTTGACTGAAATTGCGATCCAGTCACAATGGTGAGGTCCATTTTCTCATTTGAGTTTCTTTTTTTGAGCTCATACCTATAAAATTATTTTGAAAACAAAATAAAGTGGTCAGCACTGGAAGCTAAGGACCCAAAGATGTAGCCAGTAAGTATGGTGAACTTCATTATTAAATTCTTATTGTGTTGATGTGTTTAACTATGTTCTCATTTGCTTATGTTAGTCGCAATCTTATCGATCTATTGCACTAAGTAACATAAGTTGCTCACATAGACGTCAATAATACCTTTTTCATAAATACGGATCACAATTATAAGTATATTGCATGGAAAGATAGAATGGAGGCAATTCTGGAGGAAAACGGGTTTAAATAATTAATTCATAATGATATTCCCAAACCCACAGCAGCAAATGTTGCTCTTATTGATTCTTCACAATAGAAGGTAGCAAGAGAAAGGAGGATATTATTAGAGGGAGTACGAGACCACATTGTCTCGAGTCTCCATGAAAAGGTGACTCCACATGTAATGTGGAAGCCCTTGATAGATTTGTTTTAGAACAAAAGAGACCAAAGTAAGTTGGCGCTAAAGGAAAAGCTCAGGAAAATCAAGAAGGAGGAGGGTGAGACGGTACCAACATAATTGGAAAAGTTCACTCAATGTCGAGATGAGCTTGTAAGTGTTGGTGTGACCATATTAGATGATGACTTGGTGAGCCTAACACTTCTAGGCCTTCCCAAGAGCTGGCATAGTTATCATGACTCTGTCAATGGGAGGGAGAAGTTACCAGATTGGGAGCGACATTGGTCAGATTTGGTAAAAGAATAATTCAGGTGAAATACCAAGGATGGATCCTCATCCAAGAATAATGACAAGGAAGATTGTGCCTTGGTGTTATAGAGTAATTTGTCACTGTCCCTGTACTCTTTATTCCTTGATCTTGGAGGACCCATATAGTGACCCTTGTGTACTTTCCAAGCATGGAATACATACCCCTGAACCACACTTTGTCTACCAATTCATCTGCCTTTACAAATTTTCTGGAAGATCCCTATGTAAACCTGGTTTTCAAGGTCTGCGCTTTGTCTCAGTATCTAACCCGTGCCGATAATAGAGATTTTCACTGTGACCCGCCCCGATCGGCGCTCTGTCTTAATGTCGGACCCGCGTTGATCCTCTTTTGAAAAGTTTTTTAAATAGAAAAGAAGCTTCTGCGACTAGAAGCTTCGCGAGGCGGCAAGCTGGAAGTTTTTTTTTATGATATGGCCAAGGAATTCCCTTTTGGGCTTCTTGTTCCCAAGATATAGGAACTACTCCAAAGGATAATCTCTTTTCCCATTATTTGAGGACCCATAACCTCCTCCGCCATTGTTATATAAGGAGACCTATTTCACCTCTACTGCCTTAGTTAGAGTTAGCATATAGAGAAGAAGCAATCATAGCTTCGAGAGAATAGTGCAGTGTGATTGTTTTTGTGTGTTGAGAACATAGTGAGATCTTAGACCTTTCTATATGAGGGTTTTGTAAATGTGCTTGGATACGAACCTACCTAAGGAGAGCCTCAACATCAAGGCTTGGTTGTAAACTTACCTTGTCTTTATCATAATAAAATTCAACTGATGTTTATCTTCCACTCTTGTTTACATTTATAATGCAATTTCTAGCATTCCTTGATCAGTTAGATAGGTTGTAATTGTTTTATGTTTTTTGTGATTTTACGCTTGTCATGGTGTCTTGACTGTCTATACAGGTAATCAAACATTGGTAGCAGCGTGCATCGAGCTTGAGAAGAGCAACGAACAAATAATCTTTTGTGGAAGACGACAACATAGCATCAAGACATGGTAGGTCAACTTCCTTGCTCTAAATTTCATTTACAATCTAGGAAGGTAGATGTTAGTATGTTTCTGCAGTTGCTAGACCCACCTTAGGGCTAGAGGGATCACCTCTGTCCGCAGAGGGGATTTAACTGGACAACAACTTAGCAACTCCACTGGGGAGTTTCCTTTGAGTTTGTCACTCTTTGAGGTCTTAGTCATATGACGAGTTTAGTCGAATGAACATTTCCCTGTTTTTTCCTATGTTTTTCATCAATTACAATATTTTAGTTTTTTCTTGAAGTGGTGAGTCTGGTCTTGGTTAGGAGAAATTATTTGTTTTTTTTTTCCTTTTCAAGCATTGACGCTTTTATTTGTCTAACAATTGCGCCGATTAGCACTATTTTTCAGTTATCAAGCCGCGCTAATGGGTCGTTGGCACTAGTTTCAGCCCCTAAAGTCGTGCCAATTCCAGTATGTGTGAAACAATTAAGATTTTTTCCCTAAGTCTTTCACCAGTGTGTCTTTCCCTTCTGGTATTTTTCTCTGTATGATTTACATTTTCTCCCCTTCACTCAAGTTGGTTTTATTGACTCATTGGCTTGGTTTTTGGTTGTTTTTTGGGACGTACATCCTTACATCCTAGTTTTTCTAGGATCGTGCATCAATTGCATGGTTGCATGCTTCGTCGGAAATCGCCTTGCTTATTGAGTCAGTTTCCTTGCTTGGTGAGCCATATCTAGTTGATTGCCTTTTAATTTTTGGTTGATTTAGTGTTCAAGTCTCAAGTGTCTCTCGAGTTCATTTGGTCCACTTTTTCACTTGTGAGCATATATTACATTTCTCATTGGTTAGTTGAAAAGTCTTCTTTCTCTGATTTCTTGATGTAAAAGGGAATGAATGCCTTGTTTTGATCTCATGCTTTGCAATTCCTCTTTGTCCTTGAACTCATATGTCTCATAAACTTTTGAGGAATTTCGTTGCAAAGTGTTCAAAACAGGATTGTATTCTTAATGTTTGTTTCATCCCTTTTGCATTAAGCGAATTTGCATTCATTTAGTTTTCGTCTCAAAGTTTGCTTTTCGTTAAAATGCATTAGATCAAGTTGCATTGAAAAGTCATGTTTGAAATTTATCATTGAAATTAGATTACATTGTTTAATGATTGGAAACTAAAGGTCGCATTGAGTGCATTCTTGTTCAGTTAAAAGAATAAGGAAATTGTGCATAGATTACAATTGCATAGTTTTCAAAAAGAGTATTTTGCATAGATTACATTGCATAATTCGCATCATTGAATGTTTTAGATTAATTTTAGATAGTGAAGGTCATCTAGTTAGGAAAAAATTTTGTTTTCAGTATTACTGTTTGTTGCATCATTGTTTGATACTCTTCCCTTAACTAGATAGCATTCATCGAATCAAAATATTTCCTTTCTCATATAGCTGTATATAGAAGATTCACATGATAGCGGTAGGGCCTTGGAACTCAGACATAATTCAAGATCAAACATAAAAAAATTTCAATCAATCTAAGGAAGCATTGAAACTTAACGATCACACTTAGAGGTCTAAGCTAGAGACGTGTTCCGACGTCGTTAAACCTAGCAGTTGTTGCTCACCATCTAACATTAGACAACACTAGCACGGACTTGTGCTTCGCATACCCTCGCGTATATAAAGGGAGACCCTCATAGGTTGCAATTCTTTATTTGTAGGAAGTCGATTCTACTACCCTGTAACTGTGATACACTGAACACAACATTCGGGGAGACTACCTGCATGTACATCAAGTCCTTGGTCATTTCTCTTTTATTTGATCACCAAGGTGTATATTGCAGTTCACGAAAACTTGGTACACCCTCTTGCTTAGATTTCTTGAGTAGTCAATTTTGTCTTTTCATGACTCTCTAAAAGTGAAAAGATCATCGATAACTTGTACTTTCGATCTCGTTAAAACCGAAAGTGGCTAGAGTCACCTTTTGTCCTTTTCTCAACTCTTAAAACATAAAAAGGCAAAGTTTTGTTTCAGTGTCTTAAAATTAACTGCCCACGAAATATTCCTGGTTAAAGTTATATTCCTTAGTGATTCTTTAGGGTTGTTTCCAATGGAAAAATTTCCAGAGTTCATCAACCAAGGAATCCCCTCAGATGGGAATCCTAGTCCTTTTCCTCTGTTCGAGAATGTTGGTGCCCCGTATATGGAAACGTTGTCCCTCCCGGGATTAACCATTGGTCTTCCGGTTTGGTTTTTTCAACCCCTGTGGTTTTGAACATCCAAACCATTTCTCAACCAATTTCTCCTCTACCTAAACCATGTCAACCCCATGTTGATCCTAAGGTTGATCCCTCACCTTCTTTTCCTATTTCTTCACCTCGTTAATATTATTCGCCTGGTGAAAGTCTGGATTCTAGTAACCAGGTGGCTAAGAATAAGAAGTCGAATAAGAAAAGGAAAATAAGCTAGGGGGAATCAGAAAATATTGCTACCCATATAGCTAGTATCGAGAAACCTCCCACTCCATCTCAAAGAGTCAAATTCCCTTGCAAGCTATGTGAGGGTGACCACCTTCTTCGTGATTGCCCTGGCATTCCCAAGGTACTAGAAGTGTGGTCTATTAGCCCGATTTGTCCTTCATCATCAACCTCTGGGAAGCATGATGATAATGAGACTTTAACTAAAGATAATGAGACTCGTAAGAAACAGGTTAAGATCGAATTTCCATGTAGGTTGTGCGAAGAGAACCATCCCATTCACCTATGTCCTTATATGGATGAAGCTTCTAAAGTGTTGGATACCCTTTCGGCTTCTGAGTCCTGTCTTTCCATTGGTTACAAGATGTTTTCTTCGAGTCCTCTGCTAGTTGATCAAGTCATTGATCAGGATTCATCTATGGTTGATCCCGCTCTCTCTGAAGGTTATTCTCCCGAGTCCATTCCCAACCAATAACTGGTTGAGAAAAAGGTTGACCTCATTCCACCTATAGTCCATCAGGTCTTTTCCCTCAAGAGTGGGTCTCATCCCAGTCAGGTTTTTTTTTTCCTCCGAGTCCCCAGGATCAGAGGGCAATCCTCCCGTTTCCATGATCCAGGAGGATGATCCTCCGACTCCCGTTGCCGTAGCTCCAGAAAGTTATCCTCCTTCTCTCATTTTCGAAATTTATGGGAATAGTATTTCTGCTCTCGTAACGCAAGGGGATAATCCTCTTATTCCTATGGCACCTCCTCCATGTAGTTTGGTCATTTCCTTTGATTGGAGTCGTTTCACGGGATATCGTCTTCCTTCTTATGTTCCCTTTGAGATCATTGTACAGGCCTGCAATATGGTCATACTAGGCACGATTATAGATGAAGGTGCCTCAGTCAGTATTTTGTCCTTAACTACATGGCAAGCTTTGGGTTCTCCACAGCTTGTGCCTGTTACTCAGAATCTGTTGGCTTTTAACAGAGGAAAAATTCAACCATTAGGGATCCTTTCAAAGTTTCCTATTAATTTCGGAGCAAAAACCATCTATATAGACATGATGGTGGTCCCAGTCTCCTTGCATTTTAATTTACTCTGGGGGCACGACTATTCTTATGCCATGGGCGCGCTTGTCTCTTCCCTCTTTCGTGTGATCTGTTTTCCACATGAAGGCCGGATCGTGACCATTGATCAACTTTCATTCTTTGGTCCTAATGTGACATCTGGTCTACCGTCATCCCTTCCTGGCCCTTACCTGCCAGTGATATCTTCCCCGCCACAGGTCAATTATGTGGCTACCTGTCCCATGCCTACATTCAGTGATAATGCCATTGTGCATCGTGTGTTGGTGGCATTGGTCCTGATTTCCAGAGTGTTTTTCTCCTGTTGGATGAAAAAATCTTGAAAGCCATGACTTCTCATTCTTCATGATAAGTTTTGCGGAGCATAGTTCATTTTCTTGCGTCAAGCTCCTTAAAAAATGAAACAAGCTCTTTGGAGCATAGTTCATTTTCTTGTGTCAAGCTTATTCAAAAATGAAATAAGCTCTTTTGAGGATAGTTATTTTACTGTGTCAACCATGTTAAAAAATGAAACGGGTTCCCTTTTCAATTCGAGATTTTTATTAGATCTCATAAAATCCCAGTCGGGTCTTTCGCCTGATCTTGTAATTGAACCTTCATTCCATCCACCGGTCAGTAACTAGTATTCTACTCCGGTGAATGCCATGAAGCTAGGGGGGCATGTACCTAGAATAGAGTCGCCACACTAGGGGCATGAAAATCTTATTTCAAGCACGGTTTTCTAAAAAATTTCAAGCTTGTGTAAAAATGAAGCCAATTTCAACCAGAGTTTCCTGATTTCAAGCTTGTGTAAAAACAAAACCATTCTTATTTTACCTCTCATGATTTCCATTTTATCAACCTGTTTTTCCAGATGAGCCTTGGTTTTCTCATTCCGTCGTCACCATCTACTTGGCCGATCATACGCCTTCACTTGATTATTTTACCCATTCCTGAGGAACCGCTGTAATGAGTGGCCTTATTAGAAAACCTCTTAAAGTTTACTTGTTCTGAGTAGTTCCACCATCACTTGAACCAATTGCTACCCTTAATACCACTCGTTCCTCCAAGAGGAGTCAACTTTCAACTCTTTTCTGACTCTCAAAAATTGAAAATATTTTCGAGATTCTTGTTGTTTTGAACTCGTTAAAGGGTGTGAAACGCCATTTATCCAGTATACATTTACCCCTTTTTCGGGCTGGGATAAACTATTTATGAAAAGGAATACTTTAGCCAATCACGAATAAGAACTTATCCTAGATACCGTTTTCTACCTTTTCAAATCTCTGAGACTACTTATGAAAAGGGACCTGCTAGAGTTTTATTTTCCGCTTCTTTTCAAACTCTCTAAACATGAAAAGATGTCGAATTATTCCTTTTTCAGACTCGCTAAAACTAAATTACATCGGAAATCGTCACCATGATGTAACTGAGTTCCTCCTTCCTTGGGCTCGTAAAATGTACTCGGATGGATTTGTCTGAAGGAAAAACTTATACGACAAGAATATTCTATCCTCTTCAAGCTTGTGTAAAAATAAAGAGGTACTCGCCATAAATGGTGGGGGAAAATGGAAGTTATTTGTCAGTTGTGTCGGCAGTATGTTCTTGATCAGCAGTTCTCATTGATGTCAACCCAAGCAGCACCACAGACTACCCTAATATTGCATGGAAATTTTTACCTAAAAAATTAATATATTCTAGGTCAATAATTATTTTGATGGTTTCTACTTGTCGATATGTTTTCGTTGATATATGGCACGCCACGTAATTCTTCACGGTTTGAGAGATATTCATGTTTGAATTTTGTACCCCTAGTTAGTGAGATAAAACCCCATGGGTTTATGGCATGGGTCATTGAAAAGTCATAATTAATATTTTTTAAGCTCCTAAAGTCCCTCCCATGTTCACTTGTTGAAGCCCCTCTCAACCTAAGCATTTATATAAATTGTGATCCTCATATCCTCCTTATGCAAGGGATTTCGTCATCTGAAACATGTTATCATGGAATTTTCGATCTAACTTTTTTTATACGAAGGTTCGAAAGCTGAAATTTTTATGAAGAAAATCCAAAATCTTGAGGAAGCTCCTATAAAAATTTCAGATCAAGGTGTTCAATATTTGTGGAGATATTATCTGTGGAAGTCAGTGTTTTTGCAGGCTCCTGAAATTCATCTCAAAGAAGTGACCTTGGGAAAATCATCATAGCTCTCTCTCTGAGTATCAGAATGGAATTCTGTAAAACATGGAAGATAGTGCATAGATTTTAGTTTTGTTTCTATCAATTTTAGAGCTGAATGAAAAACAGTGACACGTGGCATGCCATATAAGTTAGCTCTACTGAAACAATCCATAATTAGGGCATTGTGAGAGATTGGGCATAACTCTCGCTTGAAAAAACCAAATTGTGTCAGACCTATGGCATTGGAAATAAGACTCAGAGGAATACTAGAAGACCAAAAATCACATATTGGGGATCTTAAATAACAAAGATACACCATATTCAATATCGAGCTCCTTGAAGGCAAGAAAAAGATAGATCATGTGTTGTCAAGTGCTGCAAAGGACCAGAATTTCTAGGGCAACAAAGCAAAGCATGATGCAACAGAGGGTAGCATGACAAGATTAGAAACCAAGGTGCAGAACAGCAGTAAGAAGTTCATCACATGAAGTCTTCAAGTGGGCAACACTGCATACAGTCACTGTAAAGGTATCATTGTACTAAGTCATTGTAAATACATTATTGTAAAAATTGTACTAGTGTCTATTTTCCAAGAGTTGAAGAGGCGTGTCGGGAGGTCTAGGATCATCATTAGGTGGTTGTGTCATAGTTGGGGTTATGGTCTACTGTGTCTTCTTCTTCTACATCATTCTATATCATTGTAAACTGGACCATTTTCCCTAGTACTGGAGTCTATTCTTCTTTTATTCTTCTACAGGGTGGCAGGGTGGTGCTAGGGTGAGTTGTAGCTCATTGGGTGTTGGGGAATCCATTCAATTGACTACTGAAGAATCTCGAGCATTGGATCATCCATCCAGTGGGAGCTGGAGAAGAATTATTTTCTAGATTCTAGGAATTTGGTGCTTTATTTTCAATTGTAGTTGAATATTAAAGAATTATTAGAAAAGCATTAGGTGGTTTTTGTGTTGGAGTGGGTTTCCACCTTAAAAAATGTGTGCATTTGTGTTCCTTTTATTTACTACTATCATTGTACAAATACTGATAATAATTGAAGATTAACTAATTCTCTAACTAAAAGGAATATTGATTCACGCCCCCTCAGTATTTCCAACAATTGGTATTAGAGCTTGGTTCCTTCAATAGCAGTTTAACAATTGGAAGGAGTTCATGGAGCATACCAAGAATGGTGTACCTATGTTCAATGAAAATAATTATACACTCTGGAAAGGAAGAATGTAGGTCTATCTCTTGGTGCAAGGTTATGAAGTATGGGACACTGTTCAAAATGGATTTACATCAACCGCGGATGAACAAGGTAAGAAGAATTTGGTAAATGATGCAAAATCAAAGAATATTATTATCAGTGAAATTGTTGAATCTACTTATCATAAGGTGTTGGGTTGTAAAACTGCCAAAAATGTATGGGACAAGCTTGAGAATATATATTAAGGGACTCAAATGTCAAAGAAGCAAAGCTTCAAATCTATAGAGCAAAATTTGAACAACTCAGAATGAAAGAAGATTGCAACATTGTTGCATACTTCCAATACGTTGATGAAATAACCAATACTCTGGAAGGATTGGTAGAGCTAATTGACGAGAAGAATATTATAAGAAATATTCTTAGAAGGTTACCAGGGAGATTCAACCCAAAATTATCAGTCTTAGAATACAGTGCAAATCTGGAAAAACTTAGCAAAGAGGAATTACATGGAGTTCTCACAGCATATGAAATGAGACTTGATGAAGAAGAGGGTACTTTGCATATAGAAAATGCGTTTGTTGCATCTAAGAAAACCAATAAGGAAAAACAACCTTCATTTGAAAATTCATGCACCTACAAGTGTGAAGAAAAGGGAGATGATGGAGAAGGTCTTTCCAATGAATAATATGCTTACATTACAAGAAAAATAAAAATTGGTAACGGAAAATTCAAAGGTAAACTTACATTGATATGTTTCGGCTGTGGTGAGGTTGGGCATTTCACAATTAAATGTCTGAACATAAGTGATGGCAACTCAAAAGGAAAGAAAGACTTTAATAAATTCAACAAGCAAGAAAAAAGGAAAGGATCCAAAAGGAAATTTCTCTCTAAAGAAGATAGCTGATCATCCAATGAAGACAGTAATAGCGAAGAAGAAGCTAATGAGAGAGTATTGTTTATGGCCAAGCACAATAAACAAGAGGTGTCAAACAATGAAGAAGAAGGGTTGACTATAGAATATTTTTCTAAGGAGGCAATCAGGCTTATAAAAGAGCTTAAGGATGAGAAAATCCTTTCCAATACTCTTCAAGAACAAGTTCAAGGTCTCAAAATTGAAGTTGAAAAAAACAAATGTATTGAAGAGTGACTTCAAAAGAAGTTGGAAGAAAGCAACCAATAAAGGGAAGCATTAGAAGCCGAAGTAGTCTCGCTGCGTAAGGAAGTGAAGAAGGGAAAAACTGTCCAAAACTATGCCAACAACTCAAGGGCATTGGAATAAATCATTAACAATCAACGATTTTACAACGACAGAACTGGCCTCGATTAAAAAGAAGAAGAAGCAGGAACTTCTACAACAAAACACAATGAACCTATCAGATCTGACATGCATGTAGACCTCATTGGACAAGATTCGCAAGAACGTCCTTGGAAGATGATTCCTCGACGAAGATTTCCATCCAGGGACCAACATATTTTTTATGGCTATTGTTATTCATGTGGAAAATTTGGTCATAAAGTTGTAGAATGTCGCACTTACCCTAGGAACCAATACAATTCCAGGAGATCCTTCAAATATGAACCTCCCAGGGCTCAATGAAACATCAATAGATTTGAACATTTAAGAAATAACATGGAATGTTACAAATGTCAGAAATTTAGACACATGGCCAGAGACTGCATACTTGAAAATCCTCCAGAAGAATATTCGAAGCCACATAATGAACGAACATGGAAGGAGAAGAAGACTGATAATTGTGCTCTCGCTCTCAAGGCTCAAAACAACAAAGATGTGTGGTATGTTGACAGTGGTTGCTCAACGCATATGACTGGAGATAGAAGGAAATTTGTATCTCTGAAAGAGAAGAAGGATGGAACCGTATCCTTTGGAAATGATGGATCTTCAAATGTTATAGGATCAGGTACCGTCACTCTCAGAATGAAATATGTTATAGCCAAGAATGTTCTATTGGTTGAAAACATGATTCACAATCTGCTTAGTGTTGGACAGATGTGTGATCAAGGACACACAATGCTATTCAACTCCACAAAATGTGAAATTAGGAAAGGTAGGTATGGTAAAATTGTGGCTACAACAAGTGGAGCTGCAAATGACATATATGTTCTAGATGAAGAAACTAGAGCATGTCTACTAGCTAAGGAAGATGAAAGCTGGTTATGGCACAAACAAATGGGTCACATAAAATTTGAAAATCTTGTCAGGATAAGCAAAAAGGAAGTAGTACGCGAAATGCCAAAAATCTCAAAACCTTCCAACACACTATATGAGGCCTGTTGGCAAGACAAGCAGACAAAAGTCCAATTTAAAACAAAAGAACACTTTGCATCACATCCATTGGAATTGATACATACTGATCTATATGGTCCTGTCAGAACAAAAGGCTTAGATGGAGAATTATATTTCATGTTAATGATAGATGACTATTCCAGGATGACAGCCGTTAGTTTCCTAAAGAAAAAATTTGAAGCAATTGAGTGCTTTAAGATCTACTAGGAGTTGATATAAAATGAAGTTGATTTGAAAATAAAGTGTCTAAGATCAGATAATGGTGGAGAATTCACTTCCAAATTATTTCAGCAATACTGTGACGAAAATGGAATAAAAAGACAATTTTCAACAACACAAACACCTCAGCAAAATGGAGTTGCTGAAAGAAAGAACAGAACCGTACAGGAAATGGGTAGAACAATGTTGAAGGACTCAAAATTGGATGAAAAATTCTGGGTTCAAGCAATTGATATGGCAGTATTCATTATCAACCGAAGTCTTCTTAGAAATAATTGCAACAAGACCCCATATCAATTATGGAAAGGAAAACCAGCTAATGTAAAATATTTCAGAATCTTCATAACCAAATGTTATATCAAAAGTGAAGATCAAAACTTGGGTAAGTTTGAATCACATGTTGATGAAGGTATCTTTGTTGATTACTCACGCAAAATAAATACCTATAAATGTTATAATCTAAGACGAAAACATAAATGTTACATTTGAAGAAGATGGTGCTCTAATGAATAATGATGAGGATCTAGAATCTTTGAAACTTGAGACAGAGGTTGAAAAAGACACAGATAAAATTCTAGAACAAGAAGTAACTATCAACTAGGAAGAAGTAAATAATGATCATCAAGATATACCAGAACAACAACAAGAAGCTCCTCCAAAGAGAAAAAAAATAATGGATTCAAAAGAACCATCTATCAAATCAAATCATTGGTGACATAAATGAAGGTTAATAGCTTCATTCGTCACAACAAGCTCACATTGCTTTTCTAGCAACCTTTGAGCCTAGTAGTTTTGAGGAAGCCAGCCAGAATGAACATTGGGTAGTAGATATGAATGAATAATTGGATCAAATCGAGAAGAATAACACCTTAGAATTAGTTCCATGACCAAAAGATAAAAATGTCATTGCGACTAAATGGGTATTCAGGAACAAATTGAATGAAGATGGACAGGTTACCAGAAACAAAGCAAGATTGGTTTGCAAAGGCTATGCACAAGTGGAAGGAATTGATTTTGGCGAAACACTTGCACCAATTGGCAAAATGGAAGCCATCTGAATGTTTCACGCCTATGAATGTTCAATAAAAATCAAAGTCTACCAAATGGATGTTAAGTCAACATTTCTAAATGGAGAATTAGAAGAAGAAGTTTACATCAAACAACCTGAAGGTTTTCTACTATCAGAAAAAGTAGACTATGTTTGCAGGTTAAAAAAGGCTCTAAATGGTCTCAAGCAGGCTCCCAGAGCATGGTATGCTCATCTTGATGGATATCTACGTCAACAAGGGTTCAAGAAAGGTACTATTGATAGCAATCTTTATGTACAAATAGATAAACATAATTTAAAAATCGTTGAGGTATATGTGGATGATATAATATTTGGTAGCAATGATGATCAACTAAGTAAGAAATTTTCTACAAATATGCAAAGGGAGTTCGATATGTCTTTAATTATTGAGCTGACATACTTCTTAGGGCTTCAAATATCTCAGCAAGAGAAAGGAATATTTATATTTCAAGCCAATTACATCAAGGAAATGCTTAAGAAAGTCAAAATGGAAGATTGCAAACCCGTCCTTACTCCAATGGTAACAGGTTGCAAATTGAGCATAAACAACTCATATAAGGATGTGGATCAGAGGTTGTACAGATCTATGATTGGTAGTATTCTATATGTAACAGCTTCCCGACCAGATGTTATGCAAGCAGTTGGAAAAGTAGCAAGATTCCAAGCAGCACCAAAAGAATCACATATTATTGCTACCAAAAGAATTTTTCGATATCTAAAGGGCACAGAAGAATATGGCTTGTGGTATGCCAAGGGTAAAAATCTCATTATTCAAGCCTTTATAGATGCAGATAGGGTAGGAAGTATTGATGATCGTAAGAGTACTAGTGGAGCAACATTCTATCTAGGTGGTTGTCTTGTATCATGGTTGAGAAAAAAGCAAACCTTAATCTCGTTATCTACAATAGAAGCAAAATACATTGCAGCGGTAGCATGTTGTACTCAAGTCCTTTGGATGAAACAAACTTTGCAAGATCTTCAAGTAAAATTCAGTGAGCTTATTCCCATATTCTGTGACAACACCAGTGCCATCATCATCTCTAAGAGTCCTGACATGCATTCGAAAACAAAACACATTCCGATCAAATATCATTTTGTTAGAGAACAAGTCGCTGAAAAGAATATCAAACTTCAGTATGTTGGTACAAAAGAACAAATAACTAATATCTTCACTAAATATTTACCTCGTGAAGCATTTGAATATCTTTTCCAGAAGCTTGGGATTCTCCTAAGTTCTCATTATATTTTCCTTATTCACAATATAAAGGGGGAGTGGAAGTGTGTACAGGTCCTCAGGATGGTTGTGTGTCAGGGGGAGTTACCCTTTGCCATTTATTTCAAATGGGTAGAGAATGTTGTAGGAAGAGGTTTCATGATTGCATTGGGAGTACTTGTGTTGCCATCAATGCCAAAGGGGGAGATTGTTGATCAACGGTTGTCATTGATGTCAACCCAAGCAGCACCAGGGGCTACCCCAATATTGCATGGGAATTTTGACCTACCAAATTAATATACTATGGGTCAAGAATTATTTTGATGGTTTCTACTCGTCGAGATGTTTCCGTTGATGTATGGCACGCCACGTAATTCTTCACAGTTTGAGAGATATTCATGTTTGAATTTTGTACCCTCAGTTAGTGGGCTAAAACCCCATGGGGTTGTGGCATGGATAATCGAAAAGTAATAATTAATATTTTTTAAGCTCCTAAAATCCCTCCCACATTCACTTGTTGAAGCCCCTCTCAACCTAAGCATTTATATAGATTGTGATCCTCATATCCTCCTTATGCAAGGGGTTTCTCCATATGAAACAGGTCATCATGGAATTTTCGCTCTTTAATTTTTTTCTATGAAGATTCAGAAGTAGAAATTTTTATGAGTCGAAGCTGAAATCCTGAGGAAGCTCCTGTAAAAAATTTAGATCAAGGTGCGCAACATTTTCGAAGATATGACTTGTGGAAGTTAGTGTTTTTGCAGGCTCTTGAAATTCATCTCAAAGAAGTGACCTTGGGAAAATTGTCATAACTCTCTCTCTAAGTATCAAATTGGAATTCTGTAAAAATTCGCATATATTGAATGGACCGGGGTTTTCTCTCTATAAATTTTAGAGTTGAATGAAGAAACAGTGACACGTGGAATTCCGTACAAGTTTTATGTACTGAAATAATCCATAATTAGGGAATTGTGAGAGATTGGGCATAAATCTCTCTTGAAGAATCCAAATTGGGTCAGACCTATGGCATTGGAAAGAAGACTCAGAGGAATAATACAAGACCAAAAATCATATATTTGGGATCTGAAATAACAGAGATACACCAGATTCAATATCGAGCTCCTAGAAGGCAAGAAAAAGCTAGATGGATCAAGAATCTAGTGATGGATCAAGAATATTCAATGGAAGACGACAACATAGCATCAAGACAAGGTAGGTCATCTCCATTTCTTTGAATCTCATTTACAATATAGGAAGGTAGATGTTAGTATGTTCCTGTAGTTTCTAGAGCCACCCTAGGGCTAGAGGGATCGCCTCTGTCTACAGAGGGGATTTAGCTGGACAACAAATTGGTGATTCCACTGGGGAGTTTCCTTTGAGTTTGTCACTCTTTGAGGTCTTATTCATTCAACGAGTTTAGTTGAATGACCATTTCCCTATTTTTTCCTACATTTTCATCAATTACAATCTTTTATTTTTTCCTTGAAGTGGTGAGTTTGATCTTGGTTAGGAGAAATTATTTGTTTTTTTTCCTTTTCAGGCATTGGCGCTTTTATTTGTCTAACGGGTGCGCCAATTGCCGCTATGTGTCAGTTATCAAGTCGTGCCAATGGGCCGTTGGCACTAGTTTCAGCCCATAAAGTCGTGCCAATTCCAGTATGTGTGAAAAATTAAGATTTTTTCCCTAAGTCTTTCACCAGTGTGTATTGCCCTTCCGGTCTTTTTCTCTTTATGATTTAAATTTTCTCCCCTTCACTCAAGTTCGTTTTATTGACTCATTGGCTTGGTTTTTGGGACGTGCATCCTTACATCATATTTTTTCTAGGATCGTGCATCAATTTCCTGGTTGCATGCTTCGCCAAACATTGCCCTGCTAATTGAGTCAGTTTCCTTGCTTGGTGAGTCATCTCTAGTTGATTGCCTTATGCTTTTTGGTTGATTGAGTGTTCAAGTCTCAGTTGTCTCTTGAGTTCATTTGGTTTTCTTTTTCACTCGTGAGCATAGATTACATTTCTCATTCGTCAGTTGAAAAGTCTTCTTTCTCTGATTTCTTGATGTAAAAGAGAATGAATGCCTTGTTTTGATATCATGCTTTGGAAGTCCTCTTTGTCCTTGAACTCATATGTATCATAATCTTTTGAGGAATTTCGTTACAAAGTGTTCAAAACATGATTTTATTCTTAATTTTTGTTGCATCCCTTTTGCATTAAGCGAATTTGCATTCATTTAGTTTTCGTCTCAAAGGTTGCTTTTCGTTAAAATGCATTAGATCAAGTTGCAATAAAAAGTCATGTTTGAAATTTATCATTGAACTTAGATTACATTGTTTAATGATTGGAAACTAAAGTTCGCATTGAGTGCATTCTTGTTCAATCAAAAGAAAAAGGAAATTTTATATAGATTACAATTGCATAGTTTCAAAAAAGAGGATTTTGCATAGATTACATTGCATAATTCGCATCGTTGAATGTTTTAGATTACTTTTGGATAGTGAAAGTCATATAGTTAGGAAAAAGTTTTGTTTGCAGTATTACTGTTTCTTGCATCATTGTTTGAGACTCTTCCCTTAACTAGATAGCATTCATTGAATCAAAAGATTTCCTTTCTCATATAGCTACATATAGAATATTCATATGACAATGGTAGAGCCTTGGAACTAAGACATAATTCAAGATCAACCATAAAATTTATTCAATCAATCTAAGGAAGCATTGAAAATTAACACTCACACTTAGAGGTCTAAGCTAGTGACGTGTTCCAACGTCGTTAAACCTAGCAGCTATCGCTCTGGCATCTGGCATTAGACAGTACTAGCAAGAACTTGTGCTCCCCTACCGTCACGTATATAAAGGGAGACCCTCATAGGTTGCAATCCTTTATCTGTATGAAGCCGAATCTACCGCCCTGTAACCATGATACACTGAACACATCATTCGGGAAGACTACCTACACGTACGTCAAGTCCTTAGTCATTTCTCTTTCATTTGATCACCAAGGTGTATATTGCAGTTCGCAGAAACTTGGTACACCCTCTTGCTTAGATTTCCTGAGTAGTCATTTTGTTGTTTTCGTGACTCTCTAAAAGTGAAAATATCATCGAGCCATTGTCCTTTTGAGCTCGTTAAAACCAAAAGTGGCTAGATTCACCCTTTTTCCTTTTCTCGACTCTTAAAACATGAAAAGGAAAATTTTTGTTTTAGTATCTTAAAATTAACTACCCACGAAATATTCCTGGTTAAAGTTATATTCCTTAGTGATTCTTTAGGTTTGTTTCCAGTGGCAATGTTTCTAGAGTTCATCAACCAAGGAATCCCCTTAGATTGGAATCATGGTCCTTTTCCTTCGTGTGGGAATGTTGGTGCCCCATATATTGCAAGGTTTTCCCTCCTGGGATAAACCATTGGTCTGCTGGTTTGGTTGTTTTCAACCCCTCTGGTTTCGAACATCCAAACCGTTTCTCAACCAAGTTCTCCTCCACCTGAACCATGTCAACCCCATTTTTATCCTAATGTTTAACCCTCACCTTCTTCGCCTATTTCTTCACCTCGTTATTCCTCTTCACCTGGTGAAAGTGTGGATTCTAGTAACTGGGTGGCTAAGAAGAAGAAGAAGGAAAATAAGCTAGGGGGGGAATCAGCAACTATTTCTACCCATACATCTGGTATCGAGAAACCTCCCACTCCATCTCTTAGAGTCAAATTCCCTTGCAAGCTATGTGAGGGTGACCACCTTCTTCGTGATTGCCCTTTTATTCCCAAGGTGCTAGAAGTGTTGTCTGTTAGCCTAATTTGTCCTTCATTATCAACCTCTGGGCATCATGCTGATGATGAGCCTTCAGCTAAAGATAATGAGACTCGTAAGAAACAAGGTAAGATCAAATTTCCCTATAGGTTGTGTTAAGGGAACCATCCCATTCACCTTTGTCCTTATATGGATGAAGCTTCTAACGTGTTGGATACCCTTTTAGCTTCTAAGTCATGCATTCCCATTGGTTACCAGAATTTTTCTTTGAGTCCTATGCTAGTTGATCAAGTCATTGATCGGGATTCATCTCCGGTTGATCACACTCTCTCTGAAGGCCAGTCTCCCAAATCCATTCCCAACCAATCATTAGTTGATAAAAAGGTAAACCTGATTCCACCTATAGTCAATCAGGTCTTTTCCATTGAGAGTGGGTCTCATCCTAGTCAATTTTTTTTTGTTTCCTTTGATTCCCTGGGATTAGAGGGCGATCCCCCCATTTCCATGATCTAAGAGGATGATCCTCTAACTCCCATCGTCGCAGTTCCAGAAATTGATCCTCCTTCTCTCGTTCTCAAAGTTAATGAGGATGGTCTTTCTGCTCCCATAATGCAGGGGCATAATCCTCTTATTCCTATGGAACCCCCTCCATTTAGTTTGGTCGCTTCCTTTGATTGCAGTCGATTCACAGGATACCATCTTCCTTCTTACCTTCCCTTTGAGATCACGGCGCAGGCCTACAATATGGCCATATCAGGCATGAATATATATGAAGGCACCTCGGTTAGTATTTTGTCCTGAAATACATGGCAAGCTTTGGGTTCTCCACAGCTTGAGTCTGTTACTCAGAATCTGTTGGGTTTTAACAAAGGAAAAATTCAACCATTAGGGATCCTTCTAAAGTTTCCTATTACTTTAAAAGGGAAAATTGTCTCTGTTGTTCAATCTTTAGCATTAGCCACGGGTGTACTAAAGGATGGAAAAGCTACGCATTAAAGTTTCATATCAAATGGAAAATATTTAATTGAAATGGGTCGAAAGGATAAAAGGTGGCGAAATGCACATGTATTAAAGCCAAATGACAAACAACACGAAGCGGTGAAGGGAAGAATAATAAGCAAACAGGAAATACAAAGGTAAAAGGGGACGCGGCGCTAAACACCAACTGATATATTAAAAGAAGCCGCCGTCACAAAAGGAAGCACGTGGGGAAAGTCCGAGGGGGTCGATCGGCGGGGAAAGGACAAGGCCCATACCCCCGCGGACTGACGACACGTGGCATGGTAAAGTTTCACAGTGGAAAGGAGATGGTAAGAATAGGCCACGGGATGTGATTACGTGGCAGAGTAAAGGTGGACCCGCACAGTAGGGAAAGACAGGTGTTTGTTCGGCGAAGGAAATCATGCGCAGTAAGGGTTGGACAACATATGTGGATAAAAGGTAAGGTAAGTTCATTAGGTCAGCTGGTACTGAGACCCGTACCAGCCTTTAACCCGACACGAGGCGCACACCTACACCTTGATATCGCCAATCCCCACGCGCCACGTGTCTCATTGTCAGTGTCCTTACGACACTTGCCTTCTGTCATCTTACTCATCCGCCTTTTTAACCCAAACAGCCCGCTCCAGTGGTAACAAACTCCCGTATTTCTCTCTGGTAAAAAGACGCAGGTTACTTTCTACAGCAAATACCAAGTAGGGAAGAACGCCCGGTCTGCCCCAATCACTGTCAGAGTTCCCCGCGTCGCTTTCCCGAGCAGTGTCACCCTCTGTCCAGGTATTCTATTCTCTATTTTCCCTTTGTTTCCTTTCTCTGTTTTGAATTCTTAAAATGACAGCCATGGGAAAGGGAACGCCCAAGAAGAACGAGCCAGAAACTCCCCAGGTCCGTGAGTCTAGGAACCCTCCTGGTTTTGAACCCCTTTACGACCTGGAGTCTGGTATCTGCGACCCAAAATATCCTTTTGACATACGCAGTATCAAACCCCTGCTTTTTGGCCGCCATTGCAAGAATGCAGACCGTTTCCGAGTTATCGCGTCTGGCTTCTACCACCAAGTCACCCCCCAGGTCCATTCTTGTATTGATTTTATCATCTGGCTCAGAGATGCCTATGATGTGCATCGGAACGCTTTCGTTTCTCCTCAGGGGAATGTGATTTTCTCTCTCTCTCCCGATGTTATCAGACAGGCCCTCCGTTTCCCTCCCAGCGACACATACTTCAATGTCAAAGATGAAACCTTGCTAACCCAGTTCAATAAGCAGTCAAAGGAAGCCCGCTGTGCCTTCATATCCTCCATAACCATCGACCAGGCAACTGCCCTGCCTTCATTGGAGCCGTATTCACTAAGTCTGTTCGTCGAAGAGGTTCGACCTGTTTTGTCTCTCATCGCCGGCCTTTTTGGGATAGGGAGCCCGGAAGACATTTCTATGGTATGCATTCGCTTTCTATGGCTCATGTCACAGAACGGGGTTATGTTGGACATCCCGGGTTTCCTCTCCTCAACCATCCTAACCCAATTCCAAGAGCTCGCACAAGCCCGCAAGTTTCGCTTTTGCTCAATGGTGTTCTACCTCTTCCTGTTCCAGCATGCAGATAAGTTCGCCCATTTGGGGTTAGATAGAATCTATTCTGAGAATTCTCAGCCCAGACCAGTCTTTGACTGGAATTGCTCCGTCCGTCATTTACCTAGGGGAGAGGGTTATGCAAACTTTGTGAACACTTTCATGTCCATCG
Source organism: Pinus albicaulis (assembly GCA_034641835.2). Taxonomy (NCBI): domain Eukaryota; kingdom Viridiplantae; phylum Streptophyta; class Pinopsida; order Pinales; family Pinaceae; genus Pinus; species Pinus albicaulis. The sequence goes on along the minus strand of CM076574.1, from coordinate 81,145,152 downwards.
CCTACACCATCATTCACGACATGCCTTCACCTAGGGTCTTCCCAGAGATGAAACGCTGGCTGCAGGCTGGGAAATACCAGTGTACCGGAGATTGGTTCCTTGATGAAGACTACACTGAAATTCGGGTCTATGGAGCCGAAGCTGCTCCATACCGGTTGCCAGTTTTCCCCGTCCGATGAGTTTACGCCCTCAAGTACATCCGGCAAGCTCTCAAAGCCGACCAGCTTCATTTTGTCTCGGCTAAGAAAGGCTACATCTTAAGGCTTCCTGTCCAAATCGGCCCATTCGTGGTAAACTCTAGATATGCCCTCCCAATTGCTGAAAAAATGCTACAAAACATGGACCTGAGGTTGGGGACAAGTTGGGCTTATGACCCACGAGAAATCATTTCAAATAAAAGAAAAAGAAACAGGTCTACGCCCTACATTCATGAGCCGAGGCCATTTATGGAGTGGAGGGCTAACCTCGAAATGTGGCCCATGTTTTCGCAGATGGAGACAGACTCATCTGCTACAGGGGAAGAGGAGGAAATGAACAGGGGCGCAGGTGGAGAAGAGGCAGGTACCTCCGGAGCAGCACCATCACCCAAGAGACAGAGAGTGGCCACCAGCGAAGCAGAAGTAATAGGAGAATGGAAATTACTGGAACCCTTCACGAAATTTGGAGAATTCGATAAGGGCAAGGCGGGGATAACAATGCTGAGAGACAGTGTCACCTCCTCCGACTACACAGAGGTTACGCAAGCCATCATCGAGCCCACTTCATCCAAGGCGGGCGAAAGGGAGCGGGCGAATAAAACAATCCGAGACAGATACAAAGCTGAGTTGGGGGGGTTTGTTGAAAAATACCATACCAGGCTCTCCGCCTCTATCAACGCAGACACTGAAAGCCTGGTACTGTCTATGGCGGAGGCTATCCTGGACCCAAATTCTGATGTTCCTAGTTATAAGGTGCTCAAATTGGCCATTGATATGAAGAAGGTACCAGTCCAGGACATGAACGACCTGTTCCAAACGGTCTGCGACATGATGAAGGAAAAACTGTCGCAGATTACCCTCGCATTAAAAAAGATGGAACAGAAATATGACCAGCTAAGGGATTCCTTCGTCGCGGAACAGGCTTCTTGTCATGCCCATGCACATCAGGTGCGTCATCTCCAGGATCAAATCAGAAACACAGATGACGGAGGGAAAGTTACACAAGCAGCACTTATAAGCAAGTTACAGAAGGATATCACAGTTGCAAAGAGGCAAGCTCGCATACCGGGTTCGCATCCTGTGAAAACTGCTGAATTGGTAGAGGTGGAGGAAGAGAAAAAGGCGCTGGCTGCTAGGCTTTTCAGGGAGAGAGAAGAGAAGGAAAAGATGGCCAAGAGGATCGGCGAGTTAGAAAGCAGAGCGACGGAGCTACAGGCCCGGTGGGATTCACACAGTTGTCATGCGGCTGAAGCATCAAGCGGAACCGGCTCAGTGTCAGCACAGCTATCCACAGCTAGAGCTGAGATCGAAGTGTTGCAGAAACAAGCATCCACGGCCAGGCAAAAGGTCGCAGAATTGGAGGGCGCCCTGGCCGAAAAGGCCAGAACAGTTGAAGAGCTACAAAGGGAAGTCGAGGAAGAGAAAAAGGTCACAGCTGAGCAGAGCAAAACCATCACTGACATGAAGAGCCGAGCGAAGGGGAACCTCACCCTTCTCGAGGCCAGGAGCATAATTTGGTCAGACATTATCACGGCGATGACGGAGCAATGGGAATTCTTGACAATGATAGGGGAGCTTAAGTCTACTATTCCCTATCTAAGTAGAAAGTTGCAGGAGGCAGGGGGTGATCTGCCTAGCAGAGCTCAACACGCCGGTGATTACATCTCATTCCTTTATGCGTTAAGGGCAAACGACTTGGGGAAACATGGTATCTCCAGCCGTTTTACAGAGGTCATCGAAGGACAGAAGATCATCGATAAAGAGGAAGCCCGAGCAGCGGCTTCAAGGGCCCTTCAACGGGTGATCGACAGTGTCAAACAATTTGACGAAGTATGGGATGAGATCACCGCAGCCGGACTCCCTTCCTGTTGGGAACCAACCGCCCCCGCCGTGCTTGTGCTTCTAGACCAATACACAGAGCGTTTGCAAGTGGAAAGAGATCGGACTGACCTCCAAATGGGGAAAGCGACCCAGCTCAAAGCCAGTACAATTGTCACAGTCCTCAAAAAGGAGTTTAATCTCCTTTACATGATCAGACACCGGCTCCCTACTGAGGCAGGTATCCACGCTCTCGGTGAAGCCTTTATCAAAGTGGAGAAGCTCTCAGCGATGCCAGAACCGACCTCCGAGAGCCAGCAGAGACTGACACAGTTCATGAGTCAGCATACTAGTTCCTTCGCAAACGTGCCTCCGCCAGAATCTGCAACGGCTTCTACTCAGCCTCGCCCATGACTTTTCAGATAACTCATGATATGGTCTAAATGGCCTATTTTACTTTAATTTAGTTTATTTCTTTCAAAGTTCTGAGTGGGTTGTTTTTCCCCCCACTCTTGCATTTTACTTTTTACACCAAACATTTGTTAAGTTTCTGTTTTGAAATTGGCCCGGGGCCTGTTTTTGCATGATGGGAGGACTGATTCCCCATCATGAAATTTTGCTGTTATGATAGTGACTTTTAACAAATTTTGTTCATGCGAAGAAGATATTTCCCCGAAATATCTTCTCGCTGAAAGGAGAGGAATCCTATATAAGTGATATCAAAGAAGAAAGAAAGGTTCCAATTCTTCAGAAGAAATTGACTGTGTAGAGATTTTTTGTGTGTGTTTTGTGAAGGCTCAAATGCTAATGTGAAGAGCCCGTTGGGCTTCAATGATAAGGAGTTATACTTTAATAAGGATTCCGGCCTTGTTTTATGGTAGTGTGTAATTCTCTCTTGTTTATTGCAATACCGTTGTTCATTTCATTTACATCCATGTCTCTGGTATTATATTCTGGAATGCGAGTGTCCCGTTGTTTCTGATATGAATTTATCTCTCTGATACTTATATCATAAGCTTCCTGGTACTTTAAAAATGGCTCAGGTATAATACAATGTTTCATCTCCCATTCATACATATTTCTACTATATTGGCCGTTACGAAGTGCTATTGACGAAAGTTTCCTTGCATGTATGGATTCTTAGTCATATAAGCCCATCATATGCTGGAAAAATCTTCTTGATGTCATCTTCATAATAGTTAATATCTCCCCCATTCTATACAGCTCAGTAGTCACCTTTACATATATCCCTGTTTCTGCCATATATCATGAATCCGGCCCTGTTTATTGTGAACTGTCTTAAAGTTGTCTGATACAACAGTGTTTGAGTTAAATATTACATTCATCCGGTATTACTCTTTAAGCATCAAGCTGTTGAAAGTTTTGGTTCCACTCAAATATTATTTTCTGTTTGTAAAGAAGAAGTATGAGAGCCCTGTCTTGTTTAAATGATAAAAGTTGTTATGCATCCTCTGCTCTCCATACATTATAAGATGTCCTAGGCACTGGTCTATAGCAACTCTAGGCTGTCTCTAGGAGTTACAACAGTCTCTATAGATGTGATGGTGGCCCTAGGCCCCTTGGATTTTTATTTACTGTTGGGGTGCGACTATGCTTATGCCATGGGCACGCTTGTCTCTTCCCTCTTTCGTGTGATCTGTTTTCCACATGAAGTTCGGATTATAACCATTGATCAGCTTTCATTTTTTGGTCCTGATGTGACAACTGGTCTACTGTCATCCTTTCCTGGTCCTTACCTGCCAGTGATATCTTCCCCACCACAAGTCAATTAAGTGGCTACTTGTACCATGCCCGCATTTAGTGATAGTTTTGTTATGCATCATGTGCTAGGGGCATTAGGTCTTGATTTCCAGAGAGTTGTTCTCACATTGGATGAGAAACTCTTGGAAGCCATAAATTTTTATTCGTCATGATCAGTTCGGTGGAACATAGTTCTTTTTCTTGTGTCATGCTCCTTAAAAAATGAAAAAATCTCATTGGAGCATAGTTCGTTTTCTTGTGTCAAGCTCCTTCAAAAATGAAACAAGCTCTTTTAAGGATAGTTATTTTACTGTGTCAACCTCGTTAAAAAATGAAACAGGTTCCCTTTTCAATTCGAGATTTTGATTAGATATCGTAAAATCCCAATCAATTATTTTGCTTGATCTTGTAATTGAACCTTCATTCCATCCACCTGTTAGTAACTAGTAGTCTACTCCGGTGAATGCCATGAAGATGGGGGGGCATGTACCTCGAATTGAGTCACCATATTTGGGGAATTCAAATCCTATTTCAAGCACAGTTTTCTAAAAATTTTCAAGCTTGTGTAAAAATGAAACCAATTTCAAGCAGAGTTTCTTGATTTCAAGCTTGTGTAAAAATAAAACCATTCTTACTTCACCTCTCGTGATTCCAATTTTATCACCCTATTTTGCCAGATGAGCCTTGGTTTTCTCATTCCGTCGTCACCATCTGCTTGGCCGATCATACACCTTCCCTTGATTGTTTTACCCATTCTTGAGGAACTGCTGCAATGAGAGGTCTTGTTAGCCAACCTCTTAACCTTTACTTCTTCTGATTAGTTCCACCATCACTTGAACCAATTGCTACCCTTAATACCACTCGTTCCTCCAGGGGGAGTCAAGCTTCAGCTCTTTTTTTACTCTCAAAAATTGAAAAGATTGTCTAGACTCTTGTCATTTTGAACTCGTTAAAGGCTGTGAAATGTCATTTACCCAGTATACGTTTTCCCATTTTTTGGGCTGGGATAAACTATTTACGAAAAAGGAATACCTTAGCCAGTCGCAACTAAGAGGTTCTCCCATACATTGTTTTATACCTTTTTGGATCTGTGAGACTACTTACGAAAAGGGACCTGTTGGAGTTTTATTTTTCGCTTCTTTTCAATCTCTCTAAAAATGAAAAGATGCCGAGTTCTTCCCTTGTAAGACTTGTTAAAAATAAATGACATCGGAAATCGTCACCATGACGTAACCGAGTTCATCCTTCCTAGGGCTCGTAAAATGTGCTAGGATGGATTTGTTTGAAGGAAAAACTTATACGACAAGCATATGCTATCCTCTTCAAGCTTGTGTAAAAATAAAGAGGTACTCCCTAGAAATGGTGGGGGGAAATGGAAGTTATTCATCAATTGTGTCGGCAGTATGTCACTCTTGAACATGACACTTATTTGGGATATCTTCACTCTATCACTTTTCCTCCATGGGTTTGGGAAATTTGTTTGCCTCTCATTCGATTACCAATCTTGTCAACATGACCTCTAATCCTATTCGAGTCAAATGCTTCCAAGTTCCGGAGTTGTGTCGCCAATATGTTCAAGAGAAAATCTTTCTGCAAATTTGTACATTTCCTAGTCCTCTATTTCAATATGGATTAACACCCATATCAAATTATCTATTTCATGTCGATGATGTGGGATTAATTATGACCCTCCTTTGACGAATCACTTCCTGTCGACTTTAGCTCATTATCCGGGAAGTTGATCTAGAGACTCCTTTCTGGTACCTCAGAGCTTGCATGCACTAATGGAAATTTATTCGCATTCGATGACAGGTTTTAGTCATTAGCCTTCGATCGAGTGATTTCGCAGGTGCTTGAGAGCCACTGTTATCATTAGTGTTTTCTCTCGTGCCTATTAACAACTTTCATCATTGGCTAGTAATCAGGAGACTTTCTTGCATGTTCGACTTCAGCTCACTTATTCGCATGCTTGAAATTGTACTTGACCGGGTCGTGACAGAGCGCAATACCCTAGATTTTATTCTCTAGAGTCCATGTTGCGAGGTGATATGATTTGTCCATGATTGAATACATGTTTCTTTCGGATGTATGGTTGTGACCATACCATGAGTCTATGTGTGATCCTTCTCAGATGGGTGGTTGCGACAATACCATGATCTTTTTTACGGATGGTTGCGTCCATGCCTTGATTGATGTATTTTCATCAGAGATTTCGTTTATTTATATTTATCTATGCTTGATTTTTAGGTCTCCCGATGGCAGCATCTGGTTCCTTGCACGTACTTGTAAAGCATTTAACCCCTCACTTGTGTTCAGACTTCATACTTTATGGGGCATCTGTTATAGAGTAATTTTTCATTGTCCCTATACTCCCCGTTCCTTGATCCTCGAGGACCCATACAATGAACCTTGTGTACTTTCCAAGCATGGAATACATACTTTTGAACCACACTTTGTCTAACAATTCATCTCCCTTTACAACTTTTCCAGAAGATCCCTATATAAACCTGGTTTTCAAGGTCTGCACTTTGTCTCAGTGTCTAACTCGCACTAATAGCAGAAATTTTCACTGTGACCCACGTCGATATGCGCTCTGTCTTAATGTTAGACTCGCACTGATCCTCTTTTGGAAAGCTTTTTAAATAGAAAGGAAGCTTCCATGACTAGAAGCTTCGCAAGGCGGCGAGTTGGAAGTTTGTTTTGAGGATATGGCCGAGAATTCCCCTTGGGGCTTCTTGTTCCCAAGAAATAAGAACTACTCCAAAGGATAAGCCCTTTTCCCATTATTTGAGGGCCCATAACCTCCTCCTCTATTTTTATATAAGGAGACCTCTTTCACGTCTGTTTCCTTAGTTAGAGTTAGCATAGAGAGAAGAAGCAACCATAGCTTTGAGAGAATAGAGCAAAGTGTGATTGTTTTTGTGTGTTGAGACCATAGTGAGATCTTATACCTTTGTGTATGAGGGTGTTGCAAACATGCTTGGATACGGACCTCCCGAAGGAGAGCCTCAACATCAAGGCTTGGTTGTAAAATCCCATTGTCTTTATCGTAATAAAATGCAACTGATGTTTATCTTCCACTCTTGTTTACATTTATAATGAGATTTCTAGAATTCCTTGATCAGTTAGATAGGTTTTAATTGTTTTATGTTTTTCGTGATTTTACGCATGTTGTGGTGTCTTGACTGTCTATACATGTAATCGAACATTGGTAGCAACATGCATTGAGCTTGAGAAGAGCAACAAGTCAATAATATTCTATGAAATATGACAACATAGCGTCAGGAAAAGGCAATTCATCTTCCTTGCTCTGAATTTCATTTACAATCTAGGAAGGTAGATGTTAGTATGTTCCTATAGTTGCTAGACCCACCCTAGGGCTAGAGGGATCGCCTTTGTCCGCTTACCTAGACAACACTTGGCCAGTAAGGAAAATAAGCCCAAGGGAAAGAAATACCAAGGCAAAGTGGGCAAGAAAGACTTGTCCAAGATCATATGATTTCACTGTCACGAGCATGGGAACTATGCTACAAATTGTCCACAGAAGAAAATCAAGAAAGAACCTGCAGTTGCAGCATGTGAAGCATTGGCTTCACAGTTTGAGCTTGATTTTATTCTCATTGCATGTGTTAGCACCTTGTAATTAACAATATTGGCAAATTCCAACTGCAGAGGTAACATCATACCACTTTGGGATTCAAGGATCTAGCCCTCCTGAATCCAGAGAGGGATCTCTCTATAAATGAGTTCAAAGATGTGATCTTCAAAGGCTGAAATTGTGATATTAGGCTAGTTATGAAGAGCATGGGTTTGATTTGTTTGTTTTTGGTTGGGAAAAGACATGATGAAGATGAAAGGCAGTTCAAAATAAAGGGTGAAGATGTCTGCAAATGAAGGAATGATTCGGCTGACAGAAAAGGGCAAAGACAGTTTTAACCCATTGGGCTATGGAGTCATAGGAGGATTTAATTGGACAGCAAGATTCAAGAAGGATCCATGGGGCAAGTTACTTATATCAAAGGATCTTTTAAAGTGATTTTATGGAATGAAACAGATAGGAAGTGAAAGACCAAAAAAAATGAAGAACAAAGCACAGTCTAAGATCAAGTAAGTACTTTTAAACTAGTTTGCTTTCAACATGTACTTAAGGGGAAACATAAAAGTATTTCTGTTGATCAGGTAAGTTCTTTTAAACTAGCCTGCATTGAAGTACTTTCAATCATAAATATTTAAAAAACAGTTCGAACAACTTAAGATTAGGTAAGTGCTTTTAAACTAGCCTGCTTTCAGCATATTCAATAAGGAAACACAGATGATAAACAAAGAGCAATCTAGATCAGGAAAGCACTTTTAAACTAACCTGCATTAATATACTCTTCAAAGAGAACATTCAAATGAAGAAAACATAGAAGTAAATCTTTCAGTAAGAGTAGGGTACCGTGGAGAGTATATCCTAACTCTACGTTTGCTGCTCTTTATCAGAGAAAGTGAACAGAGTGGAAACATTAAGCAAAATAACAATTAACAATGAGGAGCACATCACCATTGACATAATTGAGGATTCCATGAATCGGCAGCTTGTATTGATGTTCAAACCAGTTACAATCAGCAAGCCCGGTGGGTCTCTACAGCTTTGAAATTCTCATATCAGCTTGTGTATCTTTCAGTTACAAGACAGGGCATCAGTAGCTTCAGAATAACTATTACATGCATTCATATGTCCAGAGACCAACGTTTTCTCATCTTCTATAGCAGTATTTATAGAAGAATGAAGAGGTGGGAGGATTTCCCAGGGGTCAAGTATTATCAATTATGCAATTAATGTGATTCTTGGCCTTTGGGAACCAGGCGAGGCATAAGGTGGGAATATAATCATTTATAACTCTACTTTATAACTCTGTTTGTGTCATTCGAGGCCAAATGATGGAAAAGACCTGTTTCCCGACTGTTCTTCAACTTTCAGAATGGTTTTGCCGACAATTAGAGATAATATTCTTCGATTTTCATTAATTGTTTCAGTGATCTTTAATTTCTACGAAGCTGCTGGTGTCTTTTGGAGCTATGGAGGGTTCAATTAGCCTCTTTTTATGGCGGTGGAGGCTTTCTCAGCTTGACAGATGTCTTCGTCGTTCCCAAAACACATTTAATTAACTTGAAATCTGTGTTTTGGTCTTCAAATGTCCTGTTTCTGGTATATTTCGTCTTCGGAACTGATACTCTTTAACTATGATTTCAATTTAAACAGTGTCTTGTAGATGTGCAGGGCTGCGGAAGGCTGATAAGGCATGAAAGCCTTACGAAACAATGATGAAACATCAAATCCATGGTTCCTTTTGATAAATCAAGACGCGTGAATCACCATTCCTAGCGTTCAGCCTTCCCTTTAATAAAATGGAAAATCCATCGATTACCTGCAAAACACACAACTAATTAAGAAATCCTGCATTTTTTTGGGTTAACTGCTTTAGAGGCGTAGGAAGAGAGCAGGACCGTTGGATGGCATCATCCAACGGTGGAGATTAACCGAGAGGAGTTTTAAATGATGCGGGAGGAATAATTAAACAGAACCGTCGATCGCGCGATGATCAGCGGTGGGGATCGGTTTTTAAAAACCCTTTGGTAGAGGCGGAGAGCGATGGAGTAATGTGGGAAAAGATCTGGGCCGCCCGATCTGGACACGTGGATGGTCCAGATTAAATCGGAGGATCGCAATCGGCAGGTCACACAAAAAGCATGCGATTGACACTTGCGATGCGATTGAGCGCTGTCCATCCGATCAGCAGGGAGATGGATGGCTAGGATTTGATCGGAGCAATTGCAATCGGGGGGCGCGGAAGAGGGGATGCGATTCAAAATTGCGATGCGATTGAGTTCTGTCCGTCCGATCAGCAGGGAGATGGATGGCTAGGATTTGATCGGAGCAATCGCAATCGGGGGGCGCGGAAGAGGGGATGCGATTGAAACTTGCGATGCGATTCAGTGCTTGGGACTTTTAACTTTGGTCCTGGGCATAAGTCATATGAGTAAAGTGGGGTGGGGTTTATATATATGACCCAATCGCATCGGAACTTTGATGCGGGTATTTTTAATCAACCCATTTGTAACTTCTCCGATGCGATTGCACATCAGTCTTTCAATCAACCCATTTGTAATATATCATCACGTGACTTGGGTTTTTAATTAAAAACTTTGGGAAAGGTGGGTTTCATGATTTTACAAAGAAAACATTGATCGGAGCTAGATTTTCAAAAAAGCTTAGCGCCTGATTGCGGGCTTATGGGGTAAATGAAATGATAATACGATTTGGGGTTTATAACGAAGGGGCTGATCGCAATCGGAGTTTTGAAATGGCACAAAAGACATGCACACTTGAATTTTTCTGATGCGATTAGCGCTATATGAGTTCGGCGCTTGGTTTTTATGACAAGGGCATATGGGGGAAGTGGTTTGGAAACTCAGCCAAAGGGGCTTAAACCCTGAATATAGAAATGGGTTTTTACACAGATTTTCAGTGGTTTTCAAAGGTTTCTGAGGGTTTCGACAGAGTTCAAAAGGAGTTTAAAACCCTGCAAAGGCAATTTTATGAAGGGGAAAATGAGGAAAATGGAAAACAAAGGAGTTTTATGGAAAAAAAGGGAAAAAAATGAAGGTTAGTTTCTGAGAGGAAGAATTGAAAAGACAGGGATTTTGGAGTAGTCTTTTCTCATGGAATTTTTAGCAGAATTTTGAGTTTCTAAGAAATAACAGTGAAAACCTTGAGACATGAACATGAGATCTTCCACAGGCTTCAAGAGATAACATTTGACCAGGAAATTGTTTCTTGAAGACTGAACCATGTTTTGGCCACCTTTTGGTAGAACAAATTTTATAGGTGGCCAACAGTGGCTCCACTTGGGGATGGTGCCTTCTTGAAGGCATCAAGAACTTCAGACCTGCATTCTGGGAGGCTGATCTGTGCCTAATCCATTGGGCTGCCCTTCCTTGCTGGGATGATCTTTATGAAAACATATTAGCAGCATTGAAAAAACAATGGATCTTCAACAATACAAACTTCTACCTACCCAATCCTACTAATCTAACATTTTTTCTTCATTTTTTAGAGTGCACTTGGATTCGCAAACTCTTTTACAACACTTATTCTTTTGGAAAACAAGAAATCTAATCTAATTCTACTCCTTATTTCTCCCTGAACTCAGATTAAACAGTTGAGCTCAGATAATTCTCTACCTAATCTACTTATCTATTGGGATTAAACTGTCCAACAGATCTCATTCTCTAAATTCTAAAACAGAAATTGAAAAAACAGTCAAGTCAAGATTAAACTTTTTGACTTGCTGTGATCTATGGCATAGAAAACAAACTGCACATAGACATTATTTTGCAGGAATTTACACAAAAACTGAAGGTTTTAAGATCTGAAATTTCAAAGCAGTTCCTCCATCTCTTTACAGCTCTGTTTTGAATTCTGTTTGAGTTGTTCTTTCTTTTTCTCTGGTTCAGATTTTGAGTTGATTAGAACCAGAATTACATCTTCTTTGACTCAGAATTTGAAACAGATTTGAGTCATTCTTCTTGGAAGCTTAGGTTCAGGTTTTGAGCATGTTTGAACCTTTGATTTCTATCCTAACCTATCTACTGATAAGCCAAGATTAAACAGTTTGGCAAATCAAATTCACTATTCTATCAGCAGTAAATTTAAAACTAGTTAGCCAAGATTAAGCTGTTTGACTAACTAGGAGTGTGTTTTTTAGGAGTGGCATTTGAGCTTGCACACTTTCAGGATTAGTTTCTCTTTTTTGGCATGGGGCTATGCCTTTCTTGTTTTTACAATCTGCCCTCTTTTCTTTCTTTTATTTGTTTTTGTATTTTTTTCTTTTTTCTTTTTTCTTTTTGTGAAACTGAATAAAGCAATGATATTTACAATGGAAATTCAAAATTCAAAATTGAACTCAACAGTAGTAATTCTTAAGGACCCTGCCATTTACAGGACCCCCAAACAGATCTGTGCCATCTAACTCTTGCAGAAAATAGGCATTTGGACCAATGGTGGACTGAACTATGTAAGGACCTTGCCATAAACAGTCAAATTTTCCATGTTTACCCTTATCCACTCTTCTGGAATCCCATTTAAGTACCTTGTCTCCAATGTTGAAATCACAAGCCTTTGTTCTCTTTTCAAACAACTTCTTTATGTTCTCTTGCACTTTTTGAGCTCTATTGTAAACCTCTTCTCTTGTCTGCTGGAGATGTATTGTTTCATTGATCCTCCTTATCATGCTGCCTTCTTCTGACTGTATTTCTTGGACTAATTTTATCACTGTTACACCCAGGTTGGTAGGAAATACTGCATCTGCTCCATAAACAATTTGGTAAGGGGACATTCCAATGGATTTCTTTGTGGTCAATCTGTCTGCCCACAGAGCATGCACCAACTTTTTATGCCATGATTTTTTATTTTCCTCCAACATCTTCTTGATGATAGTCACCAAACTTTTATTTGATGATTCAGCTAACCCATTACCTTGAGGGTAATATGAAGTAGTATGACCAAGTGTAATCTGATACCTGTGACAAAACTCAATCATTTTTTTAGAACAAAAAACAGCAACATTATCAGTAATAATCTTTCTAGGGCATCCGAATCTAGACAAGATATGGTCTTCAAGGAATTTTATAATGACAGAATCTGTGGCATTCCTAGAAGGGATGGCTTCAATCCATTTTGTGAAGTAGTCAGTGGCTGTGAGAATCCATTTGTGTTGGGCAGATGAAGCAGGATGGATTTCTCCTATGAAATCTAGGCCCCATTGTTGGAAATGAGCTTCAATAATGATAGGTTGTAATGGTAAGGGAAGGAGTTTTCTTTTGCCCTCGAAGATTTGGCATTTATGACAGGCAACTATCATTTTATGGATATCTTGGAAGAGGGTGGGCCAGTAATAGCCATCTCTAAGGATTTTATTGGCCGTGGTTTTCCAGTAGAGATGACCCCCACACTCTCCCTCATGGAATTCATGCTTGATCCTCTCTGCATCCACTTCAGGCAAACATTTAAGTAATAAACCATTAGCAGTTTTCCAATACAAACATTCATTTAAAATGAAATAGTTCCTAGCTTTCAACTTTAAAAACCTTGCCTTTGTTTTTGATAAATCAGGAGGAGCATTAAGATTTGTAAGTACATACAAGATGTCAGCATACCAAGGTGAGTTTTGGAACTGCTCTTCCACAGTGGGAGCGGATAATTCTTCCTGTTCATCCAAGGCACCTACCATGTTAATTTCAAGGGCTTGTAGATTAGATTCAGCCATTAATTGAGCTAAGCCCTGACCTTTAATGAGTTTTGTGGGTTTGATCTCCAAATCATACTCTAGGATTGCAGCAATCCATTTGCCCCTCTTTCCATCTGGGTCTTGAGACAGGATGTCTTTTACCACTATGTTAGGCACATAAGCAATGGTGTGGGAATGAAGAATATACACCCTGAAGTCCTTTAAGGCCTTTACCAAAGCATAGGCTTGTTTTTCCATTATGTTATATTTCAAGGGTGCATCTCTTAAAGCCTTGCTGAAAAAAGCAATAGGTTGTTCCTGTCCCTCTGAGTTTTTCTGCAATATGATTGCAGCCACTATATGTTCTAAGGCAAAGGAAAAAATAAGGAAATCTTTTGAAAAGTCTGGGCTGATCAAGACTGGTGCCTGGGTGAGTGCACGTTTTACCAATTCGAAGGGATTTTTGGCTTCTATAGTCCATTTTACTCCTACACTCTTTTTGAGCATATTAGTCATGTTCCTAAGGAGCTCTGCTAAGTTGGGAATAAACCTCCTCAAGAAGTTAATCTTCCCAATAAAGGACTGCAACTCTTTTATGTTCCTTGGGTGGCTAATCTGTAGTAATCCCGCAACTCTTTTTGGATCTATTTTAATTCCCTTTTCTGATATAATATGGCCAAGGAGTTTACCCTCTTGTAGGCCAAATATTGTCTTTTTGGGATTTAAAGATAGCCCAAATCTCTGGCATTTTTCAAAGACCTTCCTTAGATGTTTAAGGTGCTCTTCATCGGTTTTGGAATAAACTGTTATGTCATCAAGGTAAATTACAATGAAGTGCCCTATTTCCTATGAAAATGCAATGTCCATGGCCCTTTGGAAGGTGGCCCCAGCATTCATTAGTCCAAAGGGCATCTTCACATACATGAAAGTACCCCAAGGAGTGGTGAAAGCTGTTTTGAGTTGGTCTTCTGGGAGTACTAAAACTTGGTTATATCCTGAAAAACTGTCTAACAGAGAAATCTTCTTTGAACCAACTACCTTCTATAGAATGTGTTCCATTTTGGGCAGAGGATAATTGTCTTTCAGGGAGGATTTTTTAAGGTTTCTGAAATCAATGCAGAGTCTTATTTCTCCTGTCTTTTTCCTCACAGCTACAAGATTAGAAACCCAATCTGAAAACCTCACAGGCACAATTATTCCTGCCTCATACATTTTCTTGATTTCCTTTTCCACTAGAGGCAGTTGTATCGGATTAATTCGACGCAGTTTTTGCTTAAAGGGTTTTTGTTTTTCTCTCAAAGGAATCTTGTGCTGGATGATCTCTGTATCGTAGGCTTTTAAGTCTTGATAGCTCCAGGAAAACACATCGACAAAGTCTTTAAACAAGTCAATGTGTTTCTTTTTTATGTCTGACGGCAAGGACCTAGCTAATTTAATTATTTTGGGCTGATCCTCAGTGCCTATGTTGCACTTTTCGACCTCAGACTCTGTATATTCCACTGTGGGTTTCCTTGCCACGTCGTTAAAATCTAACAGGTCTTATAATGGTGCTAGCCCCCTAGGTATGTTCTTGTCCTTTGCTGACAATATCTCAATGTCTTCATTTTCTGTGTCCTCGTATTCTTTAGTATGAGTTTCGAGTTTGTTAGTTAACATGTTAATTTCTACGGGACGAGATGGTTCTTTTTCTTTAGGGGGTTGTTCGTTTAGGCAGTCTTCATCGGATTTAGAATCTGAATCAGATGATTCAAACTCATTCCTGCCAAGCAGGAAATCCTCTATCTGTTTGTCGTCCTCAAATACCTGCCAATATTTTTTATTATCAGGCACAACTGGTCTAAATTTCATCTGATTTGTGCAGTCTTTAGTTTCATATGGGGCTGAGCATGTCCTAGCGGCAAAGGCTAAATTGTGTGCGGCAATATTTCGTTTTCTTGGGACAAAAATCAATTTGGACTCCTCAAAAGTTTTCAAAAGGTCGATGACATCGTTTCGATAGGCTCTAAGTCTGGGATGGTTTGCATTATACTCCCCATTGACTTGCCTAATCACTAACTCTGAATCCCCATGGACATTGATTCTTCTGGCTCCTAACTTTTTCAACAGATGCAAGCCTAAGATAAGAGCTTCATACTTGGCGATGTTGTTAGAACACTGAAAATTTAATTTGCAGGAAATGCATTCTGTGTGATTGTTTTCAGTGTTAGTAATCCAGACACCCGCACCAACAGTGCTCTTAGTGCATGACCCGTCAAAGTACATAGTCCACAGAGGACCGTTTTCGGTTTCATCCTGGTTAGTGCCCTCGTCAACTAACGTGCTCTCTGATTGTTGTTGAAAATCAGCACTTAGTTGAATTGGTTTCGAGTTCTTAGGTTTTTCGCTGTGTCGAAGGTTGTTGTCTTGATTTTCAAGTTTTAAGGGCGATGGGCAGATGTCCCATGGCTCAAGATCTTTGTTTGGTTTACTAATGCCTTGACATGTATCAAACTGTTTTGAAATTTCTGAGTTGTGTTTCTCTTTCTCGCCATCGGCAATCAATCCTGTTAAAGTGACTGATTCAGTAAGTGTGTCATCATTATGTTCTATTCTGAGATCCAGAAGATGTTGCGCTGGATCTTGTTCCTCAAGATTTTCATGGAGTTGAAGGAGAGGGGCAATCTGTTGTTTGCCATCTTGGCTATGTTCATTCGGGTGGGTTGTTTCAACGCACTGTTCGAAGGTTTCTGTCTCGTTTTCTTCCGTCTCTAGAACTGCATTCATTTCTAGATTTGGGGTTTCTAACCATTCGGCTGAGTCGCTATCTTCTAGCTCTGGCTTATTTGAAGGTTCGTCATTATAAAGGATAAATGAATCCAGGTCAGTATGGACAGAGTAAATGGGGGAATTTTCAGGCTTCTCCAGACTACTGACCATGAATTTCAAGTGTGCCTCTCTGTATAGTCTTCTAAGCTGGCTAAAGACAGGGATAGAAGCATATGTTCCATCCATCTGCATTGTACCTTGCAGCTTGGCACCCCATGATCTTGATAACAACATGCCATACTTAGGGGGTACATCAGCCACTACAACATCCATAACCATGCACTTGGCTGGGATTTCAGTCAAACTCACACAAAGGTCTTTGATTAGGCCAAGGCATTTCACTCTGCTAAAGTCAAAAGAATATAAGTCCTTGTAAGGTCGAGTTATTTCTAGCCCTAGCCTTTCCATTATCACTTTTGGCATAAGGTTGTGTGAGGCTCCAGAGTCATGCATAGCATTATGCAAGATTTTGTCATGGACATTTAGGCTGACATAGAAAGGGGGTACTACCCCTTCTTGAAATTTACCTTCAATTTTAGGACCAAAAATAAGCTCTGGCTGGTCATCATTAAAATTTATTGTGTCATTACCATCCTCAATATTTAAAGCCTTCAGAATTTGGGTTCTATATGCATGCTGGGTTGCTAACTCAGTCAAAGGAACAGAGATTTTGATCTTTGAAATTTCCTGCTCTAGGCTGAAAGGAATTTGACTCTTTAAAGTGCTAGTTTCAGTCTTATTAGCTTTCAATTTCTCAGCAACATCAGTTTGCTGACTTGTTCTATTTACACTTGACAAAATGGTTTTCACAGGAGTACTAGCTGAGATGTTAGTACTAGTAATGTCTGCACTTTGTTTTTCATTGTTTTGAGTGCTTTTCTCTTTACCTTTATCAGAATTCACAGTCACTGTTTTATCCTTCTGTTTAGCAACTTTAGGCTTAGTTACAGGGTTGTTTTGTGAAGATTTGTCAGAGGTTTTGGAGTTGGGAGTTTGTTGACTGGTTTTGCTTCTAAGGTCATATTCTTTTTGAGACTCTATGACAACATTGTCCATGTCTTAATAATAATTTTCATCATCATCTCTTGTGTCCTCATAAGGTGTATATAGACCTTGTGTTCTATCATAATGAATCTCACAGTCATCATTAGCTACCCCTAGCATGTTGACATCCTCTTCCTCTGTTATGTCATATGTTTCCTCAACCTCACTTACAAAGTTTTGATGAAAGGGAGGGGTGATCTGTTGGTCATCTTCCCTAGGTCGGTTTGGAGGTTGATTTTTTCTAAAATTCTGACCCTGGTTCTGGTTTCTGTTCTGAGAGGCAATTTGGTTTTGACTGGCTTGCGTTCTCTCAAGAATGCTCATTTTCTTCATCATTTCCTCCATCATTTTCTCCATTTTGGAGTTTGAAGTGGAAGGTGTGGACTCCTCTCTAAAAGATACTCTCTTCTCAACCTTCATTCTTGCTCTCTTCTCCATTAAATTGACTTCCACAGAAAGAACACCCCTTTGCATATCTTCAAGAGTTGCAAAGTCTCTCTCTCTTAGCGAATAGGTCATGTCAGAGTCAAACCCTTCAAGAAATTTGTTTAAAGCTGAGCCCTGTGGAGGTTTTAGTTCTGGGGGAAGTGCATTATAGATACTGTTGAATCTAGTACAATAAGCTTGTACACTTTCCCCAGTGTTTCTATGGAGGTTGTTGTAATCAACAAGAATTTGAAGGGGATTCTTCTTTACTTCCCATTTGTTTAAGAATGTTTGATGGAAGGCTTGGAGATCATTGATACTATGGGGGGCTAGACCTTTGAACCATTTTCTTACTTCTCCCCCCAGACTTTGAGCAAACAATCTAAGCTTGATAGAATCATTATCAATTTCATTTCTGTCAAAGTAGTCATTCATCTTATCCACATGTTGTGATGCAGTTGTAGCATTGTTATCATCATATAATGGAATTTTGGACTAATAGTCCTGTGGAAGATTGACTAGGGGTACAGGAAGGACTAAAGGAGCATACCATGCAGCCATGGCAAGAGGTGGAGGTGGATTTACAAGAGGGACAGTAGGCTGGAGTGGAGTGGTTTGGACAGTGGATGTAGGGTGAGTGGAAGTATATGGACCAGGAATAGATTGCTGAGCTGATCTTGGATGAGAGAGACCTAGGTTGTTAAGTAAATATAAGTCGGGAGGTGTGGTTTCTCTACCACCAGGACGTTCACTTGTCTCAGGAGATGAAAGTGAAGACTCGGAATCTGGCTGATCTAAATCGCCAAGAGACCTAGTTCTAAAGGGATTTACTAGGTCATCTTGTGATTGTTGTAGAGCTGAAAGATTTTCTGGGACAGAATTAGCTCTCAAGGGTGATCTGAAACTAGTTGATAATTTAATCCTAGGAGACTTCCAAAGGATTCTTTCTGGGTCATCAACTATTTTAGGTGGATCCGGGTCAGGATGGGCTCTAGTGTGAATCTTTCTAGGAGCCACTATGCTGTATTTTTTAGACCCCAATAACAAGAAAAGTTCAACCAGGTATGACAATCTTTGAGAGGTTAACTAATCTGTTTTACACAAATTTCAATCCTATAGTCCTCTGACTGAGTTTGAAGGATAGTATAGTGATGAGGGTTCTTCCCAGTGGAGTCTTAAGATCTGTTCAGGATTGTGGAGTCGCCAAGTGGAATTTTTTAGCTCCTTTTCAAAGGTAAAAGGTTTTATGGTCCACTACCATGTTTATTAGATACCAATCTGAAATATTTTTTGGTTTTCTGAGTTATTGTGGTTGTATGGAAAACTAAAGAGTTTATAAAAAGCCGGCCAAGCAACTATGAACTCAAAAGGTCCTCGTTGAGCCTATTATTAGCACCTCAGAATTTAGCAAGATTGGCAAAGTCCAACTACAGAGGTAACATCATACCACTTTTGGATTCAAGGATCTAGCCCTCCTGAATCCAGAGAGGGATCTCTCTATAAATGAGTTAAAAGATGTGATCTTCAAAGGCTGAAATTGTGATATTAGGCTAGTTATGAAGAGCATGGGTTTGATTTGTTTGAGTGAAGAAAATAATAAATATTTAAAGGATGAAAGAAGTCTAAAATAAAGGGTGAAAATGTCTGCAATGAAGGAATGATTCAGTTGACAGAAAAGGGAAAAGACAGTTTTAACCCACATTTCAGTAGGAGGATTGACCAGACAACAAGATTCACATGATCCATGGGTGTTACTTATATCAAAGGATCTTTAAAGATTTTAGTAATAGCATATAGAAGGAAGACCAAAGAAATGAAGAACAAAAGAAGCCTAAAGGATCAAGTAAGTATTTTTAAACTAGCCGCTTTCAACATACTTAAGGGGAAACATAAAAGTATTTCGTTGATCAAAAAGTGCTCAAATGGCTCAAGCCAAAGATTTTCAATAAGGAAACACAGATGATAATCACAAAGAGAAATCTAGATCAGGAAAGCACTTTTAAACTAACCTGCATTAATATACTCTTCAAAGAGAACATTCAAATGAAGAAAACATATAAGTAAAGCTTTCAGTAAGAGTAGGGTACCGTGGAGAGTATATCCTAACTCTACGTTTGCTGCTCTTTATCAGAGAAAGTGAACAAAGTGAAAACATTAAGAAAAATAACAATTAACAGTGAGGAGCACATCACCATTGACATAATTGAGGATTCCATGAATCGGCAGCTTGTATTGATGTTCAAACCAGTTACAATCAGCAAGCCCGGTGGGTCTCTACAACTTTGAAATTCTCATATCAGCTTGTGTATCTTTTAGTTACAAGACAGGGCATCAGTAGCTTCAGAATAACTATTACATGCATTCAGATGTCTAGAGACCAACGTTTGCTCATCTTCTATAGCAGTATTTATAGAAGAATGAAGAGGTGGGAGGATTTCCCAGGGGTCAAGTATTATCAATTATGCAATTAATGTGATTCCTGGCCTTTGGGAACCAGGCGAGGCATAAGTTGGGAATATAATCGTTTATAACTCTACTTTATAACTCTGTTTGTGTCATTCGAGGCCAAATGATGGAAAAGACCTGTTTCCCAACTGTTCTTCAACTTCCAGAATGGTTTTGCCGACAATTAGAGATAAGATTCTTTGATTTGCATTAATTGTTTCAGTGATCTTTAATTTCTGCGAAGCTGCTAGTGTCTTTTGGAGCTATGGAGGGTTCAATTAGCCTCTTTTTATGGCGGTGGAAGCTTTCTCATATTGACAGATGTCTTCGTCGTTCCCAAAACACCTTTAATTAACTTGAAATCTGTGTTTTGGTCTTCAAACGTCCTGTTTCTAGTATATTTTGTCTTCGGCACTGATACTCTTTAACTGTGATTTCAATTTAAATAGTGTCTTGTTGATGTGCAGGGTTGCGGAAGGCTGATAAGGCATGAAATCCTTACGAAACAATGATGAAACGTCGAATCCATGGTTCCTTTTGATAAATCAAGACGCGGGAATCACCATTCCCAGCGTTCAGCCTTCCCTTTAATAAAATGGAAAATCCATCGATTACCTGCAAAACACACAACTAATTAAGAAATCCTGCATTTTTTTGGGTTAACTGCTTCAGAGGCATAGGAAGAGAGCAGGACCGTTGGATGGCATCATCCAACGGTGGAGATTAACCGAGAGGAGTTTTAAATGACGCGGGAGGAAGAATTAAACAGAACCGTCGATCGCGTGATGATCAACGGTGGGGATCGGTTTTAAAAAACCCTTTGGTAGAGGCGGAGGGCGATGGAGTAATGTGGGAAAAGATATGGGCCGCCCGATCTAGACACGTCCATGGTCCAGATTAAATCGGAGGATCGCAATCGGCAGGTCACACAAAAAGCATGCGATTGACACTTGCGATGTGATTGAGCGCTATCTGTCCGATCAGCAGGGAGATGGATGGCTAGGATTTGATTGGAGTAATCGCAATCGGGGGGCGCGGAAGAGGGGATGCGATTGAAACTTGCGATGCAATTGAGCGATGTCCGTCCGATCAGCAGGGAGATGGACGGCTAGGATTTGATCGGAGCAATCGCAATCAGGGGGTGCGGAAGAGGGGATGCGATTCAAACTTGCGATGCGATTGAGTGCTGTCCGTCCGATCAGCAGGGAGATGGACGGCTAGGATTTGATCGGAGCAATCACAATCGGGGGGCGCGAAAGAGGGGATGCGATTGAAACTTGCGATGTGATTCAGCGCTTGGGACTTTTAACTTCGGTCCTGGGCATAAGTCATATGAGTAAAGCGGGGCAGGGTTTATATATATGACCCAATCGCATCAGAACTTTGATGCATGTATTTTTAATCAACCCATTTGTAACTTCTCCGATGCGATTGCGCATCAGTCTTTCAATCAACCCATTTGTAATATATCATCACGTGACTTGGGTTTTTAATTAAAAACTTTGGGAAAGGTGGGTTTCATGATTTTACAAAGAAAACATTGATCGGAGCTATATTTTCAAAAAAGCTTAGCGCCTGATTGCGGGCTTATGGGGTAAATGAAATGATAATACGATCTGGGGTTTATAATGAAGGGGCTGATCGCAATCGGAGTTTTGAAATGGCACAAAAGACATGCACACTTGAATTTTTCTGATGCGATTAGCGCTATATGAGTTCGGCGCTTGGTTTTTATGACAAGGGCATATGGGGGAAGTGGTTTGGAAACTCACCAAGGCTTAAACCATGAATACGTAAATGGGTTTTTGCTACGTATTTTCGTGGTTTTCAAAGGTTTCTGAGGGTTTCGACAGAGTTCAAAAGGAGTTTAAAACCCTGCAAAGGCAATTTTATGAAGGGGAAAATGAGGAAAATGGAAAACAAAGGAGTTTTATGGAAAAAAAGGGAAACAAATGAAGGTTAGTTTCTGAGAGGAAGAATGGAAAAGACAGGGATTTTGGAGTAGTCTTTTCTCATGGAATTTTTAGCAGAATTTTGAGTTTCTGAGAAATAACAGTGAAAACCTTGAGACATGAACATGAGATCTTCCACAGGCTTCAAGAGATAACATTTGACCAGGAAACTGTTTCTTGAAGACTGAACCATGTTTTGGCCACCTTTTGGTAGAACAAATTTTATAGGTGGCCAACAGCATGCATGGAAAACACTTTAATGGGATGCATGTGGTATTAATATATCGGTTCCTTGTTCCATATGACGGGGAATAGAGATCTCTTCAATGACTTGGAGGAGAAGGACCTCCAGGAGAGCATAGAGTTTGGAGATGATGAGAGGTATAGTGCTACCGGCATAGCTACAATTACCTTTCAGAGGTAGAATGGCTCCAATCTCAAATAAGCAGATGTTTTGCATGTTCCAAGACTAAGGAAGAATCTTGTCTCCATAGCGGTATTGGAAGACCATGGTTATGAGGTGGTGTTTAGAAAATAAAAGTTGTTCCTTAAACACATAGCCATGGGACAAGTAAAGCAGATCAGTGTAAGAGTCAAGAACCTATATGCTCTCAAGGTTGAGGATGCATGCAAGGCTTTGAGGAGAAAATTTAATGACTTGGTGGTTGAGAGGGAGAAATTATCTCTCAACAAGCAGCCTCAGAAGCAGTCTCAGAAGGTTGTGGAGCAGCCACAATTGGAGAAGTAGAGAGGATATCGAGTGGAAGATCCCAAACAAGCGGAGACCTCCAAGAGAGGGAAAATTTGAGCCAAAATGGTAGAGTGAGTACATGCAGCTATACATCTAGGTGTGAGGTGGGGCGATGTGCAGGATTGATCCCAAGAAGAAATTAGGCAAGGTTCATTGAGATGGTTTGTCTCATGGATCGAACATGGCTATGAGGAGCCCACAGTGCAATAGTAGTAGGAAGGATTAGTTAGATTGATGTAGTTAAATGTCAGGAAGACATAGATTAGAGTGATGGGTGTTAGATACTGGAGTGCAGATCAGATTTGGCAGTAGTGCAGAGTGCATGAATGCAAATTTCAACAATGTGGAGAGTTCGGTAGCAGTAGCTAACAGCATTCAGAACACTCTGATGATAGATGCATTATATTGATTCAGTTGTTTGGAGGCTATTCAGTTTAAGAAGTGTTACATGCAATAGTTGCATGTGCGAACAACACTAGAGAAGTGTTGCATGCAAGATTTGCATGTGTGCATGCAAGAGTTGCATGTACACATGCAAGAACATTCCAAAGGTACTAGATCGCAACACATTGATTCCTTTCTTGTTGAGAGGGAGTGTTTAAATTTGCAACAAGAAAAAGTGAAATTGGCATCCAGAAACAACATGACAGCACACACACTAGTGTCGGACCATAGGTCACATAGTGATGGGTCCAAGCGATACATTAGTGTGCAAGCCAATTTATTTAATAAATTGGAAATGTGCCTAATTTAATTTTCCCTTAATTAAATTGGACAATAAATTGTAATCTTATATCATAATCACTTGTAATAGTTAACTGAGTGTGATAGAGTCAGTTAGCTCATGAAATTCGAGTTGAGGGTGGTTGTTGAGGCATGTAGAGTGATTCTATTTTTTTTAGAGTCGAAGTTGCAGTTAGTGTATTATTTTAATTTATGAGAAATCAATTAACTCAATTAAGTGAGTTAAAGTCAGTCTAACTAGTTGTAACTGATTGTTTCACTAGTGAGAGGTCAAGTGAATTAAATTAGATTTAATTCATATGCAGTGATCTATCAAGTGATTTATGATTTACTATTAATAGCTTCATGGATGTACGTTTCTGATGAAGACCCAGTTTAGACAGTGGTTAAAGGGAAGTTATCTATCAGTTGTATTTGTAGAAATTTGCTCGGGCGCAATTTAACAAACCATAGGTTGCCCATGATACTTGCACAGTCAAGGAGGGCTTAAATTCCTAAATAATAAGGATTGCATTCCACAGGGATTGCGTGAGAAACGAAGGATGATGAAAGGCTGATAATTGGCTAAGTGTTGGCCTAATTTTGTCTGGATCAGTGTGATACAGTCAGGAGAGTAAAGAATATTATTGAGAAAGATTGCATTGTATTGTTTCATGATTCCTTGGTTCATTATACAATAGAGATAGAGGGGTTTTGAGCATCAATATTTCCCCAAGAAACATATATGTGTTGTGGATTTATTTGCTTCTTTCTTTACTTGGTGTGATTGTGTGATTGTGTTAATTTCCGCAGAATTAATTGTAGAAGGATTCAGTATATTTCATGGTCATATTGAATCCATTGGTATACATATTTTTTATATAATTTATTCATATTTTGTTAGTACATTTTTTTATTATTTTGAGGCCCCTTTTTAACCTCAAAATTCCCTTAATGGCTAGAGTTAAAAAATGAATATAAACAGACACTTTTGTTTTTCTAATTAATTATAAACAAACCCAAACTCTAGGACAATAACATGCAAAATAATTAATGTTGAAATGTATGATTTTTCTAAAAATAAACCCTAATTTACCCGAGAAAAAATTTTAAAAATGATTATAGGGTTTTAAAGAAATACATAAGAGAGATTATTAGTTCCTTTTAAATAAGGGGCTAATGGAGTATACGAACATACAAAACTAGGGAAACTTCAAGGTAGAAAATTTGATTCAAAAGAAGTAGGAAAAGTTAACATATTTACCCTAAGATTTGAGTTGAGGATATCAAATTTTTAAATATAGTTGAATCTCTCTCTCTCTCTCTCTCTCTCTCTCTCTCTCTCTCTCTCTATATATATATATATATATATATATATATATATATATATATATATATTCCTCCTTATCTCTTCATATGTCTATCTCCCCATATAAATCTATCAATTTTTCCCTCCCTTCCCTCCCTATATTCATATATGTATCTTTATCTCACCACCACTATGTCTCCTTAGTTTGTATGTGTGTGTGAAAAATGGTACAATTATACTAAAATGGACTATTAAATATTCTAGCCTACATAAAAATATAATAATAGAAATGTAGTCACTCAATATCTAGGGCTTAATAAGATGTTTTATAAGAATTAACATTGGGCTTGTATAGGGATTAGCATGCTCCTCCTCTTCAAACAAGTGTTTTCCTCAACACTTGACTAGTTGCTAGTGCTTCTATATGAATAAGTCATCTTCCCTTATTATCTCTTTCATTGGTAGTTTCTTTTGTGCTATGAGTTAATCCAAAATTTCTGGATTGTTCAACTTCTCAATCCTTATTTCAAGGACCTTTTTACTAATAGTATGATTTTCCTTTTTTCATTTAACTCTAGTACATTTATTGACTCAAATGAATAACATAGTCATCATATCGAGAAGGTGGAAGTCCCTGAGGAATTAATTGTAAAACCTTTACATTATTGTTGAAAACATTATGGCGACCCCCCTAATAAAGATGATATTGATTTTTGAACGTTTAATGAACACAATTATGCAATCACACCCTGGAGCACCTTTTTGAGTAGTTATGTCATTCTATTAGAGCTTATCACTTTAGAGGATTTCCCTTGGATACATCTAAGCTCAATTGCATTGCCTTATAAGGTAGATCACATGAAGAGATATTGAAATTTAAAGGTTGTTGTTTCCAATGATTGTAAAAATTGGACCCATTCCTCTCTTCTTTCATCCATTTACTAAGGATTCAACCCTTATGGTTTAGGAGAGGAAGCATAATTTTCTTTATAATTATTAGTGGCCATATTTTTTCTTTCAATTTTACTAGCCAAATTGAAACCATGGTCTAGAAATTTAGGTTCAATGAGACACACCTCATGTCTAATTTTTTCCTTTTAATTTCTTTTAAATATGTCTAGAAAATTTTCCTCTAAAATATTCTTTCCCTTGATACTCTAATTTTGGAATTGTTGAATTTTATCTATAACGAGAGATTTTCGTTAAATATTTACCAATTGAATAAAGAATGTATTTCTCTTGATACCCCTATAATGTGTTATTAATTCCTTTGTAAAAATGGACCAAGATATAACAAAATCCTTTTTCCATTCACAAAGTCGTTGATACCAAACATATTGATCTGGTTCTAAAAACATGGATGTAATATTTACATTTTTTAAGGTTTCCAGTCAATGTAGATCAAAGTACAGCTCCATCTATAATACCCATGTTATAGGATCATTACCATAAAACTTCCTCATAACAACATTCGAAATGTAGAGGTTCCATGGTGCTAACTTCAACCCTTGATGATGTGGATCTTAGATTGAAATTTTATGATTATGATTTTTCACATTCAATATTTGTGTACTCCGGTTGTGATTAAATACTCCCTATATGTGATTGAGTCTCAATACCATGCTTCTCATTATGTTCATTATTTCCTTGAATCTTCATATCATTTTTAGGCTCGATCCTTTAATAGAATGGTTTGTTATTATTTTATGGATTTTTGTATTTCTTCCTTCTTCTTTTTTTGGTAATTTAGGCTAATATATATTTATTCGAAATAAAACATTACATATGCTACAGGATGAGTTGGTAAGCTGCACTTATCCAATCCCATCCTTAGTTGCATTCATATTTGTGCTTGTATGGCGCTTCCTCCTTAGAGGAAACCAACCCTGTGATAACATCAGACAGAAAATTACAATGTGCCATGGCACCCGTGAAAGTAAAAGTCCTATGATAAGAGCTGGAATAACAGAAAACTAAAAAAAAATTAACGATCGTGCATTCAATATTATTTTGCATCATCCTTCGTGTCTGGATCCTCCTTCTCGATACGACAGAAATTATCTTGTGCTATGGCCTCCTCCTCAACAGTAGGATGGTGTAGAGGCATAGAAGCAAGTGCACAAAGGATGGGAGTGACTGGGTACTCAACATACAGTACACACTTCCAAGTGCCCTCTGATTCCATGATCCATACGTCAGTGTCCTCCCCTTCTATCTCCTGAACCGGAAGAGGCTCGGTTTTATTGGGCCTGGGGTGCTCTTGTTACACAATGGTGGATTTCCTTGCTCTGCTTCTACCTCTCTGTGAATCTTGAATAGGGGCCTCCTCCTCCTAGTCATGCGCAGGGGTCTAGGGGGAATCCATGGCATGAATGCCAGAGGAGGAGCCCTCAGAGGATTCCAAATGGTTATCGGGCCTTCGTTTGTAGCATCCAGGGAACACACATCTTTAGCTGCCTCTCATTGTCCTTTGGCGTAATCTCAGAGCCATGGAATAGCGTAGTAGGGGGGAGATGGGGGGCTGAGAGTAGAGGCATGGAGTGTGCAGCGTGGTACTGATGGGTAAGGTGGTGTGTAAGTAGTGGATGCGTAGCTAGGGGAGCTTGGAGATGAGAGCGTGCAGTCGAGAGAAAATAGTAGGAAAAGAGGGCTGAATGGAGGCATACAGTTAGGGAGGTGTGTGGCTGGGAGGTTCCTTCACAACTTTGCACTGGGGGGAAGGTTGTGCAGCCTATGGGGCGCACAAGTGGGCTAAAACTGAAACAGAGATGCAAAGAGGGCAGTATGAGCCAAAAGGCGCAAACTTTGAGTAACACTATGTGGAAGGGCCTTCCTTTTTTTAGGATTGTGACACAAGCGCAGATGTTGTGCATTATTATGACACGATCGCAGGTGCATGTTGCGACAGTTTTCATGTGGAGGCATGTGCTTCGTGTTATGGAAGAGCATCATATCCAACCGGGAGCTCATTCGAATGATTGTAGTTCTAACATTCCAACCAAGGTGTTTGTTGGCTTTGCGTATCTTCATGAGTCCTTTCCTCCATCACCTCACGCAAATTATTGCTTAGAGGTGTATCCACTTCAAGTGAAGGCCTGCGTTGCAGATCTTCATCATCTCGAATGTGGGAGGTACTATTTCCATACGTGTGTCCAATGTAACCCACATACAGGGTTGTATTTCTTCCTTATTATCATCCATCTTATTATCCATTTCATTCATAATTTCTTCTTTATTTTCATTCATATCTATTTCTATTTCATCCATCATTTCTCTTTTAAGGTTTTCTTCATAACCTAATAAATCCACCTTTTTCAACATACAACCATCAAGTTCATTAACTTTCTTCTCTAATTGAGAGAACCTAAATTCTAAGTCTTCACTTTATTTGTAACTCTTATATGAGCCTTCAATATGTTTAATTATTTTAATATATTTTGGATCTTTATTTGGATCCATGTGAGAAAATAATAATATTACTCCTCTTTATCACAATTCATTAAAAAAAAGGATCTGCTAATCAAAAGTTATGTCACTTGTAAGTTATGTATCTTTAAAACCTTAATTTATAGAATTTCTAAAGTTTTTATCTTTCTCTTGATATACCATTGAGCTTTGAGCCCTTTTGAATCTAAAAATTTGGTCTGTAACACTTTTATATTTCTTCTCTACAATTCCACAAGTTTGACTAGAATTTGATGTGCCAAGTAAAAGTTATAATACCTTTCCCAAAATTAATTGATATTTGGCCTCTTCCTACAAGAAACGTGTATAGTGTGCCACATGTCCACTTCTTAAAACAAAATTCTAAACTTCTTACCTGAGGTAATTCACTATGTCTCCTAAGCTCCCTACATATTTCAAAGCCTAAAAAGTCATAGAAAATAGGTTATATCAAAAATACCAGGATGACCTATTTGAAATTTATTTGAGGATCCTTCACAAACCATAATTTCCACATAGCATATCTCTAAATCATAAAATTAAACTGAAAGCTCCTCAATATCTTGCCTCAATATGGTCCAATTTTCACCCTTTAAAACATCCTAGAAAAAAAATTATAATGAAAATTTCAAACTGAATTTAATTTTAGGAGTATTCAAGAACCCAAACTTCTTTAGATCATATCTCTAAAATTATAGTGAACCAATATCTAAAATTTGAATTAGGGGTTATACAATATTTCTCCTCAATATTTTCCAAGTTTCTTCATTTGAAACCTCTCAAAAAAATTTATAGTGGAAACTCCAAACTAATTTCAAGAGCTTTCCAGAACCCTAACTTCCTTAGATCACATCTCCAAAAGTATAGTGAAACAAGATATGAAATTTGAACCAGGTTTTCCCCAATATTTCTCCTCAATTTTATTTAAGTTAAACAATTTGAAACCTCCCAAAAAAACAGTATTGAAAATACCAAATTGACATGTTTAAAATTGATTTCAACAATATTCAAGAACCCTAATTTCTTAGATCATATATTTGAAAATATAGCGAAATCATATCTAAAATTTCAACCATAAGTTACCCAATATTTCTCCTTAATATTTTCCAAGTTTCACCATTTTATATGTCTCAAAAATAAATTTATAGAAAAAGTTCTAAGATGACTTGTTTGATCCAGCAAAACCCTAGGATCACAAGCTCTAATCTCAAATGTTATGAACCTTACACCTTAAAAATTATAAAAAACCAATCATCATAGTCCTCTTTGACGGGGAAACCTCCTTTCACAATGAATACAATGTACAAGATAATATTTTATGATCCTAAGACTAGACCTCCTTAGTATATTTATAGGAGAAAAAGGGTAATATTATAATAAAATGGGACCATGAAAGATTTTAGCCTACATAATAATATAACAAGGGCTTAATAATGGTTTTTAGGGTTAACATGGAGCTTATTGATCTGGATTGTATCATTATACTTCTCTTCATCAATCTTGATGCATTTGGAGTGGAATAAGTGGAGGAATTGGCTCACGAGATCACTTTTACTAGAAGTACCTAGTTTGGCAAAACAGGGTCTGAAACCTTCCAAGAGAATTTTGAGGCATAAAAAAACGTTTTTCGGGGGTATAAATTTTTCTCCTTTTTGTGACACTATTTCATGCTATTATACACAAATATATATTAATAATCGCGTCAGAAGCACGTCAATCAATGTATTTATGCAAAAGTTATGCCACTTAGAAGTTGACCTTCCTATTTTCACATCTATAGTTATAGAGGATGTCGCGTCAGCCCCCATTAGTCATGGAAAAAGGGCTAGCCATGTGATTGTGATATACTCTAGAAGAGTCTATATTGTAATTCTAGTTAAGAGTTGATATAGTCAAAATTAACCACTAGTAGGCTATCGGGTTGTGTTATAACTTGGCCACTAGGAGGAAGAGGCATTCCATTATTTCAAGAGAATTTGGTTCCATAGCTGAGAAAAGATAGATAGGAGCGATAGGAGGTAGAGCACAGAGGGAGGATTTGTGCACTGTAACATCCCACAGGCCACAAGCATTACTTCTCTGTACCAGAAACCATATTTTCTAGACATAGAAAGAGAGCGAAGCGACCTCACCTTTCGGTTGGTTTTCTCTCAAAAGGGTTTCCTAGAGAATATTTTTTGTCTTATTTGTGTGTGTGTGTGAGATTATTTTATCATTCTCTACTCATTTTCATAATTTCCATTCGCATACATGCACTAATTATATTTAAATCTACAAATCTAAAATTTTAATAAAACTGTAATATGGTGAAATTTCAGTATTTTAATATATTATTAGTAGATCTTTTCTGACGAACTATCAAGTGGAATATCCATGATAGTTTACAGATAATTTAGTAAAATATCTGGTTTCTTTGGGTATATTGTGGAGATTGCAAGGATTTAGTTCGGGGGGCGGGGGGGGGACTAAAATTGTAAAAGTCTAATCATGTTCGATGAATCTGTAAACGAACCTCATGATCCTGCAAAAGGTTAGGTTTACACAATTGAAACAACAAGTCACAGATATCAACCACAATGTAAGCCTCCTCATGGAAACCTTGAATAGAAAGTTGGGGATTTTTTGGGAATATGGGGGTTCGAATGCAGAGGACAAATCTGGAAGAGGATCAAAATATTGGGGAGAAATGAAGAATCAGTCAAAGAAAGAGCCCAAAAAAGATCAACCTAGTTACAGTGTTGTGAACCAATCACAATCCTTGTTTAATATGGAAGAGAAATTTGATATCAGGCCATACCATAGTGATATCGATGCTTTGAAGCTAAACAATTGGTTGCAACAACTAGAAGTCTATTTCAACGTTCACTCAATTGAAGAAGGAGAAAAAATCTCCTTTGCATTACTAAAATTGGAGGGCCATGCACTGACTTGGTGAGAGAGCTACATGGAACCCCTGGGTTGGAGGGAGAACCTCCAGTGACTAAGTGGGAATATTTCAAAACCCTCATGAAGTCACATTTTTATCCCATTGGGTACGTGGAGGACTAGTGGATCCGGTGGCATTACTTCAGGAAAAATCCAGGTCAAAGCATGCAGGAGTACACCACGAAATTCAGAAAGATGAATATAATGTTGGTAATCTCTCCAAAGAAACCAGATGTACTCCTCAAGTATTTATGGGGTTTGCATCGCCATCTTTGTGAGAAAGTGATGTTGTTTAAGCCCAAATTGGTGGAAGAGTCTTGTGTATATGCAAAATGCCTGGAGAACATAGGCCTGAAGAGAGCACAATCAACTGGATCGAAGAAGAAGGAGAAAAAATATGCTTCTAAGGATAGGAAGAAGAAGAAAAAAGGGGGAAAAGATAAAAACACGACAGCCACAACGCACCAGTGTAAATATCCTAGAAACCATTGCAACATTGATGGCCATACAAAGGAGAATTGATGGAAGATGCATCAAGAGCTAAACCCAAAGAACAAGAAGAAATATAAAAATGGGAAGAATATAATGGCCATTGATTTGAGCAACCAAGTTGAAAGTAGATCGGATGTGGCTGAGAAGATCATCTGTATGTTAGTGCAGAAGGAGGTGAATCTGATTAGCCTTCAGCAACAGGAAGAGAAATAAATGACGAAACTCTTCCATATGAAGATACAGGCCAAGAATAAAAATATGGTTTCTCTGTTTGGCTCAGGATTTCAAGCGAATCTCATTGCAGCAATAAGAATTTGGGGTTGTAATTTCCTGATCATCCGAACCCATATCCATTGGGATGGGTAAATAAGGATGCTTAGCTCAAGGTAACTAAACAGTCCATAATTAGGGCATTGTGAGAGATTGGGCATAACTCTCGCTTGAAAAAACCAAATTGTGTCAGACCTATGGCATTGGAAATAAGACTTAGAGGACTACTAGAAGACCAAAAATCACATATTGTGGGTCTGAAATAATAGAGATACACCATATTCCATATCGAGCTCCTAGAAGGCAAGAAAAATATAGATCATGTGTTGTCAAATGCTGCAAAGGACCAGACTTTCTAGGGCAACAAAGCAATGCATGGTGAAGTAGAGGGTAGCATGACAAGAGAAGAAACCAAGGTGCAGAACAGCAGCAAGAAGTTCATCACATGAAGTCTTCAAGAGGGCAGCACTGCATACAGTCACTGTAAAGGTATCATTGTACTAAGTAATTGTAAATACATTATTGTAAAAATTTTACTAGTGTCTATTTGCCAAGAGTTGAAGAGGCATGTCGGGAGGTCTAGGATGATCATTAGGTGGTTGTGTCATAGTTAGGGTTATGGT
Organism: Pinus albicaulis; assembly: GCA_034641835.2. Taxonomy (NCBI): domain Eukaryota; kingdom Viridiplantae; phylum Streptophyta; class Pinopsida; order Pinales; family Pinaceae; genus Pinus; species Pinus albicaulis. Next base: position 81,112,895 of record CM076574.1, on the reverse strand, counting down.
CTAGTGTGCCTTCTTCTTCTACATCATTCTATATCATTGTAAACTGGACCATTTTCCCTGGTATGGGAGTCCATTCTTTTTTTATTCTTCTACAGGATGGTAGGGTGGTGCTAGGGTGAGTTGTAGCTCATTGGGTGTTGGGGCATCCGTTCAGTTGACTACTGAAGAATCTCGAGCATTGGATCATCCATCCAGTGGGAGCTGGAGAAGAATTATTTTCTAGATTCTAGGAAGTTGGGGCTTTATTTTCAATTGGAGTTGAATATTAAAGAATTATTAGAAAAGCATTAGGTGGTTTTTGTGTTGGAGTGGGTTTCCACCTTAAAAACTGTGTGCATTTCTGTTCCTTTTATTTACTACTATCATTGTACAAATACTGATAATAATTGAAGATTAACTAATTCTCTAATTAAAAGGAATACTGATTCACGCCCCCTCAGTATTTCCAACAATTGGTATCAGAGCTTGGTTCCTTCAATAGCAGTTTAACAACAGGAAGGAGTTCATGGAGAATACCAATAATGGTGTACCTCTATTCAATGAAAATAATTATACACTTTGGAAAGGAAGAATGTAGGTCTATCTCTTGGTGCAAGGTTATGAAGTATGGGACACTGTTCAAATTGGATTTACATCAACCGTGGATGAACAAGGTAAGAAGAATTTGGTAAATGATGCAAAATAAAAGAATATTATTATCAGTGAAATTTTTGTATCTACTTATCATAAGTTGTTGGGCTGTAAAAACTGCCAAAAATGTATGGGACAAGCTTGAGAATATATATGAAGTGACTCAAATGTCAAAGAAGCAAAGCTTCAAATCTATAGAGAAAAAATTGAACAACTCAGAATGAAAGAAGATTGCAACATTGCTGCATACTTCCAATACGTTGATGAAATAACCAATACTCTGGAAGGATTGGCAAAGCTAACTGACGAGAAGACAGACTATTATAAGAAATATTCTTAGAACGTTACCATGGAGATTCAACGCAAAATTATCAGTCTTAGAATACAGTGCAAATCTGGACAAACTTAGCAAAGAGGAATTACATGGAGTTCTCACAGCATATGAAATGAGACTTGATGAAGAAGAGGGTACTTCGCATATAGAAAATGTGTTTGTTGCATCTAAGAAAACCAATAAGGACAAACAACCTTCATTTGAAAATGCATGCACCTACAAGTGTGAATAAAAGGGAGATGATGGAGAAGGTCTTTCCGATGAAGAATATGCTTACTTTACGAGAAAAATAAAAATTTGGAGGGAAAATTCAAAGGTAAACTTCCATTGATATGTTTCGTCTGTGGTGAGGTTGGGAATTTCACAATTAAATGTCTGAACAGAAGTGACGACAACTCAAAAGGAAAGAAAGAATTTAATAAATTCTACAAGCAAGAAAAAAGGAAAGGATCCAAAAGGAAATTTCTCTCTGAAGAAGATAGCTCATCATCCGATGAAGACAGTAATAGCGAAGAAGAAGCCAATGAGAGAGTATTGTTTATGGCCAGGCATAATAAACAAGAGGTGTCAAACAATGAAGAAGAAGGGTTGACCATACTCTTGAAGAACAAGTTCAAGGTCTCAAAATTGAAGTTGAAGAAAACAAATGTATTGAAGAGTGACTTCAAAAGAAGTTGGAAGAAAGCAACCAATAAAGGGAAGCATTAGAAGTTGAAGTAGTCTCACCGCGTAAGGAAGTGAAGAAGGGAAAAACTGTCCAAAACTATGCCAACAACTCAAGGGCATTGGAATAAATAATCAACAATCAACGATCTTACAACAATAGATCTGGCCTCGATTAAAAAGAAGAAGAAGTAGGAAATTCTACAACAAAATACAATGAACCTATCAGATCTGACATGCATGTAGACTTCATTAGACAAGATTCGCAAGAACGTCCTTGGAAGACAATTCCTCGACGAAGATTTCCATCCAGGTACCAACATATTTTTTATGGCTATTGTTAATCATGTGGAAAATTTGGTCATAAAGTTGTAGAATTTCGCACGTACCCTAGGAACCAATACAATTCCTGGAGATCCTTCAAATATGAACCTCCCAGGGCTCAACGAAACATCAATAGAGTTTAACATTTAAGAAATAACATGGAATGTTACAAATGTCAGAACTTTGGACACATGGCCAGAGACTGCATACATGAAAATCCTCCAAAAGAATCTTCGAAGCCACATAATGAACAAACATGGAAGGAGAAGAAGACTGATAATTGTGCTCTCACTCTCAAGACTCAAAACAACAAAGATGTGTGGTATGTTGATAGTGGTTTCTCAACGCATATGATTGGAGATAGAAGGAAATTTGTATCTCTGAAAGAGAAGAAGGATGGAACCGTATCCTTTGGAAATGATGGATCTTCAAATGTTATAGGATCAGGTATCGTCACTCTCAGAAGGAAATATGTTATAGCCAAGAATGTTCTATTGGTTGAAAACATGATTCACAATCTGCTTAGTGTTGGACAAATGTGTGATCAAGGACACACAATGCTATTCAACTCCACAAAATGTGAAATCAGGAAAGGCAGGTATGGTAAAATTGTGGCTACAGCAAGTGGAGCTACAAATGACATATATGTTCTAGATGAAGAAACTAGAGCATGTCTACTAGCTAAGGAAGATGAAAGATGGTTATGGCACAAACGAATGGGTCACATAAAATTTGACAATCTTGTCAGGATAAGCAAAAAGGAAGCAGTACGCGAAATGCCGAAAATCTAAACACCTTCCAACACATTATGTGAGGCCTGTCGGCAGGACAAGCAGACAAAAGTCCAATTTAAAACAAAAGAACACTTTGCATCACATCCATTGCAATTGATACATACTGATTTGTGTGGTCCTTCCAGAACGAAAAGCTTAGATGGAGAATTATATTTCATGTTAATGATAGATGACTATTCCAGGATGACAACCATTAGTTTCCTAAAGGAAAAGTAAGAAGCATTTTAGTGCTTTAAGATCTACTAGGAGTTGATCCAAAATTAAGCTGATTTGAAAATAAAGTGTATAAGATCAGATAATGGTGGATAATTCACTTCCAAATTATTTCAGCAATACTGTGACGAAAATGGAATAAAAAGACAATTTTCAACAACACGAACACCTTAGCAAAACGGAGTTGCTGAAAGAAAGAACAGAACCATACAGGAAATGGGTAGAACAATGTTGAAGGACTCAAAATTCGATGAAAAATTCTGGGTTCAAGCAATTGATACGACAATCTTCATTATCAACCGAAGTCTTCTTAGAAATAATTGCAACAAGACCCCATATCAATTATGGAAAGGAAAACCAACTAATGTAAAATATTTCAGAATCTTCGGAAGCAAATGCTATATCAAAAGAGAAGATCAAAATTCGGGTAAGTTTGAATCACATGTTGATGAAGGTATCTTTGCTGGTTACTCATGCAAAATAAATACCTATAAATGTTATAATCTAAGACGAAAATAGATAGTGGAGAGCATAAATGTTACATTTGACGAAGATGTTTCTCTAATGAATAATGATGAGGATCTAGAATCTTTGAAACTTGAGACAGAGGTTGAAAAAGACACAAATAAAATTATAGAACAAGAAGCAACTATCAACTAGGAAGAAGTAAATAATTATCATCAAGATATACCAGAACAACAACAAGAAGCTCCTCCAAAGAGAAAAAATTAATGGATTCAAAAGAACCATCTATCAAATCAAATCATTGGTGACATAAATGAAGGTCGACAACTTCGTTCGTCACAACAAGCTCACATTGCTTTTCTAGCAACCTTTGAGCCTAGTAATTTTGAGGAAGCCAGCCAGAATGAACATTAGGTAGTAGCTATGAATGAAGAATTGGATCAAATCGAGAAGAATAACAACTTAGAATTAGTTCCATGACCGAAAGATAAAAATGTCATTGCAACTAAATGGGTATTCAGGAAAAAATTGAATGAATATGGATAGGTTACCAGAAAAAAAGCAAGATTGGTTTGTGTTAGCCACCTATAAATTTGATTATAGCAAAAGGTGGCTAAAAATTTTTGAGCCTTCAAGGAAAATTTTTTATTTCTAAGAAGTGTTGGCTCTTGAAGACTCTTAAAGGCCTCGTGCCTCTGTCCCATCTTCACTTCTGTGCCCATTATACACTCAGAAATCCTGTTGATTCCCAAGAAAGAATACTACTGCAAAGACCCTTTTCCCCTTTTCCCCTTTTCCAAACTAACCTCTTGTTCTCTCCTCTTTCCCCGTAAGATCCCTCATTTTCATGTTTTTCCCCTTTTTTCCTTTATTAAAATCCTTTTGACAAGGTTAAAGACTCCGTCTTAGCCTTATCGAAACCCCCCAAAACCTTTGAAAATCATTCAAAATCCATAAAAACCATATTTTTATGTATTGTAGACTTAAGCCCCCTTGGACTAAGTCTCTAACCCTTCCCTTCCATACGTCTTGGTGCTGGAACTGAGCGCCAGCCTTCCAAGCGCTTATCGCGTTTCCCAATTGCGATTAGCCCCTCCTTTTTAACCCTTGGTCATATGTTCCTCCATGCGCCCGAAGGCCTCGCAGACGGGAGCCTAACCATATTATATATATGTCCGCCCAAAGTTTAAACCTTTTGTTATATTAAACTTGTCGGTTTTATTATATTATAATTTTTCCGCTGGTCCAAAATTCAAGGCGATCTCCACCGTCGATCTGATACGCAGATAGACGGCGCGCAATCCATCGCCTGGGTGGTCCCTGCCAACCACTCGCCGTTTGCAAAAACCAAGCGGATTTCATCGCACCGCTTTTGAGCACGGGGCGATTTTTTCCATTTCATAGCGATTCCATACGCTGGCTGATGCGTGACCTGGGCACTGTTCATAAAACCGTCGTCCATCGTGCATTAAAGATCGGACGTGGACCCGGCGCGATATTGATGCGCGCCGTCCGATCTGAGGCTGCCCATCAGACGACGATCGCTCACCGAAGATGCCCAACAGTTAACTAGGCTACGACGCATCATTTAAAAGATCTCCATCGTCGATCTGATCTGCAGATCGATGGCCCATATTTCATCGCCTGGTCTCCTCGTCCACAGCAGTGCCGGTGGTCCCAATGCCACATCAGCATCCACGCAGCAGATTTCTATTGGGGCGGGTCTCCGTGGTTTCTCATCCAGTCAGCAAAGCCAGGCCCGGGAACTTTACTTAGCATGGTTTAATTAAATTTTGAAGACCGGGCGTGTTTTTAAGGTTTATTGGCGTCGTCCTCCACCGTTGATCACGTGGGCCGATTCCATCCGATGGCCCACGTTTTTCCTGATTCCAAGACCTAATTTTATGACCATTTTTGTCCAAAACAAAGGTTTTAAATCATTTCTCCGTTTCGCTTTGACTTTTTGCCTCCGCTCCTGACCGTCAATCTCTGTGCGATCGATGGTTCTGATTTAATGTCTTCCCCCCATCTCCTTCAAACCTCCTCTGATCAATCTCAACCATTGGATGATGCCATCCAACGGCCATGCTCCCTCCACGTGCTTTCTGAAGCAGTTAGTCCATACATGCAGGATTTCATAATATTTACTCGTATTTTGCAGGGTTGATGGTTTTTCCGCCATGACTGAAGTTTTTTCAGAGGCAGAGGATGACGATTCTCCCACCTCCGATTCAGCAAAGAAAATCCTTCGCAGGATCTAAAATTCACGTTTCATCGGTGTTTCATCAGGCATTGATGCCATATCCTCCCTGCGTGACCCTGCACACCAGCGAAAAACATAGTGAATCAAGCACAGTCAAATAAGTATCAGTGCCGAAGCTAAAATATATCAGGACAAAAAATTGAAGACAGATCTATGGGGATTACGGCTAAAAATGGATTATCAGAAGCCTAAACCACAGTTTAAAAGAAAATCATGACCGTTTTATCGGAAAAGAGACCTCCACTGTCACCTCAGGGGCTAATTAAAACTTCCAGTTGCCGCAGAGCCACCTACAGACTCAAAGAAATCAAAGAAGGTCTAAGTTATTACCAGACCAGGAGATATTTTGCATCAATACAGCTGAACAGTTATTTCAAACAAAGGAACTTATTGTAGCTGTCAGCAGAAGTTATTACAAGGATGACGAGAAGCCTTGAAGTCAACAAATTCTTTCCAGAAAACCTAATAGTTAATGTAAATGATTTTATACAGAGGAAACCTATGTAAGTTGTTTCATTGAGCCCCCAAAGGCCAAGAAGACATTTAAGTCTGTATTAATTAGTTTTTGAGATCTTTTATTAGATCTCACCTCCTCATTCTTCTATATATACTTTTGAAGAAGATGAGTGAGTGGTTGGTTGGTTGTTTTGATCACTAGTTGTAATATTGACAATCTCTGAAATGATACATAGTCTGTTGAAGTTGAATAACAAATTGAAGTCTTGGAAGCCTTGATGATGTTGTTGCATGCTTGTTCCTAAGAAGGCTCTATCATTGGATCCATGAGCTTGGCTGTTGGTGAAGTATTCTGAACTGTTTTATGTTTTCTCCTAGTTTCATTCTGTTCCATAATTTCTTTCCACAGTAGGTTGAAATTTTTAGGCTAAGAAATGACTCTTGGAAGCACCTTAGACCTGTTCATCCTTCATTGTTTCATGTTTTCTTCTGCTGAAGTATTTTAGAGTCTTTAATCTCTCTCTTTAGTCTTCATGCTTGTTTATTTCCTTAATAGTTCGAATAGTTGGTTTCAGCATGATTTATGGTTCTCCCTGCTTGTCTGCTGCCACTTTAAAACTGTTATTAAAGTCTCCCTTTATATTTTTTTGTTTGCATTGATTCAAGGAGGTCTGTTCTGATCTTTCCCTTTGTCCTTACTTAAACAATTGTCTCAAAGGTCTTTATAGTTGTAATCATAGATGTGTTAGGTGTTCCCTCTTCTATGACTGCAGTTATCAATGAATATTCTATGTTTTCGAAGTCATTTAAAATAAAATCTTTGAGGAAATAGAGTGTTCCCCGAATCTTAGATTTCATTTTAAAAGTTGATTTGAAATCATTGTTCGCTTAAAGGTGTGATTTGTAGAATTCATGGTTAGCCCTGTCTACCAAATAGCTCTTTATTGTTCAAGTTGTGTTTTCAAATTCCCTTCGTTGAGAATCAAATTTTTCTTTCCAAATCATTTATTTCCATCTCATTCCAAAACCAAAGGATCTTGCGGCCAAGTTAGATTTGCCCCCTGATATCCCATATCCATTGATGAGTATGTTATGACCTCTTTTTGACTCCATTGCCCAATGAACCAGATTTTCCTCCATTATATATATCTTTCCTAGACCTTTCATGTTCTTCTGTATCAATCCAACCAAACAAACAAACAATCAAACACCTACACTTAATAACTAGTCTAAAACCAATACTCGAAGCACACAAGATAAACCTTTGCAAACAAACATTTGAGAGATCCCTCTCTGAGAATAGGAGGACTAGATCCTGTAACTCTAAAGATTGGTTCTGATGTTTCCTTGTCTTTTGATTTGCCAAACTATCAAAACACGGGACACCAAAATAATGGCAATCACGGTGGGACTCTCAGTAAAATCTTCAAAATTAAACACTCACTGTCTAGTATAACATAAGTAACCTTCTTCAAGCACTACCGAACAAATGGTAATCATGATAGGACTTAATGGAATCAGTGATAAACTAAGTAACCCTTAGGATTCCCATAAGACCTTATCAAACCTTGAAAGAATAAGTTACCAAGCCATAAGAGTGAACTCTGTATGTTTTGACACCCTAGCTAAGTGTTAAGTCAGATTTAGGACACTCTCATAACCTATAAGATCGAGAAACTCAGAAAAACCCAAAAATATTTCAGTTTGGCTTCATAATAAACTTGGTGGTGGACCATAAAACCTTTTACCTCCAAAAAAGCTAAAAATTTCCACCTGGTGACTCCACAAAACAGACCTTGAGACTCCACTGGGAAGATCCATAATCTTTATAACATCATACAAACTCAGTTAGAAGGATTTAGGATTAAATTTTTCTTCCTTTAAAAGATCAGTTAGCCTCCTAAAAAGATTGTCATACTTGGTCAAAACTTTTCTTTTAAGCTTGGTTCGAAAAACATAGCATAGTGGCTCCTAGAAAGATTCATACTAGAGCCTTCCCTGACCCAAACCTGCCAGAAATAGTTGACAACCCTGAGAGTATACTTAGGGAGTTTCCTAAGATTAAATTTTCAACTGTTTTCGTATCACCCTTGAGAGCTAATTCACTTCCTAAAAATCTTGCTGCTCTACACCAATCACAAGTCGATTTAAGAAATCCTTTTAGAACTAGGTCACTTGATGATATAATTTAGATAGACTCCGATTCTTCACTTTCATCCCCAAAACAAAGTGAAAATCCTGGTAGTAGAGAAACCACACCACCTGATTTACATTTCCTTCTCAATTTAGGTGTCTCTCATCCAAGATCAGCTCAACAATCTATTCATCCAACATCCACTATTCAAATCACTTCATTGCAGCCCACCTTCCCTGTTGCAAATCCACCTGTTGTAAATCCACCCTTAATTCCAACTATGGCAACATGGTATGCCCCATTAGTGTTACCACAACCTTTACTTCCCCTACCAAATGATTACCAATCCAAAATCCCTCATTTCACTGGAAAAGAGTCTACAACAGCTCAACAACACATAGATAGGATGGGATATGCTTTCGATTATATGGAGATAGAAGAAGAAATGGTGAAAATGAGAATCCTCGCCCAAAGTTTAGGAGGAGATGTAAAGAAATGGTTTAAAAACTTACCTCCTAACAACATAAATGATCTCCCCGCCTTGCATCAAACATTCATCAACAAATGGGAACTCAAAAAGAATCATCTCCAAATACTAGCAGAGTATAGCAGCCTCAAGAGAAATCAAGGGGAGAGTGTTCATGATTACTCCACTAGGTTCAATAGCGTTTACAATGCTCTTCCACCTCACATGAAACCTCCTCAAGGCATGGCCTTAGTAAAATATGTCGAGGGCCTTGATGTTGACATGATCTATCAGTTAAGGGAGAGGGATTACTTAACCTTAGAAGACATGCAGAAAGGAGTTGTGAGCGTAGAAGCAAACATAATTGAGAAAAGAAATAGGTTGAGATCAGAGAAGAGGGTAACTTATAAAGATGACCTACTACCCTCAGCCTCAACTTCTGACACAAAAATGGACAACCTAGTGAAGGTGATGGAGAGGATGCTTGAAAAGATCAACTTAAATGATAGAGTGCCACCAAGAGAACCTCAAAATAACCAAAACAGAAATAGAAATCAGAATTATAGAAGAGAAAACAATCAAGACAAGCCAAAGGAAAGTGACCAACAGATTATACGTCCCTTCCAACAGAACTATGTAGATCAATATGAGGAAGATAGAGAGATGGAAAGGTTGGGAGAATCTCATGTAAACTTGATTGGATCAGACAGTGGGGATGATGTTTTCCTCGCTAAAGAAGAACAAGGTTTCTTTTCTGATCAATTTACAAACACTAATGGAGATTCTGATGACTATAAATTGGGGTTCGAAAATGCAATAATGGAGGTGCACAAACAATATGATCCTAGGAGCAAAGGGAATGTGGACAACTTAAAGGATGGGAACACTAATGCTACTGTCAAGAAAAACACAGAAACTTAGCCCAAAAAGACAATAGAAAAAACCAACTTTTTTACCAAGAAACCAGACATAAACAAAGACAAAAGTGTCTAGCCAAATGTTGAACAGAGTACCCCTAGCACTTCAACTAGTGGTCCTAATAAAACTGTCCCAATTACCAGTCCAAACAAAGTTCAACAAATTAAAACTGCTGAAAATAATTCAATTGAAAAGACAGATGTAAATCTGAACAAGTCTATTGTTCCTTTAAGTCTTTAGGGAGAGATTTCTAAGATAAAAATTACCATTCCCCTAGCTGAACTAGTAACCCAAGAAGTGTACAAAAACCAAGTTTTGAAAGCTTTGAACCTAGGAAGTGATAATGACACCTTAAACTTGACAGAAGACAAACCTGAGTTGTTGTTTGGTCCAGAAGTTGAAGGAAAATACCAAGAAGGGGTTGTCCCTCCCTTCTATGTTAGCTTGAACATACATGAGAAAATTTTACACAATGCCATGTTAGAATCAGGAGCTTCACACAATCTAATGCCCAAGGTTGTAATGGAAAGATTAGGCTTAGAAATTACTAAGCCATACAAATACTTGTATTCCTTTGACTCAAGTAGAGTCAAATTTTTGGGTTTAATCAAAGATTTGTGTGTTAACTTAGCCCAAATCCCTGCTAAGAGTTTATTCATGGAAATAGTTGTAGCTGATACTCCCCCTAAGTATGGCATGCTCTTGTCAAGATCTTGGGGAGCCAAACTTCAGGGAAGCCTTCAAATAGACATGTCTTATGCTACCATCCCTGTCTTTAACCAAAACAGAAGACTATACAGGGAATCCCACATGAAGTACATGGTGAGCAACATAGACAAACCAAACAACTCTCCAATATATTCTATTCAATCAAGTTTAGATTCCTTTATCTTATGTAATGAAGATGAAATCACTCAACAAGATAAGGAAAATATGGACCCAATCAATTCACCAGAACAATCAAATCTTCCCTTGAATCAAATTCATAACATTGAAAATCAGTAGCAACGAAAGAATGAAAAAAAGGATGACATACTTTGGAAAATAAACTTTGATGGATTTTGTAATAAAACAAGTGCAGGAGTAGGTGTGTGGATTCAAAATACAAAACAGAGTTTTTCATACAAATTGGATTTCCCGTGCACTAACAATATTGTTGAGTATGAAGCACTTCTACTAGGGTTACAACTGCTTAAACGGTTAGAAGCCCAAAGGATATCAATCTTAAGAGATTATGAACTTATCATAAGACAAATCAAAGGAGAATACTCAGCTAAAAATCCAAGGCTTAGGGAATATCAAAACGCTTCCCTTGATCTATTGAAAACCTTTGAAAAGTATGAACTTATTTTCATTCCAAGAGAACTGAATCATCTAGCAAATGAACTCGCTTTCAATGCTAGCGATTGCCAGATACCTGAAATAAATGAACAACTCAGTGTGAAGGTAAAACATAGGCCTGTTGTGCCTGATAACGAAGATCACTGGCAAGTGTTTGACTCTGAAAAACACATAGATGATTTCTTGAAATCAGAAAATGATTTCAGCATACCAATATCAGAAACCAGCCATAAAGAAAATTGTTTGTATATTGAACAAATCCCAGAAGTTGAAATGACATATACTGCTGATATAAATCATTATGAAAATCCTTTTGAAGCAGAGAAATTGACAACATAGACCAAGAAGACTTGGAAGTTTTACAATGAAAAAATGATAAAATTCCAAGAGGTCTACCACCTTTAGAACACCTTTTTTATTTTAACGATGTAGCCAAAGAACCGAAAATGGAGCCTGTGGAAAAAGATATAGAAGAGCATAACATAGGCACTCTAGCTGAACCCAAGAGGATCAAGCTATCCAGCACTCTCCCAGCTCACATAAAATTGTAGTACATAGAGCTGTTCAAAGAGTTTAAAGATGTTTTTGCTTGGGGATACAAAGACCTAAAATCATACGATACCAGCATCATCCAGCATAAAATCCCTTTGAAGGAAAATAAAAAGCCTTTTAAACAAAAACTAAGGAGAATAAACCCTCTTTTAATACCTTTAGTTAAGGAGAAATTGAAAAGATGCATGCTCCTGGGATCATTATACCAATTAGATATTCAGAGTGGGTATCAAACTTGGTTTCTGTTAGAAAGAAAACAGGGGAAATCAGGCTCTGTATTGACTTCAGAAATTTAAACAGAGCATCTCTAAAAGACAACTACCCCTTACCTAAAATGGATCATATACTTCAAAGGGTAGTTGGGTCAAAAAGGATATCCCTCTTAGATGGGTTCTCAGGTTACAACCAGGTGTTAGTGCTCCCAAGTGATCAAATCAAAACTGCTTTTACCACACCTTGGGGCACCTTTATGTATGTAAAAATGCCTTTCGGATTGATGAATGCAGGGGCCACCTTCCAAAGGGCCATGGACATATCCTTTTCTGAATATATTGGCTATTTCATAATCATTTCCTTGATGACATAACTGTTTTCTCAAAAACTGATGGAGAACATTTGATTCACCTAAGAAAGTTTTTTGAGAAGTGTAGGAAATTTGGCTTGTCATTGAATCCCAAGAAGACACTCTTTGGTCTCCAAGAGGGTAAAATTCTTGGCCGTATAATTTCAGAAGAGGGAATCAAAATAGACCCTACAAGGATAGATGGCATATTGCAGATCAGCCATCCAAGAAGCCTCAAAGAATTACAATCTTTCATTGGAAAGATTAATTTTCTGAGGAGGTTCATCCCCAATCTTTCTGAGCTATTAAAAAACATTACAAACATGCTTAAGAAAGATGTCGGTGTAAAATGGACTTTACCAGCTAAACAATCATTCGAACTGCTCAAACAAGCTCTTAGTCAAACACCGGTCCTAATTAGTCCAGATTTCACCAAAGACTTTTATATCTTTTCTTTTGCATTTGAACATACAATAGCTGCAGTATCACTTCAAAAGAATGATTCAGGGCAAGAACAACCAATATCCTTTTTTAGTAGGGCCTTAAGAGATGCTTCTCTCAAATATAACATCATGGAGAAGCAAGCCTTAGCTTTGGTGAAAGCATTAAAAGACTTTAGGGTCTATATTTTACACTTTCACATAATTTCTTTTGTTCCACATACTGTTGTCAAGGACATCCTAAGTCAAGACCCTGATGGAAAAAGGGGAAAATGGATCGCAACTATTCTTGAGTATGACTTAGAAATCAGGCCCAACAAACTAGTTAAAGGGCAAGGATTAGCAAAACTTATGGTTGAATCTAACTTCCAAGCACTAGACATGAATATGGTAGATGTGTTGGAAGAAATAGAAGAATCTACTACTCCTTTTATTGAAGAAACATTTCTGAATTCTCCTTGGTATGCTGACATTATTTATGTGCTTTTGTATTTAAATACCCCCCCTTCTTTGTCTAAAACTAAAGCTAGATTTTTGAAACAAAAGGCTTTGAGTTTTTGCATTGTAGATGGGATATTATATTGGAAATATGTTTTTGAAATTTTTCTTAAATGTTTACTTCAAGATGATACAGGGAAAATCATGCATGAGTTGCATGATGGAGAATGTGGAGGACACCTCTACTGGAAGGCCACAACGAACAAAATTCTTAGATCTGGTTACTATTGGCCTACCCTTTTCCCATACACTCAGAAGTTGGTCATGTCTTGCCATAAGTGTCAAATTTTTGATGGCAAAAGAAAACTCCTTCCCTTACCCTTACATCCCATCAGAGTTGAGGCACCTTTTCAACAATGGGGTTTAGACTTCATTGGGGAAATTCACCCATCCTCCTTAGCTCAACATAAGTGGATCCTCACAGCCACTAACTTCTTTACCAAATGGATAGAAGCTATACCTTCCATAAATGCTAATGACTCTGTCATTATCAAGTTCCTTGAAACAAATATCCTATCCAAATTTGGGTGTCCCAGAAAAATCATAATAGACAATGTTGTTGCTTTTAAATCTAAAAAGATGGTTGATTTCTGTTACAAATACCACATAACCTTGGGCCATTCCACTGCTTACTATCCCCAAGGAAATGGATTAGCTGAATCTTCCAACAAGATTTTCATCAATATCATTAAAAAACTGTTGGAACAAAATCAGAAATCATGGCACAATAAGTTGGTTCATGCCTTATGGGTTGATAGGTTAACTACAAAGAAATCAATAAATATTTCCCCCTATCAGTTAGTTTATGGCATGGATGCAGTCTTTCCCACCTCGTTGGTACTTCCAGTCATGAAGCTCCTTCAGGTACCAGGGTGGAGGAAAATGATATGCGGAGAGAATCCAATCAAACCATCATTTAGGCAGACCGAGGAGAAGGTATACATCTGACATGATTGAGTAAAAAGAAAATGTGAAGAAATTATTTGATGAGGACTGAAGGCAAACAATCTCCAGGATTCAAATGTTGTTCTTAAGTGGGATTCAAGGAGAGAAGAAGGAATACATGGGATTTGAAGAACTTGTGAAGAGTCCATATATTCATGTTGAGAGGGTCACCCAATGCATTCTTCCTAAAAGAATTGAATGGAGAAGATCTATATGGAGTCTGTGTGTGGGATACTCAGCTGTCCTCACATAAAGTCTTGAGTTTAAAGCATTTTATTTTTCATTATAAATATCATAGTCTAGACATTGCATTCAAAGTTGGAAAAATCAAAAATACAAAAAGAAAGAAAAGAGGGCAGATTGTAAAAATAAAAAAGGTATAGCCCCATACAAAAAAAGAGAAAAAAATTCTGAAAGTGTGTAAGCCTAAATGCCACTCCTGAAAAACACACTTCTAGTTAGTCAAGCAGCCTAATATTGACTAATTAGCTTTAAATTCTTCAACGATAGTGTTGGTCATCGGTATTTTTCACTTGTTAACGTAGACTAGATCCATAGTAGGTGCTACAAGAAAGCTGATCCTCCCATATGTCAGTGTCATCTAGAAAACCTCATAAAAAACTTTACGCCCTCTACTTTGACGGTCTTGCCCATGTCAAGCTAAAACTCATTATCACTATCCTTTCTAGCTTTAGCCCTACTGGTCTTCCCATCAGCTCTAAAGGGAAAATCCAAGTCTGTTTCAAAAGCCTCCCCTAAGTTAGGAAGTGGCGCTTTAAGGCATTTTACCCTTGGCAACCATCAAAAGGCAAAAAAAAAAACCTCCATCTGTTACAGACCAATCATGACAGACCTCCCACTCTGCAAATGAAATTGATTACAGCCCTAAGTCGCGCTACTTACACACCCCTAAGTCTCAGCACTGCATAGACCACAGTCTCAAGCTGATTATTAGGTGTTTTACAGTGTTTTATGGATTTTACAAAGACAGGAAATATAACTTCATCTCAGGAGAAAATTCTTGAATACACATTTAGAAGAACAACTGCTTCTCAATGTCAAACATGAGCCTGAGATACATATGCAGGGTAAGGAGTTACTTATCAAGACCTTGCAGCTTCCATTCAGCATGAAATCACAGTAGAAGAAAGACACCACTGTCAAACAGACTAGTAATTTGTCATGGCCAAGAACCTCCTTCATCTACAAGCAGAGTGTTGAGGCGCCTCCTTCATCTACAAGCAGAGGGTGATGGCCAATATTGACTTCAAAGATTGCAAAACTTAATATAAGCACAGGTTTGCTTTTTACTAGACAATAAAACAGTGACTCTAGGTTTCTGAGTGTAAGTGATGATCATAACAGGGCTAAGATCTGAAATGTGCAAGACAAAAGAAAACAGAGTTTTTGGTCTTATGTCCTAAGAAAGAGAATCATTTGAAGTTTCAGTCATCATCAGGGTGCATTAAAAAAAAGGACTCCTTAATCAAAGCTATCATAACAAATATCTCTGCAGGGGTGTTAATATGAATAGCTCCAATCAGTGTTAAGCAGGAAAATACTTCACTAAAAAGACCCCTGTGTGTTCTTTTGTTTCTGTTGAAATGTGAAATACAACCCATGGTTTCTAGATGAACATAAAGAAAAGGCAAGCAAGTAGTACACAGCCTTAGATGTAAGACATCTTGATATCATTCAAAGCATCAGGGTAGGTACAAGTGTTGCGATCTACACTCCACCACAAAGACAGGTATTTTCTTTAGATGCAGCAGGTTGGTGTTTTCAGAGTTTCATTAGGAAGAAGATGGCTAATAAAAGCCTTGGTATCTATGAAATATGCCAGCAGTTATTCCACATCTTTTATACTTGCCTCCTCAACACAAAGACAGAAACTGGTTATGATCTAAGTTTTGAAAACCCTAGGACAGCATGCCAAGCTAATCAGGCATGTCTTTCTTGAAAACAGCTCCATTCATGAACAGGTGCCTTTTCAAAAATGCTACAACAGCTCACCCAGACAATCTAGGTTTATGTCATCAAGATACATGACCATTGAAACTATTGTTCATAATAGGAAAAGAGATGTTTTGACCTACTGTCAGTATGTTGGAAAGTCTGAAACAAACATAGATATCTTTTACACATATAGAGAGAGCCCTCTCTGAGTCCAGGAAGGCTAGGTCCTTGGGCTCCAAAGCTTGGTTTGATGTTACATCGTCATTTGGCTCACCAATCGGCCAAATCACGGGACACTAACATAATGGCGATCACGGTGGGACTTTGAGTCAAAACATCCTAGGTATCCCTTAGGAACTCTCAAAATCTCAGTCAAAGTTAGAAGAGTAGAATCTGATTGTCTCGCCATCCTAGCAAAATGATGAGTCGGTTATAGGAAACTCTTCCAAACCTCAGGACTACATAAAACTCAAAAAACCCCAAAAAACTCCCTTAGATTGGTTTTTGACAGTATTGGTGGTGGACCATACACATATACCTCAAAACAACTAAAAATCCACCTAGCGACTCCACTAGCCTCCAGTAGGCCTTACTATTTTATCGAACTCTAGATTACCATCAAATTTATCTATCCCATCGCTCACTAACATAGCGAGAGATGGTGGGACACTGAGTACATGACAGTCTAGCAAACTCTTATAGACTCTTTGGTCCTTTAGATACTTAAACAAGCAAGCAGCCCATAGACCCATTTAGAGTAAACTCTTTTTGTTCTCATCACCCTAGCGAAGTGTTGAAACAAGTCTAGGATACTTTAACAAACCATAGGCTGCACATAAATTCAGAAAATCTAAAAAATATTTCCAGATTAGTTACCGGTGGTGGACCATAGCTATCTTCACAAAACAACCAAGTTCCACCTGGCGACTCCACTAGTCCATCCCTTTTATTTTGACCATCCTTCACCTTAGTAGAACTTTAGAGAGACCACTCATCCAGAACATTCACCAATACCATTCTCTCTAAACTCTAGATCCAAAATCTGGCTTCACGAAGAATCAACACCAGATCCCATCCAGACCCAAATCCCCCTATCATAGTAGATGACCCAGAGAAGATTCTGTGGAAAACTTCCGAAACTGACCATCTAGCTACTGGTAGATACATCCGTAAAACAAGATCAGTACCTAAACATCTCACTATCCTACCAAATTCACCTTTTGAATTAGAGTCATCAAAAACTCTTTTCAGAAGCAGGTCTCATAGTAAGATAAACTTTGACAATCTTGAAACCCTAGACCAATCACACAGTCATAGTAGAGAAGCCTCACCTTCCACCCCCCCGACTTTCAGCTTCTCTATCACTTTGGCTCCCACCATCCCAGATCTGCTCAAAACCAGATCACTAGTCCAAGTTCATCCGCCACACCTGTTCAAACCACCTCATCTCAGCCTACTAGTCCTCATCTTGTACATCATCCATTAGCTCCCGTCATGGCAGCCTGGTACGCACCTTTGGTGTTGCCACCACCTTTGGCTCCTCTCCCAAATAAATATCAAGACAAAATCCCACACTTTACTGGAGAAGACACCACTACACCTCAACAGCATATAAGTAGGATGATTGATGCTTATGAATACCTGGAGGTACAAGACGAGACTGTCAGAATGAGAATATTCGCCCAAAGTCTTGGTGGTGAACCCAAAACATGGTTCAAAAGCTTAACTCCAAACAGTATCCACAATATCCAGGAACTACATCAAGTCTTCAGAAATAGGTGGGAAATCCAAAGAAACCCCATTCAAATCCCGTCAGAATATAACAACCTAAAACGGGAAAATGGGGAAAGTGTCTAGGCTTACTGCACTAGGTTCAACAGTGTATATAACTCCCTCCCACCTCACTTCAAAACCCCACTTGGTTTAGCCTTGGCAAAATTCCCCGAGGGTTTCGATCCGGACATGACATATCATCTGAGAGACAAGGATCCCCCTACCTTAGAGGAAATGCAACAAATAGCCATAAAAGAAGATGCCAACTTAGCAGAAAAAAGGGCTAGGACTAGATCAGAAAGAAAGGTCACATATAAAGACGAGGTCTCCACTTCATCACCTTCCCTAGATCCTAGAATAGATGAATTAGTCAAAACCATGGCCAAAATGTGGGAAAGGATAAATGAAAAAGCTCCTATTAGGGACAACCAGCCAAACCCTCCAAACAGAAACCGAAACCAAAACTTTAGGAGGGAGCAGCCCCAAAACAGACCAAGGGAAAATGACCAACAGATTAGGCCACCATTCAATGAAAACTATGTGGAAGAAGATGACAGAGATACAGAACCTCTTGATGAACATCATTTAAACCTCATAGGGTCTGATAATGAGAGTGAGGTGTACCTCACAGAAGAAGAACAAGCGTTCTTTTCTCCTAATCAAGATGAGACCAACTATGAAGATCTCGATGACCCTGCCATAGATTTTCAAAATGCCATAATAGAAGCTCACAGGAAATATGACCTTAGAAGCAAAAGAAACCAAGATAATTCCAAGAAAGGTAACTCAGATACTGCTAAAACCCCTGATACCATCCTCAAGAAAGTAGTAAGCAGTGACAAAATCAAGGTCGAGAAGAGTGACCAAAACAAAGCTAAAGTTACCCAAACTAGTCCTAACTTAGCTGCTCCGAGTACTTTCACAAAAGTTACCGAAGAAACTATGGCAAACAAAATCCTGAAACAAAGCCAACAAACTCAGAACATAGAGAAGGTCGTGGCTGAAAAATTTGAAACAAACATATCTAAACTTCAGCTGGCTTTTAGCTTTGAAGGCGAAATCGCCAAGATCAAGATCACCATGCCTCTTACTGAACTCATCGCCCAAAACTCTTATAAATCCCAAGCGCTAAAGGTCCTAAATCTAGGGAATGATGCGAACACTGTTAATCTGGCTGATGACACTCCTGAAGTGTTGTTTGGTCCAAAGATAGAGGGAAAATTCCAAGAAGGAACTACTCTTCCATTTTACATTAGCCTAGACATCCACGACCAAATCCTCCACAATGCCATGCTAGACTCTGGCGCCTCGCATAATCTCATGCCGAAGGTAGTAATGGAAAGGCTAGGCCTGGAAATCACAAGACCATACAAAGACTTGTATTCTTTTGATTCGAGTAGAGTCAAATGTCTGGGTTTGATCAAAGACCTTTGTTTTAGTCTGGCCCAAATACCTGCGAAACATCTAATCATGGATATAGTAGTGGCAGACATCCCTCCCAAGTACGGGATGCTTCTATCCAGATCATGGGGAGCCAAACTCCAAGGGAATATTCAACTAGACATGTCATACGCCACCATTCCTGTGTTCGGCCAGACCAGAATACTCTACCGAGAATCACACATGAAATACATGATTAGCAGTCAAGATAGGCCAGATAACGTTCCAATGTGTTCCTTGCGTTCCGACCTGAACTCTTTCATTATGCATATTGATGAAAACATGGAGGAAGAGTCAGAAGAAACTGAAATAAACTTTGATCCACCACATCAGTTGTCCCTGGTGCCTTATGATGAACTAGACACTCAAAACTACCATGATAATGAATAGCTATGTCATGAAGAAAGTAAGTATGTCCCTTCTAAGGTGGGATTAGAGCAAGAAGCGCAAACCCTTATGTACTATCAAGCGAATTACTCTAACCCTAGTCAAACACCAGCAATAACCTGCGGAAATTTTTTCCGGGTAAAAGCTTTAGAAGACTTACACATCATAAACCTGTTCGGAACTCGGGAGCAAGGGAGTTTAATGTTTCTACCATACCTCAAATATTTACCATCATATGGATCATCCACTGCAAATGAAACTTTGACTATAGCCCCAGTAGCTCAAAATCTAGAAAAAATGCCTGATAAACTTCTTATGAGCAAGAATGATAGTTGCAGTCCCAGCATACCTGAGCTACTGAAATTGGCTCATATTCTGTCTTTTCATGAAGAACTTAGAAATGCTAAAATCACAAATCTCATGCAGAATACCAATTTCTACAGAAAAAACAAAGAAAAATGTTGTGATACTTCTTCTCCCTCAAAGAATAACTTTGACAAAAGAAAACATAACAATCTGAACCAAACTGAAATAATCAGGGATAAAACAGCTGGTCAAAGAGTCTTTTTCAATTTTAGAAATACTGCTGCATTTCCCTATAACAGAAATTCTGTTTTTTCTACCCAAGATCATGATATATCAATTAAAAGTGCTTTTAATCATG
Source organism: Pinus albicaulis (assembly GCA_034641835.2). Lineage (NCBI taxonomy): Eukaryota > Viridiplantae > Streptophyta > Pinopsida > Pinales > Pinaceae > Pinus > Pinus albicaulis. The sequence goes on along the minus strand of CM076574.1, from coordinate 81,092,677 downwards.
TGTTTTCGCAAGATGATGTTTCAGGTCATAAGATTCCCTTGCAAAGTAGACAGCTTAAAGATTTTTTCCAGTTTGCGGGAGGTAGATCTAATTTCAAGTTCAAAATTGCAAAACCACCCAATATCAGAAATCTGTTCATAAAGGCCATGTTCCCGGTTTTAAATTTCTGCATTTTTGCATACCTTGATGATGTCATTATCTATTTCAAGAATGATCAAGAGTACATGCATTACTTAAGGAAAATGTACAGTAAGGAAAGGAGTGGAAATCAGATATTCAAAGAGGTACAACGGGAGGATACCGATCTGTTCAGAGATTCTTGCATGAATCCCTATGTCATGTTAGAGAGAGAAAACTTTCCAAATTTCTCTTTTCAGGAGTTGAGTGGGCCAAGGGTGAGAGGAGATCCTTACGAGGATAAGATGCTTAAATTCCGTCATTTCCAAGATTTCTGAGTTTGAAACACTTTCATTCATTGTACATACCATTGTTTGAAATATTGAAAAAATAGAAAAGTCAAAAACAGTAAAAGACAGAAAAGAGGGCGAGTGAAGATAGAACAAAGCCCCATGTTCCAAAAATAGTCTTTCGGAAAGCGAGCAAGTCTAAATGCCGCTACTAGTACTTCAATGTCTTGTTCAGCTATATAGCCTAATCATAGCTGAGCATGTTTAAATTTATTTGCTGATAAGTTAGTGAGTGCAAAAGATAGTCAACATTGTGTAAGATTGACTTATCACAGAGTATAGATTAGGGAGAGATTCTGGTTCCACATGCCTAAAATAGAACCAAAGAGAGAAGCGAGGGATGAAAAATACATTATACATCTTAGCCCCGCTTGTCTAGTTTTCCTTTTGTTGCAAAATAATATTTGTGTGCAGCTTGTCTTTTATGCCGCAAATGCATGACAAATCAGACTGTCTAATCCTGATTTGATCATTTTAAATTTCATGTTTTAGATTAGAGAACAAAACCCTGTCAAACTGCTTAATCTTGACAGTTGATCTAGCATAGGTAGAGTAATGAAGGAGTTCATCAGTTTAATTTGAACTCCCGGCAGATATAAGAGTAGAAATAGATAGGTTCATTTTGCAAAAAGAAAAATATACATTTTCAAAAGGCTGCTAGTTCAAATGCGCCAAAGAGAAGAAAAAATGTTAGGAAAGATAGTGGGGTAGGTAGAAGTATCATTGATGTTAACCATGCTGTCACTTTTCAGAAATAGCATCAAAGAAGGGTGAAATTTTGCGCCAATGGGTAAGGCACTGGTCTTCATAAGCCAAAGATCTGAATTCTGGACACCTCCTAACGAGGAGCTGCCCTCCCCAAATGGAGCCACTGTTAGTCATCAGTATTTTTCACTTGTTAATGATGACTAGATCCATAGCTGAGTTTTCTAGAAGCTGATCTCCATATGTCAATTTGTCATCTAGAAAACCCTCATAAAACTTTTTTCGCCCTCCTACTTTTCAGTCCGCCCATGCCAAAGTTAAACCTCATTATCACTATCCTATCTAGCTTTAGCCCTACTGGTCTGCCCATCAGCTCTAAAAGGACAATCCAAGTCTGTTTCAAAAGCCTCCCCTAAGTTAGGAAGTGGCGCTTTAAGGCATTTTACCCTTGGCAACCATCAAAAGGCCAAAAACCTCCATCTGCTACAGACCAATCATGACAGACCTCCCACTCTGCAAATGAAATTGATCACAGCCCTAAGTAGCGCCACTTACACACCCCTAAGTCTCAGCACTGCATAGACCACAGTCTCAAGCTAATTATTAGGTGTTTTACAATGTTTTATGGATTTTACAAAGACAAGAAATATATCATCATCTCAGGAGAAAATTCTTGAATCCACATTTAGAAGAACAACTGCTTCTCAATGTAAACATGAGCCTGAGATGCATCTGCAGGGCAAGGAGTTACTCATCAAGACCTTGGAGCTTCCATTCAGCATGAAATCACAGTAGAAGAAAGACAACAATGTCAAGCAAACTAGTAATTTGTCATGGCCAAGAACCTCCTTCATCTACAAGCAGAGGGTTAAGGCGCCTCCTTCATCTACAAGCAGAGGGCGATAGCCAATATTGACTTCAAGGATTGCAAAACTTACTATAAGCACAGGTTTGCTTTTTACTAGAAATTAAAACAGTGACTCTAGGTTTCTGAGTGTAAGTGATGATCATAACAGGGCTAAGATCTGAAATTTGCAAGACAAAAGAAAACATAGTTTTTGGTCTTATGTCCTAAGAAAGAGAATCATTTGAAGTTTCAGTCATCATCAGGGCGCATCAAAAAAGGACTCCTTAATAAAAGCTATCATAACAAATATCTCTGCAGGGGTGTTAATATGAATAGCTTCAATCAGTCTTGAGCAGGAAAATACTTCAGTGAAAAGACCCCTGTGTGTGTTTTTGTTCCTGTTGAAATGTGAAATACAGTCCATGGTTTCTGGATGAACATAAAGAAGAGGCAGGAAAGTAGTACACAGCCCCAGATATAAGACATCTTAATATCAGTCAAAGCGCCAGTGTAAGTCCAGCTGTTGCAAGCTACACTCCACCACAAAGACAGGTATTTTCTTCAAATGCAGCAGGTTGGTGTTTTCAGAGTTTCATTAGGAAGAAGGTGGCTAATAAAATCCTTGGCAGCTATGAAATATGCCAGCAATTATTCCACATCTTTTATACTTGCCTCCTCAACACAAAGACAAAAAATGGTTATGATCTGAGTTTTAAAAACCCTAGGACAACATGCCAAGCTAATCAGGCATGTCTTACTTGAAAGCAGCTCCATTCATGAACAGGTGCCTTTTCAAAAATGCTACAACAGCTGACCCAGACAATCTAGGTTTATGTCATCAAGATACATGACCATTGAAACTGTGTGTTCTGTAATAGGCAAAGATGGTGTTTTGACCTACGTGGAGTACTGTTTGAAGGTTTGGAAACAAACATAGATATCCTTTACACAAAAAAGAGAGAGTATATCTACGCGGTCCGAAGGCTAGGTCCTTGGGCTCCAAAGCTTGGTTTGATGTTACACAATTCGTCATTTGGTTTCCAATGAAATGATCACGGGACCCTAATAGATAGGATAGTAAATTCGATTTGCCAAATTGTTTAATCTTGGCTTATCAGTAGGTAGATTAGGATAGAAATTAAAGGTTCAAACATGCTCAAAATCTAAACCTAAGTTTCCAAAGAGAGATGACTCAAATCTATTTTATTTTCTGAGTCAAAAAGGATGTAAATCTGGTTCTAACATGCTCAAAATCTGAACCAGAGAACAAGGAAGAAACAACTCAAACAAGAGTCAAAACAGAGTTGTAAAAGGATGAAGGAAGTGATTGAATTTTCAGATCTTAAGCCTTCCATTTTTGTTTTAAATTTTCTGCAAAATAAATGTCTATTTGAAGCTTGTCTTTTATGCCATAGACCACAACAAGTCTAACAGCTTAATCTTGACTTGAATGTTTTTAAATTTTTTTTGTAGAAATTAGAGAATAAAAATTTGTTAGACTGTTTAATCCTAATAGATTAGTAGATTAGGTAGAGAAGCATCTAAACTCAACTGTTTAATCTGAGTTCAGGGAGAAATAAGGAGTAGAAATAGATTAGATTTCTTGCTTTCAAAAGAATAAAATGTTGTGAGAAGAGTTTACCAATCCAAGTGCACTCTAATGAAGAAAAAATGTTAGATCAGTAGGATTGGGTAGGTAGAAAGTTTGTATTGATGAAGGTCCATCGTTTCTATGACTGCTAATTTGTTTTCAGACCAAGATCATCCCGGAAAAGGAAGGGCAGCCCAATGGATGTGGCATAGGTTAGCCTACCAGAGAATGCAAGTCTGAAGTTCTTGATGCCTTCAAGAAGGCACCATCCCCAAGTGGAGCCACTGTTAGCCACCTATAAATTTGATTATAGCAAAAGGTGGCTAAAAATTTTTGAGCCTTCAAGGAACAAATTTTATTGCTAAAAAGTGTTGGCTCTTGAAGACTCTTAAAGGCCTCATGCCTCTGTCCCATCTTCACTTTTGTGCCCATTCTACACTCAAAAATCATGTTGATTCCCAAGAAAGAATACTGCTGCAAAGACCCTTTTCCCCTTTTCCCCTTTTCCAAACTAACCTCTTGTTCTCTCCTCTTTACCCGTAAGATCCCTCATTTTCATGTTTTTCCCCTTTTTTCCTTTATCAAAATCCTTTTGACAAGGTTAAAGACTACGTCTTAGCCTTATCGAAACCCCCCAAAACCTTTGAAAATCATTCAAAATCCATAAAAACCATATTTTTATGTATTGTAGACTTAAGCCCCCTTGGGCTAAGTCTCTAACCCTTCCCTTCCATACGTCTTGGTGCTAGAACCGAGCGCTAACCTTCCAAGCGCTTATCGCGTTGCCCAATTGCGATTAGCCCCTCCTTTTTAACCCCTGGTCATATGTTCCTCCATGCGCCCGAAGGCCCCGCAGACGGGCGCCTAACCATATTATATATATGTCCACCCAAAGTTTAAACCTTTGGTTATATTAAACTTGTCAGTTTTATTATATTATAATTTTTCCGCCGGTCAAAAGTTCAAGGCGATCTCCACCGTCGACCTGATCCGCAGATCGACGACGCGCAGTCCATCGCCTGGGTGGTCCCCGCCAGCCACTCGCCGATTGCAAAAACCAAGCGGATTTCATCGCACCGCTTTTGAGCGCGGGGTGGTTTTTTCCATTTCGCAGCGATTCCATACGCTAGCCGACGTGTGACCTGGCCACTGTTCATAAAATCGTCGTCCATCATGCGTTAAATATCAGACGTGGACCTGGCGCAATATTGATGCGCGCCGTCCGATCTAAGGCCGCCCATCGGACGGCGATCGCTCACCGAAGATGCCCGACAATTAACCAGGCTACGTCGTGACATTTAAAAGATCTCCGTCATCGATCTGATTTGCAGATCAACAGTCCATATTTCATCACCCGGTCTCCTTGTCCACAGCAGTGCCGGTGGTCCCAGCGCCACATCAGCATCCATGCGGAAGATTTCTATTGGGGCGGGTCTCCGTGGTTTCTCGTCCAGTCAGCAAAGCCGGGCCCGGGAACTTTACTTAGCATGGTTTAATTAAATTTTGAAGACCGGGCGTGTTTTTAAGGTTTATTGGCACCATCCTCCATTGTTGATCGCGTGGGCCGATCCCATCCGACGGCCCACGTTTGTCTCGATTCCCAAACCTAATTTTATGACCATTTTTTTCCAAAACAAAGGTTTTAAGTCATTTCTCCATTTCTCTTTGACTTTTTTCCTTCGCTTCCGACCGTCGATCTCTGTGCGATCGACGGTTCTGATTTAATGTCTTCCCCCCGTCTCCTTCAAACCTCCTTTGATCAATCTCAACTGTTGGATGATGCCATCCAATGGCCACGCTCCCTCCACGTGCCTTATGAAGCAGTTAGTCCATACATGCAGGATTTCATAATATTTACTCGTATTTTGCAGGGTTGATGGTTTTTCCACCATGACTGAAGTTTTTTCAGAGGTAGAGGGTGATGATTCTCCCGCCTCCGATTCAGCAAAGAAAATCCTTCGCAGGATCTAAAATTCACGTTTCATCGGTGTTTCATCAGACATTGATGCCATATCCTTCCTGCGCGACCCTGCACACCAGCGAAAAACATAGTGAATCAAGCACAGTCAAAGAAGTATCAGTGCTGAAGATAAAATATATTAGGACAGAAAATTGAAGACAGATCTATGGGGATTACGGCTAAAAATGGATTATCAGAAGCCTAAACCACAGTTTAAAAGAAAATCATGACTGTTTTATCGGAAAAGAGACCTCCACTATCACCTCAGGGGCTAATTAAAACTTCTGGCCGCTGTAGAGCCACCTACAGACTCAAAGCAATCAAAGAAGGTCGAAGTTATTACCAAACGAGGAGATATTTTGCATCAATATAGCTGAACAGTTATTTCAACGAAAGGAACTTATTGTAGTTGTCAGCAGAAGTTATTACAAGGATGACGAGAAGCCTTGAAGTCAACAAATTCTTTCCAGCAAACCTAATAGTTAATGTAAATGATTTTATACAAAGGACACCTATGTAATTTGTTTCATTGAGCCCCCAGAGGCCAAGAAGCCATTTAAGTCTGTATTAATTAGTTTTTGAGATCTTTTATCAGATCTCACCTCCTCATTCTTCTATATATACTACTGCAGAAGATGAGAAAGGTGTTGGTTGTTTGATCACTAGTTGTAATATTGAAACTCTCTGAAATAATACATAGTCTGTTGAAGTTGAAGAACAAATTGAAGTCTTGGAAGCCTTGATGATGTTGTTGCATGCTTGTTCCTGAGAAGGCTCTATCATTGGATCCATGAGCTTGGCTATTGGTGAAGTATTCTGAACTGTTTAATGTTTTCTCCTATTTTCATTCTGTTCCATAATTTCTTACTACAGTAGGTTGAAAGTTTTAGGCTAAGAAATGACTCCTGGAAGCACCTTAGACCTGTTCATCCTTCACTGTTTTATGTTTTCTTCTGCTGAAGTATTTTAGAGTCTTTAATATCTCTCTTTAGTCTTCATGCTTGTTTATTTCCTTAATAGTTTGAATAGTTGGTTTCAGCATGATTTATGGTTCTCCCTGCTTGTCTGCTGCCACTTTAAAACTGTTATTGAAGTCTCCCTTTGTAGTTTTCTGTTTGCAGTGAGTCAAGGAGGTCTGTTTTGATCTTGCCCTTTGTCCTTACTTAAAAAGTTGTCTCAAAGTTATTTATAGTTGTAATCATAGACGTGTTAGGTGTTCCCTCTTCTATGACTGCAGTTATCAGTAAATCTTCTATTTTTTCTAAGTCATTTGAAATAAAATCTTTAAGGAAATAGGGTGTTCCCCGAATATTAGATTTCATTTTAAAAGTTGTTTTGAAATAATTGTTTGCTTAAAGGTGTGATTTGTAGAATTCATGGTTAGCCCTGTCTACCAAATAGCTCTTTATTGTTAAAGTTGCGTTTTCAAATTCCCTTCGTTGAGAATAAAATTTCTCTTTCCAAATCATTGATGTCCATCTCATTCCAAAACCAAAGGATCCTGCGGCCAAGTTAGATTTTCCCCCTGATATCCCATATCCATTGATGAGTATTTTATGACCTCTTTTTGACTCCATTTCCCATTGAATCAGATGTTCCTCCACTCTATATATCTTTCCCAGACCTTTCATGTTTTGTTGTATCAATCCAACCAAACAAACAAACAATCAAACACCTGCACTTAATAACTAGTCTAAAACCAATACTCGAAGCACACAAGATAAACCTTTGCAAACAAACATTTGAGAGATCCCTGTCTGAGAAAAATAGGACTAGATCCTGTAACTCTAAAGATTGGTTCTGATGTTGCCTTGTCTTTTTATTTTCCAAACTATCAAAACACGGGACACCAACAGTTTGCAAAGTCTATGCACAAGTGGAAGGAATTTATTTCGACGAAACATTTGCACCAGTTGCCAAAATGGAAGCCATCTGAATGTTTCTCGCCTATGCATGTTCAAGAAAAATCAAAGTCTACCAAATGGATGTTAATTCAGCATTTCTGAATGGATAATTAGAAGAAGAAGTTTACATCGAACAACCTGAAGGTTTTCTACTATCAGAAAAACAAGGCTACGTTTGCAGGTTAAAGAAGGCTCTATATGGTCTCAAGCAGGCTCCCAGAGCATGGTATGTTTGTATTGATGGATATCTATGTCAACAAGGGTTCAAGAAAAGTACTGTTGATAGCAATATTTATGTAAAAATAGATAAAGATAATTTAACAATCGTTGAGGTATATGTGGATGCTATAATATTTGGTAGCAATGATGATCAACTAAGTAAGAAATTTTCTACAAATATGCAAAGGGAGTTCGAGATGTCTTTAATTATTGAGCTGACATACTTCGTAGGGCTTCAAATATCTCAGTAAGAGAAAAGAATATTTATATTTCAAGCCAAGTACATCAAGGAAATGCTCAAGAAATTCAAAATGGAAGATTGCAAAACCGTCCTTACTCTGATAGTAACAGGTTGCAAATTGAGCATAGACGACTCATAAAAGGATGTGGATCAGAGATTGTACAGATCTATGATTGGTATTATTCTATATGTAACAGCTTCCTGGCCAGATGTTATGCAAGCAGTTGGATAAGTAGGAAGATTCCAAGCAGCACCAAAAGAATCACATATTATTGCTGCCAAATGAATTTTTCGATATCTAAAGGGCACAAAAGAATATGGCAGGAAGCATTGATGATCGTAAGAGTACCAGTGGAGCAGCATTCTATCTAGGTGACTGTCTCATATCATGGTTGAGAAAAAAACAAACCTTAATCTCGTTATCTACAGTAGAAGCAGAATACATTGCAGCGGCATCATGTTGTACTCAAGTCCTTTGGATGAAACAAACTTTGCAAGATCTTCAAGTACAATTTAGTGAGCTTATTCCCATATTTTGTGACAACACTAGTGCCATCAACATCTCTAATAATCCTGGCATGCATTCAAAAACAAAACACATTCCGATCAAATATCATTTTGTTAGAGAACAAGTCGCTGAAAAGAATATCAAACTTGAGTATGTCGGTACAAAAGAACAAATCACTGATATCTTCACTAAACCTTTACCTCATGAAGAATTTGAATATATTTTCCAAAAGCTTGGGATTCTCCTAAGTTCTCATTATATTTTCTTTATTCACAATATAAAAGGGGAGTGGAAGTGTGTACAGGTCCGCAGGATGGTTGTGTGTCAGGGGGAGTTACCCTTTTCCATTGATGTCAAAGGGTTATAGAATGTTGTAGGAAGAGGTGTCATGATCGCAGGGGGAGTACTTGTGTTTCCATCAATGCAAAAGGGGGAGATTGTTGATCAGCGGTTGTCATTGATGTCAACCCAAGCAGTACCAGGGGCTACCCCAATATTGCATGGGAATTTTGACCTACCAAATTAATATATTATGAGTCACGAATTCTTTTTATAGTTTCTACTTCTTGAGATGTTTCCGTTGATATATGGCACGCCACGTAATTCTTCACGGTTTGAGAGATATTCATGTTTGAATTTTGTACCCCCAGTTAGTGGGCTAAAACCCCATGGGGTTGTGGCATGGATAATCGAAAAGTCATAATTAATATTTTTTAAGCTCCTAAAATCTATCCCACATTCACTTGTTGAAGCCCCTCTCAACCTAGGCATTTATATAAATTGTGATCCTCATATCCTCCTTATGCAAGGGGTTTCTCCATATGAAACAGGTCATCATGGAAGTTTCTCTCTTTAACTTTTTTCTACGAAGTTTCAGAAGTAGAAATTGTTATGAGGCGAAGCCAAAATCCTGAGGAAGCTCCTATAAAAATTTCAGATCAAGGTGCGCAATATTTTCGAAGATATGATCTGTGGAAGTTAGTGTTTCTGCAAGCTCCTGAAATTCATCTCAAAGAAGTGACCTTGCGAAAATTGTCATAAATCTCTCTCTAAGCATCGGATTGGAATTATGTAAAATTTGGCATATAGTGAACGGACTGGAGTTTTCTCTCTATCAATTTCAGAGCTGAATGAAGAAACAGTGACACGTGGCATTCCATACAAGTTTTCTCTACTGAAACAATCCATAATTAGGGAATTGTGAGAGATTGGGCATAATTCTCTCTTGAAGAATCCAAATTGGGTCAGACCTATGGCATTGGAAAGAAGACTTGAAGGAATAATATAAGACCAAAAATCATATATTACGGATCTGAAATAACAGAGATAAACCAGATTCAATATCGAGCTCTTAGAAGGCAAGAAAAAGCTATATGGATCAAGAATCTAGCGATGGATCAAGAATCTTCAATGGAAGGAAAAAACATAGCATCAGGACAAGGTAGGTCATCTCCCTTTCTTTGAATCTCATTTAAAATCTAGGAAGGTAGATTTTAGTATGTTCCTGTAGTTGCTAGACCCACCCTAAGGCTAGAGGGATCGCCTCTATCTGTAGAGGGGATTTAGCTAGACAACAAATTGGTGATTCCACTGGGGAGTTTCCTTTGAGTTTTTCACTCCTTAAGGTCTTAGTCATTTGACGAGTTTAGTTGAAAGACCATTTCCCTGTTTGTTCCTACGTTTTCATCAATTAGAATATTTTATTTTTTGCTTGAAGTGGTGAGTCTGGTCTTGTTTAGGAGAAATTATTTGTTTTTTTTCCTTTTCAGGCACTGGTGCTTTTATTTGTCTAACGGGTGCACCGATTTCCGCTATGTGTCAGTTATCAAGCCGCACCAATGGGCTGTTGGCACTAGTTTCAGCCCATAAAGTCGTGCCAATTCCAGTATGTGTGAAAAATTAAGTTTTTTCCCCTAAGTCTTTCGCCAGTGTGTATTTCCCTTCCGGTATTTTTCTCTGTATGATTTACATTTTTTCCCCTTCACTCAAGTTAGTTTTATTGACTCACTGGCTTGGTTTTTGGTTGTTTTTTGGGACGTGCATCCTTATGTCATATTTTTTCTAGGATCGTGCATCAATTTCCTAGTTGCATGTTTCGCCAAACATCGCCCTGCTAATTGAGTCAGTTTCCTTGCTTGTTGAGTTGAGTGTTCAAGTCTCAAGTGTCTCTCAAGTTCATTTGGTTTTCTTGTTCACTCGTGAGCATAGATTACATTTCTCATTCATCAGCTGAAAATTCTTCTTTCTCTGATTTCTTGATGTAAAAGAGAATGAATGCCTTGTTTTGATCTCATGCTTTGGAAGTCCTCTTTGTCCTTGAACTCACATGTATCATAATCTTTTGAGGAATTTCGTTACAAAGTGTTCAAAACAAGATTTTATTCTTAATGTTTGTTGCATCCCTTTTGCATTAAGCGAATTTGCATTCATTTAGTTTTCGTCTCAAAGGCTTCTTTTCGTTAAAATGCATTAGATCAAGTTGCAATAAAAAGTCATGTTTGAAATTTATCATTGAAATTATATTACATTGTTTAATGATTGGAAAATAAAGTTCGCATTGAGTGCATTCTTGTTCAGTCAAAAGAAAAAGGAATTTGTATATAGATTACAATTGTATAGTTTCAAAAAGAGGATTTTGCATTGATTACATTGCATAATTCGCATCGTTGAATGTTTTAGATTACTTTTGGATAGTAAAAGTCATCTAGTTAGGAAAAATTTTCGTTTGAAATATTACTGTTTGTTGCATCATTGTTTGAGAATCTTCCCTTAACTAGATAGCATTCATCGAATCGAAATATTTCCTTTCTCATATAGCTGTATATAGAATATTCATATGATAATGGTAGGGCCTTGTAACTAAGACATAATTCAAGATAAATAGATTCATTATTAAATCAAATCTAAAGAGCATTTAAAGAAATCTAGTAGGGCACTGAGGTCTAAGGTAGTGAGACGTGTTCCAGTGGTTAAACCTGGCCGTTTAGTAAGCACGGCATTTGGCATTGAACGTACTAGCAAAACATAGCATACACAAAACCAACGTATATAAAGTGAGACCCTCATAGAATGCAATCCTTTGTTTAGGAAGTAACTCTGTTGCTAATAGTGATACAGGAACCGAACGCCAGAACCACCTGTGTATGTCAGGTCTTGGTCATTTCTCACTGGTTGATCACCAAGGTGTGCTCCTTCAGTTCAGGAAACTTGGTGCACCCTCTTGCTTAAGTTTCCCCAGTGATCATTTTCTCTTGCCCAACGACTCTAGGGGTAAGAAAAGATCTGTCGAGCCATTGTCCTTTGAATAGTTGGAAGAAACAAACCAGAGGTAACTGAAGTCTTGCTTTGTCAGCACTGTTGACTCTTAAAACATGAAAAGGCAAAGTTTTGTTTCAGTGTCTTAAAATTAACTGCCCACGAAATATTCCTAGTTAAAGTTATATTCCTTAGTGATTCTTTAGGGTTGTTTCCAATGGAAATGTTTCTAGAGTTCATAAACCAAGGATTCCCCTCAGATTGGAATCATGGTCCTTTTCCTTCATGCGGGAATGTTGGTGCCCCATATATTGCAACGTTGTCCCTCCTAGGATAAACCATTGGTCTGCTGGTTTGGTTGTTTTCAACCCCTGTGGTTTCGAACATCCAAACCGTTTCTCAACCAAGTTCTCCTCCACCTGAACCATGTCAACCCCATGTTGATCCTAATGTTTAACCCTCACCCTCTTCGCCTATTTCTTCAACTCGTTATTCCTCTTCACCCGGTGAAAGTGTGGATTATATTAACTAGGTGGCTAAGAAGAAGAAGCAGGAAAATAAGCTAGGGGGGGAATCAACAACTATTGCTACCCATACAGCTAGTATTGAGAAACCTCCCACTCCATCTCTCAGAGTCAAATTCCCTTACAAGCTATGTGAGGGTGACCACCTTCTTCGTGATTTCCCTTTTATTCCTAAGGTGCTAGAAGTGTTGTCTGTTAGCCTGATTCGTCCTTCATTATCAACCTCTGGGCATCATGCTGATGATGAGCCTTCAGCTAAAGATAATGAGACTCGTAAGAAACAAGGTAAGATCAAATTTCCTTGTAGGTTGAGTTAAGGGAACCATCCCATTCACCTCTGTCCTTATATGGATGAAGCTTCTAATGTGTTGGATACCCTTTCGGGTTCTAAGTCATGCATTCCCATTGGTTACCAGAATTTTTCTTCGAGTCCTCTACTAGTTGATAAAGTCATTGATCGGGATTCATCTCTGGTCGATCATGCTCTCTATGAAGGCCAGTCTCCTAAGTCCATTCCCAACCAATCATTAGTTAAGAAAAAGGTCAACCTGATTCCACCTATAGTCCATCAGGTCTTTTCCATCGAGAGTGGGTCTCATCCCAGTCGTGTTTTTTTGTTTCCTTTGATTCCCTGGGATCGGAGGGTGATCCCACCATTTCCATGATCCAAGAGGATGATCCTCCGACTCCCGTCATCGCAGTTCCAGAAATTGATCCTCCTTCTCTCGTTCTCGAAGTTCATGAGAATGGTCTTTCTGCTCCCATAACACAGGGGCATAATCCTCTTATTCCTATGGCACCCCCTCCATGTAGTTTTTTCGCTTCCTTTGATTGGAGTCGATTCACAGGATACCATCTTCATTCTTTGGTCCTGATGTGACAACTGGTCTACTGTCATCCTTTCCTAGTCCTTACCTGCCAGTGATATATTCCCCGCCACAGGTCAATTAAGTGCCTACCTGTACCATGCCCACATTTAGTGATAGTGTCGTTATGCATCATGTGCTGGGGGCATTAGGTCCTGATTTATAGAGTGTTTTTCTCACGTTGAATGAGAAACTCTTGGAAGCCATAAATTCTTATTCGTCATGATCAGTTCGTTGGAGCATAGTTCTTTTTCTTGTGTCATGCTCCTTAAAAAATGAAAAAATCTCTTTGGAGCATAGTTCGTTTTCTTATGTCAAGCTCCTTCAAAAATGAAACAAGATCTTTTAAGGATAGTTATTTTACTGTGTCAACCTCATTAAAAAATGAAATGGGTTCCCTTTTCAATTCGATATTTTGATTAGATCTCGTAAAATCCCAATCGAGTCTTTTGCCTGATCTCGTAATTGACCCTTCATTCCATCCACTTATTAGTAACTAGTAGTCTACTCCGGTGAATTCCATGAAGCTGGGGGGCATGTACCTCGAATTGAGTCACAATTTGGGGGCATGCAAATCCTATTTCAAGCACAGTTTTCAAAAAAAATTCAAGCTTGTGTAAAAATGAAACCAATTTCAAGCAGAGTTTATTGATTTCAAGCTTGTGTCAAAATAAAACCATTCTTACTTCACCTCTCGTGATTCCCATTTTATCGCCCTATTTTGCTAGATGAGCCTTGGTTTTCTCATTACGTCGTCACCATTTGCTTAGCCGATCATACACCTTCCCTTGATTGTTTTACCCATTCTTGAGGAACTACTGCAATGAGTGGTCTTGTTAGCCAACCTCTTAACCTTTACTTCTTCTGAGTAGTTCCACCATCACTGGAACCAGTTGCTACCCTTAATACCACTCATTTCTCCAGGGGGAGTCAAGCTTCAGATCTTTTTTGACTCTCAAAAATTGAAAGATTGTCGAGACTCTTGTCGTTTTGAACTCGTTAAAGGCTGTGAAATGTTGTTTACCCAGTATACGTTTTCCCCTTTTTTGGGCTGGGATAAACTATTTACGAAAAAGGAATACCTTAGCCAGTCGCAACTAAGAGGTTCTCCCATACATTGTTTTCTACCTTTTCGGATCTGTGAGGCTAATTACAAAAAGGGACCTGCTGGAGTTTTATTTTTCGCTTCTTTTAAATCTCTCTAAAACTGAAAAGATGTCAATTTCTTCCTTTGTCACACTTGTTAAAACTAAATGACATCGGAAATCATCACCAGGACGTAACTGAGTTCATCCTTCCTAGGGCTCGTAAAATGTACTAGGATGGATTTGTTTGAAGGAAAAACTTATACGACAAGCATATGCTATCCTCTTCAAGCTTGTGTAAAAATAAAGAGGTACTCCCTAGAAATGGTGGGGGGAAATGGAAGTTATTCATTAGTTGTGTCGGTAGTATGTCTCTCTTGAACATGACACTTATTTGCAGTTCTTCTCGGGTTGGGATATCTTCACTCTATCACTTTTCCTCCATGGGTTTGGGAAATTTTTTTGCCTCTCATTCGATTACCAATCTTGTCGCCAATATGTTCAAGAGAAAATCCTTCTACAATTTGTACATTTCCTGGTCCTCTATTTCAATAAGGATTAACATCCATATCAAATTAGTTGTTTCATGTCGATGATGTGGGATTCATTATGACCCTCCTTTGACGGATTGCTTCTCGTCGACTTCAGCTCATTATCTGGGAAGTTGATCTAGAGACTCTTTTCTGGTACCTTAGAGATTGCATGCACTAATGGGAAGTTCTTCACATTCGATGACAGGTTTTCATCATTGGCCTTCGATCGAGTGATTTCGCAGGTGTTTGACTCTAGCTCATTGTTCACATTCTGCGGATTGTGCTAATTGTACCTTGAGAGCCACTGTTATCATTAGTGGTTTCTCTTGTGCCTATTAAAAAATTTCATCATTGGTTGGTAATCAGGTGACTTTCTTGCATGTTCGACTTCAGCTCACTTATTCACATGCTTGAAATTGTACTTGACCAGGTCGTGACAGAGCGCAAGACCCTAGATTTTATTCTCTAGAGTCCAGGTTGTGAGGCGATATGATTTGTCCATGATTGGATACATGTTTCTTTCAGATGGATGGCTGCGACCATACCATGATTCCATGTGTGATCCTTCTCAGATGGGTGGCTGCAACCATACCATGATCTTTTTTACGGATCGTTGCATCCATACCTTGATTCATGTATTTTCATCAGAGATTTCATTTATGTATATTTATCTATGCTTGATTTTTAGGTCTCTTGATGGCAGTTCCTTGCACGTACTTGTAAAGCATTTAACGCCTCACTTGTGTTCAGACTTCATACTTTAGGGGGCATATGTTATAAAGTAATTTTTCACTGTCCCTGTACTCCCCATTCCTTGATCCTCGAGGACCCATACAATGACCCTTGTGCACTTTCCAATCATGGAATACATACCCCTGAATCACACTTTGTATAACAATTCATCTCCCTTTACAATTTTTCCAGAAGATCCATATATAAACCTGGTTTTCAAGGTCTGCGCTTTGTCTCAGTGTCTAACTCGCGCTGATAGTAGAAATTTTCACTGTGACCCACGCCGATATGCACTCTGTCTTAATGTCAGACTCGCACTGATCCTCTTTTGGAAAGTTTTTTAAATAGAAAGGAAGCTTCCGCAACTAGAAGCTTCGCGAGGCAGCAAGCTGGAAGTTTTTTTTGAGGATATGGCAGAGAATTCCCCTTTGGGCTTCTTGTTCCCAAGAAATAGGAACCAATCCAAAGGATAAGCTCTTTTCCCATCATTTGAGGGCCCATAACCTCCTCCTCTATTTTTATATAAGGAGACCTCTTTCACCTCTGCTACTTTAGTTAGAGTTAGCATAGAGAGAAGAAGCAACCATAGCTTTGAGAGAATAGAGCAAAGTGTGATTGTTTTTGTGTGTTGAGACCATAGTGAGATATTAGACCTTTGTGTATGAGGGTGTTGCAAACATGCTTGGATACGGACCTGCCGAAGGAGAGCCTCGACATCAAGGCTTGGTTGTAAACTCTCCTTGTATTTATTGTAATAAAATGCAACTGATGTTTATCTTCCACTCTTGTTTACATTTATAATGATATTTCTATAATTCCTTGATCAATTAGATAGGTTTTAATTGTTTTATGTTTGTCATTATTTTACACTTGTCGTGGTGTCTTGATTGTCTGTACAGGTAATCGAACATTGGTAGCAACATGCATCGAGCTTTAGAAGAGTGACAAATCAAGAATCTTCTATGCAATATGAAAACATAGCATCAGGACAAGGTAGGTCATCTTCCTTGCTCTGAATTTCATTTACAATCTAGGAAGGTAGATGTTAGTATGTTCCTATAGTTGCTAGACCTACCCTAGGGCTAGAGGGATTGCCTTTGTCAGCTTACCTAGACAACACTTGGCCAGTAAGGAAAATAAGCCCAAGGGAAAGAAATCCCAAGGTGAAGCGGGCAAGAAATACTTGTCCAAGATCAGATGATTTCACTATCACGAGCATGGGCACTATGCTACAAATTGTCCACAGAAGAAAATCAAGAAGGAACTTGCAGTTGCAGCATGTGAAGCATTGGCTTCACAGTTTGAGCTTGATTTTATTCTCATTGCATGCATGGCCAACACTTTAATGGGATGCATGTGGTATTATGATATCGATGCCTTGTTCCATATGACGGGGAATAGATATCTCTTCAATGACTTGGAGGAGAAGGACCTCCACAAGAGCATAGAGTTTGGAGATGATGAGAGGTATAGTGCTACCGACATAGCTACAATTACCTTTCAGAGGTAGAATGGCTCCAATCTCAAATAAGCAGATGTTTTGCATGTTCCAAGACTAAGGAAGAATCTTGTCTCCATAGCGGTATTAGAAGACCGTGGTTATAAGGTGGTTTTTAGAAAATAAAAGGTGTTCCTTAAACACATAGCCACGGGAAAAGTAAAGCAGATCAGTGTAAGAGTCAAGAACTTGTATGCTCTCAAGGTTGAGGATGCATGCAAGGCTTTGAGGAGAAAATTTAATGGCTTGGTGGTTGAGAAGGAGAAATTATCTCTCAACAAGCAGTCTCAGAAGCAGTCTCAGAAGGTTGTGGAGTAGCCACAGTTGGAGAAGTAGAGAGGATATCGAGTGGAAGAGACCACTCAAGCGGAGACCTCCAAGAGAGGGAAAATTTGAGCCAAAAGGGTAGAGTGAGTACATGTAGCTATACCTCTAGGTGTGAGGTGGGGCGATGTGGAGGATTGATCCCAAGAAGAAATTAGGCAAGGTTCATTGAGATGGTTTGTCTCATGGATCGAACCTGGCTATGAGGAGCCCACAGTACAATAGTAGCAGGAAGGATCAGTTAGATTGATGCAATTAAATGTCAGGAAGACATAAATTAGAGTGATGGGTGTTAGATACTGGAGTGCAGATCAGAGTTGGCAACAATGTAGAGTGCATGAATGCAGATGTCAGCAACGTGGAGATTCTGGTAGACATGTGTAGTAGCTAGCAGCAGTCAGAACACTCTGATGATAGATGCATTATATTGATTTATTTGTTTGGAGGCTATTCAGTTTAAGAAGTGTTTCATGCAAAGTGTTGCATGCAATAGTTGAATGTGCGAACAACGCTAGAGAAGTGTTGCATGCAAGAGTTGCATGTGAACATGCAAGAACATTCCAAAGGTACTGGATCATGACACATTAATTCCTTTCATGTTGAGAGGGAGTGTTTAAATTTGTAACAAGAAAAAGTGAAATTGGCATCTAGAGACAACATGACAGCACACACACACTAGTGTCGGACCACAGGTCACACAGTGATGGGTCCAAGCGATACATTAGTGTGCAAGCCAAGTTATTTAATAAATTGGAAATGTGCCTAATTTAATTTTCCCTTAATTAAATTGGACAGTAAATTGTAATCTTATCTCATAATCACTTGTAATAGTTAACTGAGTGTGATAGAGTCAGTTAGCTCATGAAATTCGAGTTGAGGGTGGTTGGTGAGGCATGTAGAGTGATTCTATTTGTTTTAGAGTCGAATTTGCAGTTAGTGTATTATTTTAATGCATGAGAAATCAGTTAACTCAATTAAGTGAGTTAAAGCCAGTCTAACTAGTTGTAACTAATTGTTGCACTATTGAGAGGTCAAGTGAATTAAATTAGATTTAATTCATATGCAGTGATCTATCAAGTGATTTATTATTTACTATTAATAGCTTCATGGATTTAAGTCCTGATGAAGACCCAGTTTAGACAGAGGTTAAATGGAAGTTATCTCTCAGTTGTATTTGTAGAAAATTGCGCAGGCGCAATTTAACAAACCATAGGTTTCCCATGATACTTGCACGGTCAAGGAGGGCTTAAATTCCTAAAGAATAGGGATTGCGTGAGAAAGGAAGGCTGATGAAAGGCTGAGAATTGGCTAAGTGTTGGCCTAATTTTGTCTGGATCAGTGTGATACAGTCAAGAGAGTGAAGAATATTATTGAGCAAGATTGCATTGTATTGTTTCATGATTCCTTGGTTCATTATACAATACAAATAGAGGGGTTTTGAGCATCAATCTTTCCCAAGGAAACATATCTGTGTTGTGGATTTATTTGCTTCTTTCTTTACTTGGTGTGATTGTGTGATCGTGTTTAATTTCCGCAGAATTAATTGTAGAAGGATTCAGTATATTGCATGGTCAGATTGAATCCATTGGTATACATATTTTTTATATAATTTATACATATTTTGTTAGTACATTTTTTTATTTTGAGGCCCCTTTTTAACCTCAAAATTCCCTTAATGACTAGAGTCAGAAAATGAATATAAAAAGACACTTTTTTTTTAATTAATTATAAACAAACCCAAACTCTAGGACAATAACATGCAAAATAATTAATGTTGAAATGTATGATTTTTCTAAAAATAAACCCTAATTTACCCGAGAACAAATTTAAAAAATGATTATAGGGTTTTAAGGAAATACATAAGAGAGATTATTAGTTCCTTTTAACTAAGGGGCTAATGGAGTATACAAACATACAAAACTAGGGCAACTTCAAGGTAGAAAATTTGATTCAAAAGAAGTAGGAAAAGTTAACATATTTACCCTAAGATTTGAGTTAATGATATCAAATTTTTAAATATAGTTGAATCTCTCTCTCTCTCTCTCTCTCTCTCTCTCTCTCTCTCTCTCTATAGATATATATATATATTCCTTATCTCTTCATCCATCTACCTCCCCGTATAAATCTATCAATTTATCCCTCCCTTCCCTCCCTATATTCATATATGTATCTTTATCTCACCACCACTGTGTCTCCTTAGTTTGTATGTGTGCGTGAAAAATGGTACAATTATACTAAAATGGACTATTAAATATTCTAGCCTACATAAAAATATAATAATAGAAATGTAATCACTCAATATCTAGGGCTTAATAAGATGTTTTATAAGAATTAACATTGGGCTTGTATAGGGATTAACATGCCCCTCCTCTTCAAACAAGTGTTTTCCTCAACACTTGACTAGCTGTTAATGATTCTATATGAATAAGTCATCTTCCCTTATTTTCTCTTTAATTGGTAGTTTCTTTTGTGTTATGAGTTAATCCAAAATTTCTGGATTTTTCAACTTCTCAATCCTTATTTCAAGGACTTTTTTACTAATAGTATGATTTTCCTTTCTTCATTTAACTCTGCTACATTTATTGGCTCAAATGAATAACATAGTCATCATATCGAGAAGGTGGAAGTCCCTGAGGAATTAATTGTAAAACCTTTACATTATTGTTGAAAACATTATGGAGATCCCCCTAACAAAGATGATATTTATTTTTGAACATTTAATGAACACAATTATGCAATCACACCCTGCAACACATTTTTGAGTAGTTTTGTCATTCTATTAGAGCTTATCACTTTAGAGGATTTCCCTTCGATACATCTAAGCTCAATTGCATTGCCTTCTAAGGTAGATCACATTAAGAGATATTGAAATTAAAGGTTTTTGTTTCCAATGATTGTAAAAATTGGACCCATTCCTCTCTTCTTTCATCCATTTACTAAGGATTCAACCCTTATGGTTTAGGAGAGGGAGCATAATTTTATCTATAATTATTAGTGGCCATATTTTTTCTTTCAATTTTACTAACCAAATTGAAAGCATGGTCTAGAAATTTAGGTTCAATGAGACACACCTCATTTCTAATTTTTTCCTTTTAATTTCTTTTAAATATGTCTAGAAAATTGTCCTCTAAAAGATTCTTTCCCTTGATACTCTAATTTTGGAATTGTTGAATTTTCTCTATAACGAGAGATTTTCGTCAAATATTTACCAATTAACTAAAGAATGTATTTCTCTTGATACCCCCATAATTTGTTATTAATTCCTTTGTAAAAATGGACCAAGATATAACAAAATCCTTTTTCCATTCACAAAGTCGTTGATACCAAACATATAGGTCTTGTTCTAAAAACATGGATGTAATATTTGCATTTTTTAAGGTTTCCAGTTAATGTAGATCAAAGTATAGCTCCATCTAGAATATCCATGTTATAGGATCATTACCATAAAACTTCCTCATATCAATATTCGAAATGTAGAGGTTCCATGGTGCTAACTTTAACCCTTGATGATGTGGATCTTGGATTGAAATTTTATGATTATGATTTTTCACATTCAACATTTGTGTACTCTGGTTGTGATAAAATACACCCTATATGTGATTGAGTCTCAATACCATTCTTCTCATTATGTTCATTATTTCCTTGAATCTTCATATCATTTTTAGGCTTGATCCTTTAATAGAATGGTTTGTTATTATTTTATGGATTTTTGTATTTCTTCCTTCTTCTTTTTTTGGTAATTTAGGATAATCTATATTTAGTCGAAATAAAACATTACATATGCTACAGGCTGAGTTGGTAAGCTGCACTTATCTAATCCCATCCGTAGTTGCATTCATATTTGTGCTTGTATGGCGCTTCCTCCTTAGAGGAAACCAACCTGTGATAACATCAGACAGAAAATTACAGTGTGCCATGGCACCGGTGAAAGTAAAAGTCCTATGATAAGAGCTGGAATAATAGAAAACTAAAAAAAATTGAATGATCGTGCATTCAAGGTTATTTTTCATCATCCTTCATGTCTGGATCCTCCTCCTCGATACAACAAAAATTCTCTTGTGCTATGGCCTCCTCCTCAACAGTAGGACGGTGTAGAGGCATAGAAGCAAGTGCACAAAGGATGGGAGTGACCGGGTACTCAGCATACAGTACATGCGTCCAAGTGCCCTCTGATTCCATGATCCATATGTCAGTGTCTTCCCCTGCTGTCTCCTGAACCGGAAGAGGCTCGGTTTCATGGGGCCTAGGGTGCTCTTGTTGCATAATGGTGGATTTCCTTGGTCTACTTCTACCTCTCTGTGAATATTGAATAGGGGCCTCCTCCTCCTGGTCGTGCGCAGGGGTCTGGGGGGCATCCTTCGCATGAATGCCAGAAGAGGAGCCCTCAAAGGACTCCAAACGGTTATCAGGCCTTCATTGGTAGCGTCCAGGGAACACACTTCTTTGGCTACCTATGATTTGTCCTTTGGCATAATCTCGGAGCCATGGGATAGCATAGCAGGGGGGAGATGGGGGGCTGAGAGTAGAGGCATGGAGTGTGCAACATGGTACTGATGGGCAAGGTGGTGCATAAGTAGTGGATGCGCAGCTAGGGGAGCTTAGAGATGAGAGCGCGCAGTCGGGAGAAAATAGCAGGGAAAGAGGGGCCGAAGGGAGGCACGCAGTTATGGAGGTGTGCGTCCGGGAGGGTCCTTCGCAACCTTGCACTGGGGGGGAGGTTGTGTAGCCTGTGGGGCGCACAAATGGGATAAACCTGAAACAAATATGCAGAGAGGGCAGTATGAGCCAAAAGGAGCAAAATTTGAGTAACACTATGTGGAAGGGCCTTCCTTTTTGTAGGATTGTGGCACAAGCGCAAATGTTGTGCATTATTATGACATGCTTTCAGGTACATGTTGCGATAGTTTTCATGTGGAGGCATGTGCTTCGCGTTATGGCAGAGCATCATATCCAACCAAGAGTTCATTCGAATGATTGCAGTTGTGACGTTCCAACCAAGGTGGTTGTTGGCTTTGCGTATCTTCATGAGTCCTTTCCTCTATCACCTCACGCAAATTATTGCTGAGAGGTGGATCCACTTCAAGTGAAGGCCTGCGTTGTAGATCTTCATCATCTCGAATGTGGGAGGTACTATTTCCATACGTGTGTCCAATGTAACCCGCATCCGGGGTTGTATTTCTTCCTTATTATCATCCATCTTATTATCCATTTCATTCATAATTTCTTCTTTATTTTCATTCATATATATTTCTATTTCATACATCATTTCTCTTTTAAGGTTTTCTTCAAAACCTAATAAATCCACCTTTTTCAACATACAACCATCAAGTTCATTAACTTTCTTCTGTAATTGAGAGAACCTAAATTCTAAGTCTTCACTTTATTTGTAACTCTTATATGAGCCTTCAATATGTTTAATTATTGTAATATCTTTTGGATCTTTATTTGGATCCATGTGAGAAAATAATAATATTACTCCTCTTTATCACAATTCATTAAAAAAAAAAGGATCCGCGAATAAAAAGTTATGTCACTTGTAAGTTATGTATCTTTAAAACCTTAATTTATAGAATTTATAAAGTTTTTATCTTTCTCTTGATATACCATTGAGCTTTGAGCCCTTTTGAATCTAAAAATTTGGTCTGTAACACTTTGATATTTCTTCTCTACAATTCCACAAGTTTGACTAGAATTTGATGTGCCAAGTAAAAGTTATAATAACTTTCCCAAAACATATTGATATTTGGCCTCTTCCTACAAGAAAATTGTATAGTGTGCCACATGTCCACTTCTTAAAACAATATTCTAAACTTCTTAATTGAGGTAATTCACTATGTCTCCTAAGCTCCCTACATATTTCAAAGCCTAAAAAGTCATAGAAAATAGGTTATATCAAAAATATCAGGATGACCTATTTGAAATTGATTTGAGGATCCTTCACAAACCATAATTTCCACATAGCATATCTCTAAATCATAAAGAACCTATTCTAAAATTAAACCGAAAGCTCCTCAATATCTTTCCTCAATATGGTCCAAGTTTCACCCTTTAAAACATCCTAGAAAAAAATTTATAATGAAAATTTCAAACTGAATTAAATTTTAGGAGCATTCAAGAACCCAAACTTATTTAGATCATATCTCTAAAATTATAGTGAACCAATATCTAAAATTTGAATTAGGTGTTATATAATATTTCTCCTCAATATTTTCCAAGTTTCTTCATTTGAAACCTCTCAGAAAAATTTATAGTGGAAACTCCAAACTAACATGTTTGAAACTAATTTAAAGAGCGTTCGAGAACCCTAACTTCCTTAGATCACATCTCCAAAAGTATAGTGAAACAAGATATGAAATTTGAACCAAGTTTTCCCCAATATTTCTCCTCAATTTTATTTAAGTTAAACAATTTGAAACCTCCCAAAAAAACAGTATTGAAAATACCAAATTGACATGTTTAAAATTGATTTCAACAATATTCAAGAACCCTAATTTCTTAGATCATATATTTGAAAATATAGCGAAATCATATCTAAAATTTCATCCATAAGTTACCCAATATTTCTCCTTAATATTTTCCAAGTTTCACCATTTAATACGTCTCAAAAATAGATTTATAGCAAAAGTTCTAAGATGACTTGTTTGAACCAGCAAAACCCTAGGATCACAAGCTCTAATCTCAAATGTTATGAACCTTACACCTTAAAAATTATAAAAAACCAATCATCATAGTCCTCTTTGAGGGGGAAACCTCCTTTCACAATGAATACAATGTACAAGATAATATTTTATGATTCTAAGACTAGACCTCCTTAGTATATTTATAGGAGAAAAAGGGTAATATTATAGTAAAATGGGACCATGAAAGATTTTTTCCTACATAACAATATAAGAAGGGCTTAATAAGGGTTTTTAGGGTTAACATGGAGCTTATTGATCTGGATTGTATCATTATACTTTTCTTCATCAATCTCGATGCATTTGGAGTTGAATAAGTGGAGGATTTGGCTCACGAGATCACTTTTACTAGAAGTACATAGTTTGGCAAAACAGGGTCTGAAACCTTTCGAGAGAATTTCGAGGCATAAAAAAATGTTTTTCGGGGGTATAAATTTTTCTCTTTTTTGTGACACTATTTCATGCTATTCTACACAAATAGATCTTAACAATCGCATCAGAAGCACGTTAATCAGAGTATGTATGCAAAATTTATGCCACTTAGAAGTTGACCTTCCTATTTTCACACCTATAGTTATAGAGGATGTCGCGTCAGCCCCCATTATTCATGGAAAAAGGGCTAGTCACGTGATTGTGATATACTCTAGAAGATTCTATATTGTAATTCTAGTTAAGAGTTGATATAGTCAAAATTAACCACTAGTAGGCTATCGGGTTGTGTTATAACTTGGCCACTAGGAGGAAGAGGCATTCCATTATTTCGAGAGAATTTTGTTCCATAGCTGAGAAAAGATAGATAGGAGCGATAGCAGGTAGAGCACAGAGGGAGGATTTGTGCACTGTAACATCCCACAGGCCACAAGCATTACTTCTTTGTACCAGCAACCATATTTTCCAGACATAGAAAGAGAGCGAAGCGACCTCACCTTCCGGTTGGTTTTCTCTCAAAAGGGTTTCCTAGAGCATATTTTTTGTCTTATTTGTGTGTGAGAGAGAGCTTATTTTATCTTTCTCTACTAATTTTCATAATTTCCATTCGCATACATGCACTAATTATATTTAAATATACAAATCTAGAATTTTAATAAAACTATAGTATGGTGAAATTTTAGTATTTTAATATACTATTATCAGATCTTTTCTGATGAACTATCAAGTGGAATATCCATGATAGTTTATGGATAATTTAGTAATATATCTGGTTTCTTTGGATATTTTGTAGAGATTGCAAGGATTTGGTTCGGGGGGCGGGGGGGAACTAAAATTGTAAAAGTTTAATCATGGTCGATGAATCTGTAAACGAACCTCATGATCTTGCAAAAGGTTAGGTTTACGCAATTGAAACAACAAGTCACAGATATTAACCACAATGTAAGCCTCCTCATGGAAACCTTGAATAGAAAGTTGGGGATTTTTCGGGAATATGGGGGTTTGAATGCAGAGGACAAATCTGGAAGAGGATCAAAAGATTGGGGATAAATGAAGAATCAGTCAAAGAAAGAGCCCAAAAAAGATCAACCTAGTTACGGTGTTGTGAACCAATCACAATCCTTGTTTAATATGGAAGAGAAATTTGATATCAAGCCATACCATAGTGATATCGACGCTTTGAAGCTAAACAATTGGTTGCAACAACTTGAAGTATATTTCAAGGTCCACTCAATTGAATAAGGACAAAAAATATCCTTTTCATTACTAAAATTGGAGGGCCATGCACTGACTTGGTGAGAGAGCTACATGGAACCCCGGGGTTGGAGGGAGAACCTCCAGTGACTAAGTGGGAATATTTTAAAACCCTCATGAAGTCACATTTTTATCCCATTGGGTACGTGGATGACTAGTGGATCTGGTGGCATTACTTCAGGAAAAATCCAGGCCAAAGCATGCAGGAGTACACCACGAAATTCAGAAAGATGAATACAATGTTGGTATCTCTCCAAAGAAACTAGATGTACTCCTCAAGTATTTATGGGGTTTGCATCGCCATCTATGTGAGAAAGTGATGTTGTTCAAGCCCAAATTGGTGGAAGAGTCTTGTGTATATGAAAAATACCTAGAGAACATAGGCCTGAAGAGAGCACAATCAACTGGATCGAAGAAGAAGGAGAAAAAATATGCTTCTAAGGATGGGAAGAAGAAGAAAAAAGGGGGAAAAGATAAAAACACGACAGCCACAATGCACCAATTTAAATATCCTAGCAACCACTGCAACATTGATGGCCATACAAAGGAGAATTGATTGAAGTTGCATCAAGAGCTAAACCCAAAGAACAAGAAGAAATATAAAAATAGGAAGAATATAATGGCCATTGATTTGAGCAACCAAGTTGAAATTAGATCAGATGTGGTTGAGAAGATCATCTATATGTCAGTGCAGAAGGAGGTGAATCTGATTAGCCTTCAACAATAGGAAGATAAATAAATGATGAAACTCTTCCATATGAAGATATAGGCCAAGAATAAAAATATGGTTGCTCTGTTTGACGTCTCAGGATTTCAAGCAAATCTCATTGCAGCAGTAAGAATTTGGGGTTGTAATTTCGTGATCATCCGAACCCATATCCATTGGGATGGGTAAATAAGGATGCTTAGCTCAAGGTAACTAAACAGTGCAATATTATATTTTTTATCAATGTTGATTTTATTTGTGAAGTAGATCTAGATGTGGTTCCCTTGATGTATGTGTTTTGGGATTCCATACATGTACATGTGCGATGTAATATGCATGATCAAGCACAAACAGTACCATCTCATCAAGTATGGAAAATCGTTCGTCATCAATGCGCATAAAGGAAATTAAAAAATTTCACTGGTAAATGCCAACCAAGCCAAGAAATTGATCAGTTTCAGCAATATATATGTATTATTGTTTTTAAGATAAAGTTAGTATGTAGAGGATTCAATAAGAGGCAAGGCATCCTTGGACAGTTGTACTACAAAACATAAAAAACAATTCGAGGAGTTGTTATAGACATACAGGGATGTGTTCCGAGAACCTAAAGGGTTACCACCTAAGATAGAATTGGAGCATAAGATCTAGCTATTTTCAAAGCCCTAATTGCCAATTATTGGGTTGTACAAGTATTCTGTTATAGAAGCAAGTGAGCTGAAGAAAAAATTGAATCCGTTGTTGGAACATGGTATCATTCGACCGAGTACATCACCATGTGGGTCACCCATCATGATTGTGCCAAAGAAGGATGGGACTTGGAGGATGTGTATATATTACAAGGCATTCAAAAAAATCACGATAAAAAACATATACCTCCTACCCAAGATAGATGATTTGTTGGATCAAATGCAGTAAGAAAAATACTTCACCAAGCTGGACTTGAAGTATAGATATCACCAAGTTCAAGTCAAAGAAGAAAATAACTGGAAACCCACCTTAAAAACCAGGCAAGGTTTGTACGAGTGGTTAGTATTTCCATTTTACCTATGTAATGCACCAGTTATGAATGATGTATTGCATCCTTTTATAGATTCAATTGTTATTTTATATTTGAATGATATATTGGTATATAGTGCTACTTGGGAGGAGCATATGTCACATTTTATGTAGGTGCTAGAAACATTGAAGAAGCACCAACTACTAGAAAATATCAAGAAGTGCAACTTTGAGCAACAACCTTTGGCGTATCTGGGGTATGTGATCGATGGAGGAGTGATAAAGATAGATCCTTCCTAGATGGATCCCATCATGAAATGACCAGTGCCAACTAATGTTTTCGAATTCATGAGTTTCATTATCGAAGCATAGTACTTGAGGAAATCCATAGCCTTGTTTTTAGTAGTAGCAGTACCGCTCCATGCCATAACAACAAGTGGCAAGAATTTCCAGTGGGGAAAAGGTAGGCAAAGGGCTTTCAAGGAGTTAAAGAAGAAGACCAGTCAAGCACCAGTTCTAGAATTACCAAAATTTTAGCAACCTTTGAAGTGGAGACAAATGCGAGTGGGTATGTTATGGGAGTTGTCTTGATGCAGGGAGGAAGGCTTGTATGTTACCATTTTGAAGTATTTCATGGGGAAATCCTTAACTACCTTGCCTACGAAAAGGAGTTATATGCCATGGTAAAATATGTGAAGAATTAGAAGCACTATCTAATGGGAAAGGAGACAATAATCCACACATATCACCAGTCGTTAAAGTAATTTCATGTCCAAAGTAAGCTACAATAAACTAGACATTACAAGTGGATGGGGTTTTTACAACAGTTTCATTTGGTGATCAAGTATAAGAAGGGAAGAAAAAATAAGTTGGCCAACATGTTTTCAAGGCCACCCCAATCAAAGATTACAACTTTGGTTACTCTTATGCACATGGAGACATTCACACATGATGCATACATAGAGGCATATTTCGAGGATGAGGACTTGAAGGAGGTGTATCAGCAGTTGCAGAGTCAGATTCATGTGCGCGATCGTGACAAAATCGTTTACTACCATCTCCAATATGGGTTACTCTATAGATTGTAGAAGTAATTTGTTCCTAAAGGTGAGCGATTGCAGCTGATTAGAGAGGCTCACACCACTAAGGTTGTAGGGCACTTTGACTTAGGGAAGACCGTGGCTAACTTGCAAAGTTATGTGTATTAGCCCAAGATGCAAGAGCGGGTAGCTAGGTTCATAAGAGGATGCATGCTTTGTTGTACAAGAAAGACTAGAAATAGGAAAAGGGATCTATATAATCCCTTACCTATACCTACTTATCCTTGGGAAATCATTTCCATGGAACTTGTGGTAGGTATACCAACACCCAGGAAGGGACATGACTACCTATTCGTGGTATTTCACATGTTCAACAAGATGTGTGTTCTGATGCCCTATAAAAATACCATCAGCGGGAAATAACCAACAAAATTGTTTTTTGGACATGTCCAGGTGCACATTGGGATACCAAGGAATATCATTTTAGACATGGATAAAATATTTCTCAATGCATTCTAGACTAAATTTTGGGAGAAGATGGACACAAAGTTGAAGAGATTTAAAACACTCCATCCACAGATAAATGGGTAGAAATAAGTAGTCAACAAGACTTTGGGGAAAATTATAAGAGGATACAACTAGAAGTATTTGAAGACCTGGGATGAAAATATGCTATGTATAAAAACTTCATACAACATATCAATTCATACTTCTACAAGAAAGTCCCCATTTGAAACTTGTTTTTCATATTTTCCTCCTTCACCATTGGATATCCCATATGGGCGGCGAGGAGGATAGAGGGAAGATCTTACAAGAGATGATTTGAGGGTTGAAACATTTATAGAGAATATCAATAAGATCCATATACAAGTACAAGAAACACTTCATAAGTCACAAGAGAAATATAAGGCTAGACATGATCAACACAGAACAGAGAAATCATTCAAGGTGGGGGAGAAAGTATGGTTAGAGTTGTACAAGGAGAGGTTGAAGGGGCATGGTAAGATAATCAAAGCTTTGAGGTATGTCCCAATTCAGATACTGGAAAAGTTGGGTAATAATGCCTATCAACTTAGTCTACCACCATATATGTGCATTTACTAAGTTGTCAATGTAAAGAATTTGATAATCTATGAGCCTTCCATTCTAGACCAGGAAGAGGAAGAGGTCCTACCCTCTGTGGAGGATTTGGCACCAGATGCTCGGGTAGAGTTGATAGAATATAGAGTTTTGGAAAAGAGGCTCAGAAATAGAATACAGGGGCAGCATGACCTTTGGAAGATATGATTGAAGGGACAACTTCCAGGAAAAGATAAATGGTACACCAGAGAGAAGTTGGAGGGAAAATTTCCTCACCTCATACAGTAAAATATTTTGGGGACCAAAAGCCTCCAAAAATGGGTAAGTATGATCTGAATTAAATCATTATATTGTTTCTCATCCATCGTGATGAATTCAGAGTGGAAAAAGTGGAGGAATAAACTCACGGTATTGTTTTTACCGGCGGGACCCAGTTTGGAAAAACAGGGTTTGAAACCTTTCAAGAGCGTTTTGAGGCATCAAATGATGTTTTTTGGGGTAAAACTTCATTGATTTAGTGTAGCAAATTTTCATGTTATTCTACACACAGATTTATTTCCAACGGCGCACGAAGTGCATAAATCAGAGTTTGTATGCACAAGTTATGCCATTTAGAAGTTGAATTTCCTACTTTCACACCTATAGTTATGTAGGATGTCACATCAACCCCCATTATTCATGGAAAATGGGATAGAAACATGATTATTATGTAAAATAATCTAGAAGAGTCTATATTGTAACTCTAGCTAAGAGTTGACGTAGTAAAAATTAACCACTAGTAGGCTATCGAGTTGTGTTATAATGAAGCCACTAGGAGGAAGAGGCATTCCATTATTTCAAGACAATTTTGTTCCATAGTTGAGAAAATGTAGCCAGGAGAGATATGAGATAGAGCACATGATGCAGGAGCATCCAAGAAAAATTTTCATTATTTAATTATGTAATAAGGGGGGTGAGATATTTTAATTATTTTATTAATTAAATTGCTTATTTTAATAAATTAAGAGAATAAATGTAAAGGTGAGGATTATTGTAAATATCCCTTTAAATAATTAAAGGATATGAGTGGAATGGGATTAGGTAGATAATCTAGGGAGTAGGAATTCTATATACGGGATTTTGTTGAGTCCAAAACTAGAATAAATCTAAATTAAATTTAGTTGAGATTTGTGTGGAGGATTTTATGGAATGGAATAAATTCCTATCTTTGTATAAATAAGAGGGTTGTATGAGGGTGTAAAGAGGGAGTGAGAAGTGAGGAATGATTTGAGAGCTTTTGTAAAGGGCCAAGAGCCGAGAGAGGCTCTCCATTGTAATATTTGGCCGAGGATTTGTTGTATTATTTTATATTAGTAAATTTGTGTTTGGATAAGCTCTCTTTTATTTATGTATGCTTTGAGAAATTTAAAATGTGTGGTTAATGAAGAGTTTTTTTATGAGATTTTTAATGCTGAAGATAGTACATGTGTTTTTATATGCTGGGATCTGATTTAACCCAAAATCCCTGCATCATTTGGTATCAGAGCCAGAATATGGTCCATTGCTTTCTGAAAGTAATGATGAGACAGAAGAAAAATCTACAGAAGAACTAAATCAAATGAAATATTTAGAGCAGCAAAGAGAGATGTTAACTGAAGCATCAAGTGAGACCACAAGGTATTGTGTTTTTAAAACTAATGATTTGTGTGTGATTGCAGGTACATCACAGGATGTTGAACAAACTTTAAAGTTTGTTAAGGAGAAGAAGTTGAATTTGAAATATGTTCAGAATGATGCTGAGATAGTAAAATATCAGAAAGAAATGAAGACAGAGGGGTCTCATAGAAATATTCAGCAGAATATTGAAGCAGAGGAAGAAGGGCCATCTGATGATTGGTCAACAACAAGTGAAGGTATGCAAAGTTGTGTAAAGTTTCCAAGTTATACGCCAATTGAGATTGTTAAGTTATATAGAATGTTAGATCTTCAAAGAAAAAAGTTATAAAAGCAGAGGATCTATACTCAGGGTGAGTTGCTGAAAGAGAAAGACAAAGAAATTGTCCTAAATAATAATCAGGAAACATAGGATAAGGATGTAGGAATGATTCAGCAAGTCAAAGAAGTTCATTTTTGTGAAACAGAACAGGGAGACATTCTTGAAATAGATGATATGGAGGAGGGACTAGCTGACGAACTCATGGAGGATTTAAATCAACATACTGATTTGCTGATGGAAGAAGAAATTTCAGAGCAGCATACTGAATGGTTGCCAGAGGAGAAAGAGGCACTGAGGCCTTATGTTTTTTATTTTAATAATTGTTTTGTGAGTACGGGTTTTATTACATATGCCGGAGAAGATCTATTGAACATAGAAATTGAATTGATAAGGATGATAATGATGAAAGTATCCCAGAAGAATACATCGACAGTAAAACAAAGCAGAAGCAACAAGAGGAAGACAACAGAAGACTGTGAAAGCATAGCTAGTGGGGCAATGCAACACAAAGTGTGGAGACCTGGAGAAAAACAACAAACAAAAGCAGCAAAAAATGGAAAATTGCAACACAAGATATGGGATCTAGGAAGACAAAAATCCAAAACACATGATCAGATGATCATGGTTAATTTCAACCTTGGGAGTCTGATGCGGGAGCATCCAAGCCAAATTTTCATTATTTAATTATGTAATAAGGGGGGTGAGATATTTTAATTATTTTATTAATTAAATTTTTTATTTTAATAAATTAAGAGAATAAATGTAAAGGTGAGGATTATTGTAAATATCCCTTTAAATAATTAAAGGATATTATTGGAATGGGATTAGGTAGATAATCTAGGGAGTAGGAATTCTATATACGGGATTTTGTTGAGTCCAAAACTAGAATAAATCTAAATTAAATTTAGTTGAGATTTGTGTGGAGGATTTTATAGGATACTTTCATCATTATCATCCTTATCATACTTTCACCATGAGTTGTACTTTAAAGCCTCTACAACAGCAAGTCCTTCCTGCTGCCACTTACCTCACCAATCCTCTCTTTGGACTTGGTCTTTTGGCAAGCACTTATTCTCTATTCTCTAGAACCTCTTGAGCATCCTTCTCTGCTCCTTCTAGGCTTCAACTCACCTGCACTTTTTAAGAACAAAAATTTCCTTTTTATCCAATCTCTATTGGAATTCTTCAAGGTTCTTCTCCACACTTTGCTTTCATTTAGAAACTATTACTAGTCCCTTTCATCAGTACTTTTAAAACTAATTATTTGTGTGTGATTGCAAGTACATCATAGGATGTTGAACAAAATTTAAAGTTTGTTAAGGAGAAGAAGTTGAATCTGAAATATGTTCAGAATGATGTTGAGATAGTAAAATCTCAGAAATAAATGAAGACAAAGGGGTCTCATGGAAATATTTAGCAGAATATTGAAGCAAAGGAAGAAGGGCCATTTGATGATTGGTCAACAACAAGTGAAGGTATGCAAAGTTGTGTAAAGTTTCCAAGTTCTACTCCAATTGAGATTGTTAAGTTATATAGAAAGTTAGATCTTCAAAGACGGAAGTCAGAAAAGTAGAGGATCTATACTCAGGGTGAGTTGTTGAAAGAGAAAGACAAAGAAATTGTCCTAAATAATAATCACGAAACATAGGATAAGGATGTAGGAATGATTCAGCAAGTCGAAGAAGTTCATTTTTGTGAAACAGAACAGGGAGACATTTTTGAAACAGGTGATATGGAGGAGGGACTAGCTGAAAAACTCATGGAGGATTTAAATCAGCATACTAATGTGCTGATGGAAGAAGAAATTTTAGAGAAGCATACTGAAATTTTGCCAGAGGAGAAAGAGGCACTGAGGCCTTACGTTTTTTTATTTTAATAATTGTTTTGTGAGTATAGGTTTTATTACATATGCTGGAGAAGATCTATTGAACATAGAAATTGAACTGATAAGGATTATAATGATGAAAGTATCCCAGAAGAAGACAACGATAGTAAAACAAAGCAAAAGCAGCAAGAGGAAGATAGCAGAAGACTGTGGCATAGCCAGCAGGGCAATGCAACACAGTGTGGAGACCTGGAGAAAAACAACAAACAAAAGCAGCAACAAATGGAAAATTGCAACAAAAGATATGGGATCCAGGAAGACAAATATCTGAAACACATGATCAGACGATCATGGTTAATTTCAACCTTGGGAGTTTGATGCAGAAGCATCCAAGCCAAATTTTCATTATTTAATTATGTAATAAGGGGGGTGAGATATTTTAATTATTTTATTAATTAAATTTCTTATTTTAATAAATTAAGAGAATAAATGTTAAGGTGAGGATTATTGTAAATATCCCTTTAAATAATTGAAGGATATGAGTGGAATGGGATTAGGTAGATAATCTAGGGAGTAGGAATTCTATATACGGGATTTTGTTGAGTCCAAAACTAGAATAAATCTAAATTAAATTTAGTTGAGATTTTTGTGGAGGATTTTATGGAATGGAATAAATTCCTATATTTGTATAAATAAGAGGGTTGTATAAGGGTGTAAAGAGGGAGTGAGAAGTGAGGAATTCAGAGAGGGTGAGGAATGATTTGAGAGCTTTGTAAAGGGCCAAGAGCCGGGAGAGGCTCTCCATTGTAATATTTGGCCAAGGATTTGTTGTATTATTTTATATCAGTAGATTTGTGTTTGGATAAGCTCTCTTTTATTTATGTATGCTTTGAGCAATTACAAATGTTTGGTTAATGAAGAGTTGTTTTTATGAGAATTTTAATGCTTAAGACAGTACATGTGTTTTATATGCTGGGATCTGATTTAACCCAGAATCCCTACTTCAGCACACATAGAGGATCTCTACATTGTAGCATCCCATGGGCCACAAGCATTAATTCTTTGTACCGACAGCCATATTTTCCAGATAGAGAAAGACAGTAAAGCAACCTCACCTCCCAGCTTGGTTTTACCTTGAAAGGGTTTCCTAGAGCACATTTTGTGTCTTATGTGTGTGTATGAGAACTTATTTTTTGTTTTCTACTTTTTGTATAATTTCCATTTGCATTCATGCACTAATTACAATCAAATCTACAAATCTAGAATTTTAATAAAAATGTAATAGTGTAAAATTTCAGTATTTTAATATATTATTATGATATTTGTTATGAAGAAGTGTCCAGTGGAATATCCATGGCATTTATAGACCACTTATGTAGGGTTTTGTCACTCCTAGAGACAGCCTAGAGTTGTGATAAACTAGTGCCTAGGACATCTTAGCATAGCAAGGAGTGTGTTGTATAATGTATGAAGTTGTCAACTTCAGCTCACATGCTATCTCCTGTAAACAGGGAAATAAAATAGAATGGACCAAACTCTCAAAAACTGACACAGGAAAAGAGATATTGTAGAGGCAAGATGCAAAACTCTGATACAAAGCAACAGACAATTCAGAGACAGCTTACTGCAAAGCGGGCCAATTCAGAAATACTTCTAAGACATAAATTATCAGAAGGTGTATGTAGTGAAAGAAATATTGAGAAGATATTAGTTAACATTGAGCTGATACCCAGATATACATTACCACCATGCATGGGCTTACCAATCTAAGAATCCATACATGATAATAGCATTTTAAAAGCACCCTCCCAAAGCAACTAATATAGCAGAAGTATGGTTAGTTGAATAATGGAACAGAATATCATGCATGAGCCATATTTAAAGCGCTTGACTGATCCGAGCATGGGCATCAACTAGGATGAATCCATACCAAAAATCAGTGAGCCACTCACATTCCAAAACATGATGCAAGAAAGATGGATGAAGTGAAATGTTTTATTAATATAACACAATAAAGAAAGTTACAGACTGTGAAATACCAAAGACCAGAATCCTCTTTGACAGATAGAACTCCTCCTCACTGAGACCCTATGGGCTCTTTGCATTCATACCAAATTTTTACAAAATGTTTACAAAAAGCCTTTCACTGCATAATTTTCTGATAAAATATGGAACCCTTACAATGCGTTTCTTCATGGTTTTTATAGCAGAAACCAAAACCTAGTAAAAGAGGTAGGTGATGAACATTTAATTATATCATAAAAAAAAAATGGAGGAGACGTGCACGCCCATGCTATTGAATGACTGTGCTGTGTTGTTTGTACTCGGTGGCCTGCTAACTGAAATAAATGTACTGGGTAGAAATCTCTCCAGGGACACGGCAAAGCAGTAAAATCACATAAACATCCGTCCTTTCTTGGAAAGAAAACTCTGTTAAAATAAAGCCTTGAGGACATTGTTTTCTATGTATCGATCTTTCGAATGAAGTGCAGGATCTTCAATTTAGTACTCTGTTTCAAAGGTTAGAACAAGGCCCCCCAAAATCTTCAGCTACCTATCTTTAATTCTCTACCGATCACTGATATTCTTTATCTGCCTCATTAATATCTCCACCTGTGAAATCGGTGCCTTGAATGTCCCTGCAGGGTTTGACAAATTTGAACCCTGCTTCTTTGATTGACGTATTGTCAATTTGGCTTCTGAGGACTTTCTTCATAATTCTTCTCTGAGAAATGGTCCTTTGACGTGTGCTCTATCACAGTAATTGAGACTGTGAATCATAATAGTTCCCTGCTACTGTAAACTTGCAAAATCCACAAACTCATTAAAGAAAACCAGGCCGGAAGATGATGGACGTGGCGGGATCGATGAAAATGGTTGTGCAGACATGGCGAAATGGTGAAACAACATAGGGTGGCGGAAAAAATGCAGCGGAGGAATGGCGGACGAGCTGACCAGAGCTAAAATGTAAAACATTGAAATATAACGTATGAATTGAATATATGAATGGTGGAGAGAAAAATGAGATAGATGCATGGGATGATGACGTGGAGGAAGACCGGGTCAACAGCGGGGCGTGAAAATGATCTAGACCGTCTAATCTCAAGACGAGATCGACGGTTTAAACGATGTCGGGGGCAATGAGATGGTGGGCCAGGGGCGCGATGGGCTTGGACTAAATCTAGTGCAGCTTCGGAGCGCAATGACCGTCGGATGAAGGCCTTCAGATCGGACGGTTGTGATGAATATTGCTGCGTGACTTTGACCGAACATTAACGCACGATGGAGGGTGGTATTCGGGCTGTACGCGGGGACACATGGTGAGCATTGTATGGAATCGCTGGCCAAAGGAGAATTACCGCCTATCGCCAAAAGGCGGTGCGATACATACCACCCGGTTTTGAACAGTGTTTTGGGCGCGGGGACCACAACGACGGGAGGGCTGAGGTACGTTGATCTATGGTTTGATCGGACGGCTCATAACGCGCCCGA
This sequence comes from Pinus albicaulis, assembly GCA_034641835.2. Classification (NCBI taxonomy): domain Eukaryota; kingdom Viridiplantae; phylum Streptophyta; class Pinopsida; order Pinales; family Pinaceae; genus Pinus; species Pinus albicaulis. The sequence continues at coordinate 81,055,941 of CM076574.1, read as the reverse complement.
TATTATTTGATAAGTGCCTAGTGCTTTTGCCCTCGGTTCTGGCTTTTGGTCCCATGGAGGAAAGGAGCAGAGGCTTAGCAGAAGGGGCTAGGCCTGTGAGATTTTCGGATTTACGATTTGTGGCTTTTTATCATGTAATTTGAGGGCGGAAAGGAAACGATAGTCATAAAAATGATTTTTCAACGGCTGTAAAAGGGGATCGTAGGTGTATGAGCCAGTTGCCTGTGAAAACTTTATAGGAAGCTGATTATGATCAACATTGGCTCCACCTGGGGACGACAAGTTCATCCTTGAACGTGTCGAGAACTCGCAGACCCTCTGATCATCATGTATGCAGACTCTGCTCTCCAGCACCTCCATTGTTCACTTTATAATTCATCACAACACCAACATTATTCAAACAAAAACAAAAAGGAAACTATCATACAATATAATACATCAGGATTTCTTTGCCTGAATCAGAACTGAAAGTAGGGCTTGAGGAATTAACAGTTTACAGGGGCGTCCAGCAAGTCGCCCTGTAAATTCTCCAACCTGAAAGTATTATTTCCCCCCTGTTCCACAATTTTGAAAGGAACAAACCAGAGGGGGTCGAATTTGCCATGTTTACCTTTTTCAGCTCTTCGGATATCCCACCTGAGCACCAAATCATGAATCTGCAACTTCCTGTCTTTTGCATGCTAATAAAAAATGTGTTTCATTTTCTCTTGATATTCTATTAACTTCTGATTCACCTGGCCCCGTGTTTCTTCTGATTCCACCAATTGATTGATTCTTCTGATCATATCATCAGGTTCCTCATGGCTTTCTTGCATGAAGCAGGCCACTGGCAAAGCCAGTTGTACAGGAAAAACTGCTGCTCGTCCATATACCAATTCATAAGGAGATTTCCTAGTTGCTCTCTTGCTGGTGATTCTATTAGCCCATAGAGAAAATTTCAATTGGGAATCCCAATTCTTCTGATTTTCATTGATAGTCTTCTTCAAGGCCCTCACCAGAGTTTTATTTGAAGACTCTTCCAAGCCATTTCCTTGTGGATAGTAAGTTGTAGAGTGACTCAGTATGATATTGTATGGCTGGCAGAAATTCATAAATTTTGCAGACTTGAAGGCTTGTGCATTATCAGTCACTATCCTAGCAGGACAGGCAAACCTGGATATGATGTTTTCCTCTATGAACTTTATGATCACAGTATCTGTAGCACTCCCTGCAGGTATGGCTTCCACCCATTTGGTGAAATAATCAGTGGTCGTTAATATCCATTTATGTTGACCCCTTGATGGAGGATGTATTTCACCTATAAAATCAATACCCCATTGACGAAATGGTTCATCCACATGCACTGGAATCAGGGGAAATGGTGCCGATTTTTGTCTCTTAGCAAATTTCTGACATTTATCACATGCTCTTATTCTGGCAAAAACATCTCCGAAATTTTTTGGCCAATAGAAGCCAGCTTTCAGAATTTTATGAGCTGTAGCCCTCCAGCTGTAGTGACCTCCATAGATCCCTTCATGAAATTCTGCCATAATACTCTCGACTTCATTCTCTGTGAGGCACAGGAGTAAGATGCCTGGGGGATCTCTCCAGAATAGCCGCCCATTGGCGACTATGTACTTCTGTGATTTTAATCTCAGCGCTCTGTATTTAGTTTTATCACAGCTCAGAGGGCAACTGAGTGTGAGGAGATATTCTACTATCTCTTTGTACCACTGACTGGTGAGGTACTTCATATGTGTTTCTGGAGTGGCTACTCCAATTCCCTGTCGTTCTTCTTTTTCTTCAGATTCCTCACCTACTATGATGGACAAATTTATGCCTAGGGATTGATAGTTTGATTCAGATAACATTTTTGCAAGCCCCTGTCCTTTAATCAACTTAGTAGGGCTGATGTCTAAGTCATACTCCTGTATTTTGGCAATCCACCTTCCCCTTTTTCCTTCACTATCCCCCTGGATAAGGATATCTTTTACAGCAGCTGCAGGCACAAATGCAGTAATGTGGGACTGTAAGATATATACACGGAATGCTTTGAGGGATTTCACTAGGGCATATGCTTGCTTTTCCAATATTTTGTACTTTAATTCTGCATCACGGAGCACCTGACTGGAAAAGGCAATAGGCTGCTCATACCCTTCCTCATTTTTCTGCAATAAAACTCCTGCTATTGTATGAGGTGATGCAAAAGAAAAAATCATGAAAGGTTTATCATAATCTAGTCCAGCCAACACAGGGGCTTCTACAAAAGCATTCTTTATCCTGGTAAATGCCTCCCGTGATTCTTGTGACTACTTTACCTCATTATTCTTCTTGAGCATATCTGTTATATGTCTAACTATCTCAGCATAGTTAGGGATAAACCTTCTCAAGAAATTAATGCGCCCTAGGAATACTTGTACCTCTTTCTTATTTCTGGGGAAAGCAATACCATTTATAACTTCTACCCTCTTAGGGTCTATTTTCACCCCATACTTAGTCACGATATGGCCCAAAAGCTTTCCCTCTTCTAATGCAAATAAAGAATTTTGAGGATTCAGAGAGAGACCATACCTTCTATTGAAATGCGCTTGCATGAAATCGTCAAATTGTTTACAATAATGATCAAATTCTGCTTCAACTGTGTCTCTGGTCTTTTCTTCTTCTTGCAATAAGCACCCAACTTCATCATTTCCTTGCAAAGGGCATTCCTCTCCATCACTATTTGAGAAGGCAAGATTTGCATCCTCCAGTCCATAGGCAGCATCTTCAGTGGAGTCATCTACTGGACCTTCCAGGTACAATGGGTGTGGCACTTGATCCTGTTGCTCCTTTGCTTCCCTTGGCAATATTTGCAAGGGTGGTTTCCTATACTGAGGATTGTAACCTCTGTTCGGAGCATTCTGGAAATTCCTGAAAGCTTAATTCTTGGCCTCCAATTCAAAATTGACCATTTTCTTAATCCATTTGCTCATTTCTTCCATTTTTTCATTGGTTGGGTCTCTGTCTTGGTTAGAGGTAGATGCCTCTTCTTTGCCTCTTCTTCTGGTATCTTGTTCAGATCTTCCTTTTGATTTTCTAGTGGAGGCAAAGTTTGCTTCCAACTCTAGTGCATCTGCCTGAGCATCATCCAGAGTAGCAGGCTTTCTTTCTCTGAGAGAGAAACCAAATTCTGAATCAAAGGCTGCTACAAAAACAACTTTAGCAGCAGTTTGATGGGGTTTCATATCAGCAAGGAGACTCAGATACAATTTAGTAAATCTCTTGATAAATTCTAACACTCCTTAATTGTGTCTTTTCTTTAGTGTATTGAACTCAATGAGACAGTTTCCATGGTCTTTCTTCTCTCCCCATTTCCTGAGAAAAGTATCTTCCATGTTATCCCAAGTGGTAATATAACGGCCAGGCAATGTCTTAAACCATTTTCGAGCTTCACCATCTAGAGATTGCACAAACAGTCTTAAGACCACATCTAAATGTTCAACATTAAAGTTCTACGCAAAGGAGAAGAAAGTCTCAAGATGTTTTTGAGCATCAATCTCGTTTTCCCCATTGAATCTGGGCAAGATCTTCAGATAATCCTGGGGCATATCATTCAACACTTGGGGTAATGCCAGGGGAGCATATTTATTCATCAAGAAGGCCGGAACATTAGCCATTGGAGGAGGTGGAGTTAGTACAATAGTTTGATGAGTAAGAGGAGGAGGAGGAGGTGGAAGTGGAGTATGAATAATAATAGGAATATACTCAACTGCAGCTTGAGGGGTTGAGGGGAACAAAGGTCTGTTAACGGTAGATACTTCGGTTACTTCCTTGACCTCTTCAACCTCAGGAGTAGGATGCAAAATGCTTTTATTTTTGACACCCTCTTGGGGTGGACCATCTGAATAATAATAATCAGTATCTCCCACAGTGGAGTCGAGATCTGGCACTTGAGCTTCTTGAGAAGAAGAGGATGGAAAGTCTTCTACAGAAAATTCAGGGATTTCGGAACGGGCTAATTTCCTTTCCCTCCAACTTCTTCTATATATAATCTGGTCAGGGTCAGACACTGAAGGTGTCTTTGTCTTAGACATATCTGACCTCAGGTGTGGCTTACAAGGAGCCAGGACTGCAAATGGATTTATCAAATAACAAATGTGGAGTCGCCAAGGTGAGGGATCTACAACTCTCAACTCTCCATGCTCACCTACTTGAAGAGTGAATAAAATTTTGTCGAGGCCCAGGGATTCTGATATTCTTAAATTAAATCCCCAGAAACGGCGCCAGAAAGATGTTGTCACTCCTAGAGACAGCCTAGAGTTGTGATAGACCAGTGCCTAGGACATCTTAGCATAGCAAGGAGCGTGTTGTATAATGTATGAATTTTTCAACTTCAGCTCACATGCTATCTTCTGTAAACAGGGAAATAAAATAGAATGGGACCAAACTCTCAAAAAATGACACAGGAAAAGAGATACTGCAGAGGCAAGATGCAAAACTCTGATAGAAAACAACAGACAATTCAGAGACAGCTTACTGCAAAGCGGGCCGATTCAGAAATACTTCTCAGACACAAATTATCAGAAGGTGTATGTAGTGAAAGAAATATTGAGAATATATTAGTTAACATTGAGCTGATACCCAGATATACAATACCACCATGCAAGGGATTACCAATCTAAGAATCCATACATGATAATAGCATTTTAAAAGCACCCTCCCAAAGCAACTAATATAGCAGAAGTATGGTTAGCTGAATAATGGAACAGAATATCATGCATGAGCCATATTTAAAGCGCTTGACTGATCCGAGCATGGGCATCAATTAGGATGAATCCATACCAAAAATCAGTGAGCCACTCGCATTTCAAAACATGATACAAGAAAGATGAATTAAATGAAATGTTATATTAATATAACACAATAAAGAAAGTTACAGACTGTGAAATACCAAAGACCAGAATCCTCTTTGACAGATATAACTCCTCCTCACTGAGACCCTATGGGCTCTGAGCCTTCATACCGAAGTTTTACAAAATGTTTACAAAAATCCTTTCACTGCATAATTTTCTGATGAAATCTGGAACGCTTACAATGTGTTTCTTCATGGTTTTTATAGGAGAAACCAAAACCTAGTAAAAGAGGTAGGTGATGAACATTTAATTTGCATAATTAAGGCAAAATGGCGGAAACATTCCCGCCCATACTGTGCTGTTTGTACTCTGAGGCCTGCTAACTGAAATAAATGCACTGGGTAGAAACCTCTCCAGGGACATGGCAAAGCAGTAAAATCACATAAACATCCGTCCTTTCCTGGAAAGAAAACTCTGTTGAAATTAACCCTTGAGGGCATTGTTTTCTGTGTATAAATCTTTTGAATGATGTGCAGGATCTTCAATTTGGTACTCTGCTTCAAAAGGTTAGAACAAGGCCCCCAAAATCTTCAGCTACCTGTCTTTAATTCTCTACCGATCACTGATATTATTTTATTGCCCCATTGATATCTCCATCTACGAAATCGGCGCCTTGAATGTCCCTGCAGGGTTTGACAAATTTGAACCCTACTTCTTTAATTGAAGTCTTGTCGATTTGGCTTCCGAGGACTTTCTTCATAATTTTTCTCTGAAAAATGGTCCTTTTACGTGTGCTCTATCACAGTAATTGAGACTGTGAATCCCATAAATATTCAATTCCTATTTCTTTTAAACTTGTAAAATCCATAAACTGAATTAAAAGAAGCACGGTATATAGATGATGGATGTGGCGGGATCGATGAAAATGGTTGTGCAGACATGGCGAAATGGTGAAACAACATAGGGTGGCAGAAAAAATGCAGCGGAGGAATGGCGGACGAGCTGACCAGAGCTAAAATGTAAAACATTGAAATATAACGTATGAATTGAATATATGAATGGTGGAGAGAAAAATGCAATAGACGCGTGGGATGATGATGTGAGAGGAAAGCGGAGTGAAACCTAAAACAGCGGGGCGTGAAAATGATCTAGACCGTAGATCTCAAGACGATATCCGCGGTTGGAAAAACGCCGGGGCAATGAGATGGGTGGGCCGGGGGCGTGATGGGCTTGGACTATAAATCTAGTGCGGCTTCGGGCGGCCCGCGGATGAAGGCCTTGGATCGGACGGTTTTGATGAATATCCTGTGTGAGTTTGGCCGTTGATAACGCGCGATGGAGGGCGGTATTCAGGCCGTACGCGGGGACACGTGGTGAGCGCTGTATGGAATCGATGGTACAAGGAGAAATATCGCCTATCGCCGAAAGGCGGTGCGATACATACCACCCGGTTTTGAACAGTGTTTTGGGCACGGGGACCACAACGGCGGGAGGGCTAAGGTACGTTGATCTATGGCCCGATCGGACGGCTTAGAACGCACCCGATATTCTTTGATAAGCGCCTAGTGCCTTTGCTCTTGGTCCTGGCTTTTGGTCCCGTGGAGGAAAGGAGCAAAGACTTGGCCGAAGGGGCTAGGCCTGATAGATTTTTGGATTTATGATCTGTGGCTTTTTATCATGTAATTTGAGGGCGGAAAGGCAACGATAGTCATAAAAATGATTTTTCAACGGCTGTAAAAGGGGATCGAAGGTGTATGAGCCAGTTTCCTATGAAAACTTTATAGGAAGATGATTATGATCAACATAGGGCATAACATCTCTCTCTCTCTCTCTCTCTCTCTCTCTCTCTCTCTCTCTTTTCGCCCTTATATCCCTCCTCTCTCCCTCCTCACCCCCCCCCCCCCCCAAAACCACCTCAATCATTTCCTACCAATCAATTTATCCCAACCCCCTACTCTTTTTATGTCTCTCTCCTTCTGTATCTCTTTATCTCCCTTGGCCTATCTATTGCTCCCTCTCTCGTCCTCCCTTCCCCCCCAAACCCACATCAACCATTTCCCATGTTTTTAAGTCACTAGTTGCAAAAACATGTGCACATTTTTAGTGCTAGATATGTGCATGTATCGTTGGAAATAAAAACATGCACACACTAGGAATGTGCATGCGCTAGCAACACACACGTGTTTTTTGAATTTAAATTTTTCTTGGTGGGAATCCTACATGCATGATGACTTGCTTGCTTCAAATGTATTGGTGCATGATCATGAACCCTGTAGTTTGAGCTACAAATACATGAAATAATTATTTTTTGAGAAAACACACACATATCTCTATCTTTGACATTTTTTTTCTATGGATAGACAACTCCATTTTCCATGAAACCATATACCCATACAACTTTTTTAGGCCTTAACAGTTTGGGAAAAAAAGTTATATGGTGCACCAGAGGAAATTAAGACCTACAATCTATTAAAAAATAGGAACATTTGATAATAGAACTACCCTTTTAGGTTGCACTAACACAAGGTCTTGTGATTTCAAGGATATAATCAATTTCATTGTGTGTTTGTGTGTTTGTGTGTTTGTGTGTGTGTGTGTGTGTGTGTGTGCACACAAGAATAATTTGTTCTCTACAACTCCATAATGTTTTGTAGCAAGAGTACATCACTTAGATACTCATAAGTTGCACTATCGAAAACATATGCATTATATATTGCATGAAAAATGACATACCAATTTCAAGAACACTCAAAATTCACATAAGTAGACACAATTTATATCAATAAAAATTATATATTAAAAAAACTAATTCATTTTCCTACATTTTATATTTTTACACCATCTTCAAATTCATTGTGTGAGTACCTCTAATTATCCCTCTGATTTAACATGTTGTTGTTTTTCCAGGTTTTTGTTGCCACTAACACGTCATGAAATACCATCATTTGAATGCACCCACCCTAATGTATTAATATAATGAAAAAAATTAAATTATGATATATCTCTCCAACAAGATCAAGTATATCACCCAATGTGAACAGAACCTTCAAAATATCAATATCTATTGTAGTAGATGTAATAGATGTAGAGGATGGGAGAGTAGTGGGTGGATCCATGTGGACGGGAGAAACTAATGACACATATGAATAAAAATGAGAAGGAGGAGGAGGATCATCTAGTGGAAGGGATGTTGTTCAATATAGTGGAGGACTAAGTGTTGGTTGAAGGCACTGAAAACATGACACATCAATGAAATCATGTCATTAGAAAGGGTTTACCATATATGATATAGGTCTCGGTTCTATAAGATATATCATACATGTACAAGTACAACTCCCTGCTTAAAAATCATACGATATATGTGATTTTCGACCTTAATTTGGAGTCTGAACTTTAATTTTGATGTGGAATCCTAGGTCTATGTCTTAGAGTATATTAATCTACTCATCCATATGTCAATCCTCTTAGGGAAGCTCATCCCCAACATATGTCTAGATATCTGCAAAAAAATAAATAATAATAATTAAATAATTGAAATAAAATATTGCATTTGCATTAAATAACAGGATTGCTGACTCGGCTAAAGATAACGAGGAAGAGGAGGTACATGTGAGTAAAAGGGAAAGATATCATGAGCTTGAGGAGGAAGATTTTGAGACTAGGCTAATAGATACAAGATCAGATTTTCTATGTTTTCGGGTTATTTTTGAAGGACCCTCCCTAATGGTTGCCTCAACTTCCATTGATGTAACTCTTTCCAGTCCTCAGGATAGGGTTGATTCTACCCAACCTAGCTAGGCTACTAGGGATGAAATTGAAGAGAGGAATAATAAGTTGACAAAGCAGTTTCAGAGGAATATAGCCACTCACACAACATCTTATCAGATCAGGATTATTGTGGCAATGCAAATAGATAGGGACCAGATGAAGCTTTTGTTACAACACCCTTCAGCACAGTCATTGCCCTCAAGATAACCGTTCAAATCATTGGATGTCATTCTGGATCTAAATAATTTTCCTTTTCTAGAAAAAATGAATTTCCATATACAAGTGGGGGAGATGTTATACAATCAATTCAGCAAGCATTCCATGACCATTGACAAGGCAAAGAAGATGCTAGAAAAGGATGTTGTAAGAGTAAAATAAGAAAATTCCAACTCGAGGGATCTCCACTTACAAGTTGAATACTATAAGGAGTTAATCATAAAATTGGGGGAAGATACGAATGATAAAGAGGCAGTGGAAGCTATCATTAATTTTTCTCAGAAAGAGATACAAGAGTTAAGGCATAAGTTAAAATTTCTAGCCAGTGAGCACGTGCAAACTAAGTATCCTGCCCATGTGGAAGCAGAGAAAGAAATTTCCCCCCAAGAACTCATCAAAAGGAATGATGAGAATATAGTGCTTCACCAGTAGATGGCGGAACTACAGAAGAATATTGACTCACACACATGTACAAGGTTTTTTCCTGAGGTACCACATAACCCCATAGAACAACTCAGTAAAACATTGATCGAACTTCAACTATTAGAAGGAGAAGTGAATAAGTTATATAGGGATTTGTAGGCCACTCAAGAGAGGTTGACTCAAAAGGAAATACAACTTGAATCTACCACCACAAACTCTGAGGCCCTCATTAAGAACATAAATGCTATAAACCACAAAGTTCCCAAGCTGAAAGCCAAACTTAAGGGGAATATGTGTTTAATGTAGGCCAAGCAGTTAGATTGGGACGAGATCATTAATGAGTTGAAAAAGAATTGGGAATATTTAGTATTGTTGAAAAAACAGAAGGAGAACATCAAGTAATATGAATTCACCTTGCTATCGAGTAGAGACGAAGGACTGAGGAACTTTGATGCAGTGAATAAGTATATTCAGTTTCTAAATAACAGACCAAGTGGTGAGCTCAGACCTCTAGACGTAGTGGAAATTATTAGCACGGTGATAGAGATATCAAGAGTCATACACAAGGAAGAAGCTAGGAACAAAGCCAAAAGATGCCTAAGCATGGTGTTCGAAGAGGTCAAAGCTTTCAAAACTACATTGAATAAGATATTCAGAGAAGGGTTACCCAGTTTTCGGGGGGAAAGGGGAGAATTAATGTTGTGGGATCAATATGATCAGAGGTTACTGGTAGCCAAGATTAGGACATATTTCGCTTATGAGAGAAAAACCACACTAAAAGGCCAAACAGTAGTAAGTTATCTGAAGCATGAATTCTAGCTATTGGGTTCGATAAAGAATGTGTTTCTTTCTAGGCTGGACTACTCCAGTTTGACCAACCTCAAAATGACATATTGGCTCTATTCATAGGTCGCTCCACCATATATGATAGTGTGGAAAAAGTGCGATCAGTATGCTTATCCTCCTACAGTACAAGTCGTCAATCTTGTTGTGCACCCCCCAAAAACTTATCATCATGATTAAATATTTCCAGGATCATGTCTTTCAATGTTTTTTACTTTCATTTTTTATGAAATATTTGTACTTTTGTCACACTGTCTGTTTAGTTTTTAGTTAAATCCAGTTGTGCCATGAGGCGTGCCTAGTTTTTATATGATCATGAATTGTGAAAAATCAAGAAAATAATATTTTGTTAACAGGTTCTCACGGAAGTCCCTATATGAACAAGTAATATGTGACTGAATAAGGGTTCAAAAGTTTTTCAAGAGACTTTCTTTATTTCCTAAAGAAGCTTATAGCACTTTTGGGTCTATGAAGTATTGTTTCAAGAATGATTTAATATATATTCATCACAATTCTGACTCATCTGTACATGTATCATGTATCTATTCTTATGTGTGTGTGTGAATTATTTTATGTTCTACGTCATAGATATTATGTTATTGTAGCTACTGGAAATGTCTTTTTCTGTTCATGAATTCGTCTTGTTCAAAAATGATGATAACCACTCTATTAACCGAGAAAAGTTGAATTCCTTAAAAGCGCTCCATAAATATTTTCATTTCACTTTCCCTCCCTTCTATCTTTTCACTCTAGTTTTTGACATGTTGGATTATTACTAGACCTAAGACCAATCTGATGAACTCTCATCTTCCTTTTCTCTTCTGTTATACTATAACTAAAGGTCTGTGTGTAGGGATGTGAATGACCGTGATTCACTGTGATATGAACTTCATCTTGCATTGTGATTCATGAGTATATAAATTTTTATATGTGTTCAATTAGGGGAGGTTCTGAACCAATATTCTCATAATAATTATTAATATTGAGGGTTGGGTCGTGTCATGTCCATTACAAGACCCTACTAAGATGGCCTAGGCACTGGTCTCCTAATCAACCCAGTGAATGCCTCTAGGAGCTACAACAGATCTACTAAAAAATATGGAGAGTGGGAACTTGTTGTATGTGGCATTTAATTTTGTATCCAATGAGTGTCTACTCTTGAAATTTAAGTAAACCTTAAAGGAGATAAGTCCAAAATAAAATTTTAAAAAGTAGTTTTCTTCTTTTTCTTCCAAAATATTCTCCCCTGATCATCAAACTTGGTTCTTTTAAAGTTTATTTTGTTAGTAGATTTTTTATTTTGATGCCCCTTTTTAACCTCAAAATTCCCTTAATGACTAGGGCTAAAAAATGAATATAAAAATACACTTTTGTTTTTCTAATTAATTATAAACAAACCCAAACTATAGGACAATAACATCCAAAATAATTAATGTTGAAATATATGATTTTTCTTTAAATAAACCCTAATTTACCCGAGAAAAAATTAAAAAATTATTATAGGGTTTTAAAGAAATACATAAGAGAGATTACTAGTTCCTTTTAACTAAGGGGCTAATGGAGTATACAAACATACAAAATTAGGGCAACTTCAAGGTATAAAATTTGATTAAAAAGAATTAGGACAAGTTAACATTTTTACCCTAAGATTTGAGTTAAGGATCTCAAAATCTAGGCCTTAATAAAGTGTTTTATAATAATTAACATCAGGCTTGTATAGGGATTAACATGTCCCTCCTCTTAAAATGAGTGTTTTCCTCAACACTTGACTAGTTGCTAGTGATTCTATATGAATAAGTCATCTTCCATTATTATCTCTTTCATTTGTAGTTTCTTTTGTGTTATGAGGTACTCCAAAATTGATGAATTGTTCAACTACTCAATCCTTATTTCAAGGATTTTTTTTACTAATAGTATGATTTTCCTTTCTTCAATTAACTTTAGTACATTTATTGACTCAAATGAATAACATAGTCATCAGCTCGAGAAGGTGGAAGTCCCTTAGGCATTAATTCAAAAAAATTTGCATTATTTTTTAAAACATTATGGAGATCCCCTAACATAGATGATATTTATTTTTGAACATTTAATGAACAAAATTATGCAATCACACCTAGAGCCCCATGGATACATCTAAGCTCAATTTAATTTCCTTATAAGGTAGATCATATGAAGAGATATTGAAATTTAAAGGTTGTTGTTTCCAATGACTGTAACAATTGGACCCCTAATATAACTTCAACACCACCCACTTGGATTTCAATCATGTTATTATCCATAAAATATATCCCCATATTTAGCTTAATATTATGGAACTTCCTTGAACAATTTATGGTACCTCCATCTAAAATAATTACTTGAAAACATATCCCTAGATATACAAAGAAATTAAGAAGTTTTTACAATTTTTAATTGATGAGGTTATGGGTACTACTTGAATCAATAAATATCGTTACATTTTTATTTTTGATTTGTTCTTAGGGCTTGAGGCTATGGAATATTGAAGCTCACTAATGCATGACAAGATATTGTTGGAATAGTCACTTTTATCTCTAGATCTTGTGACAATTTCACTTCTTAATCTTCTTCATCTCTATAGTTTATGTATAGTAATCTATTCCCACTAAATTTATGCCCCTTACTGTACTTGTTTTCACATTTTAATGATATTCCTTCCTCTCTTATTTCATCCATTTACTAAGGATTCAACCCTTATGGTCCAGGAGAGGGAGCATGATTTTCTCTATAATTATTAGTGGCCATATTTTTTGCTTTCAATTTTCCTTGCCAAATTGAAACCATGCTCTAGAAATTTAGGTTCAATAAGACATGCCTCATGTCAATTTTTTTCCTTTAAATTTATTATAAATATGTCTATAAAATTTTCCTCTAAAATACTCTTTACCTTGACACTCTAATTTTGGAATTGTTGAATTGTTTCTATAATGAGACCTTTTCATCAAAGATTTACCAATTGACTAAAGAATGTATTGCTCTTGATATCCCCATAATGTGTTATTAATTCCTTTGTAAAAATGGACCAAGATATAACAAAATCCTTTTTCCTTTCACAAAGTCATTAATACCAAACATATTGGTCTTGTTCTAAAAACATGGATGCAATATTTACATTTTGTAAGGTTTCTAGTCAATGTAGATCAAATTATTCCTCCATCTAGAATATCCATGTTACAGGATCATTACCATCAAAATTCCTCATATCAATCTTCGAAATGTAGAATTTCCATGGTGCTAACTTGAAACCCTGATGATGTGGATCTTGGATTGAAATTCTGTGATTATGGGTTTTCAAATTCAATATTTGTGTACTCTAGTTGAGATAAAATACTCCCTACATGTGATTGAGTCTCAACACTATGATTCTCGTTATGTTCATTAGTTCCTTGAATATTCATATCCTTTTTAGGCTCGATCATTTAATAGAATGGTTTGTTATTATTTTATGGATTTTTGTACTTTTTCCTTCTTCTTTTTTTCCTTGTCAGGAGGGAAACTGGTAACGAGAACCATACAATCACAGCTGCCACCCAAGATCACATCACGCTGCTGCCAATGAAAACCCCCTGGCTGGCATCATTCCCCGCCAAAAATGCACAACAAGTTTCACAGGCTTACGCCTGACGGGCTCCCCACGGGGTTTGAACCAGTGACCTTTACAAACGAGTGCCTTAATAGAACACTCAATCACCAACAAGCCACCACTCCGTGGGTTGTACTTCTTCCTTATTATCATTCATCTTCTTTTCCATTTCATTCATCATTTCTTATTTATTTGCATTCATCTCCTTTTCTATTTCATCCATCATTTCTCTTTTAAGGTTTTCTTGAGAAATTAATAAATCCACCTTTTTCAACATAAAACCATCCATTTCATTAACTTTCTTCTCTAATTGGGAGAACCTAAATTCTAAGTCTTCACTTTATTTGTAACTCTTATATGAGACTTCAATATGTTTAATTAGTGTATTAGCTTTTGGATCTTTCTTTGGATCCATGTGAGAAAATAATAATAGTACTCCTCTTTATCACAACTTTCATTTAAAAAAAAAAGGATCTGCAAATCAAAAGTTTTGTCACTTGTAATTTATGTAACTTTAAAACCTTAATTTATAGAATCTATAAATGGTTTACCTTTCTCTTGATATACCACTGAGCTTTGAGCCCTTTTGAATCTAAAAAATTGGTCTGTAATATTTTGATATTTCTTCTCTACAATTCCACAAGTTCGACTAGAATTTGATTTTCCAAGTAAAATTTATAATAACTTTCCCAAAATTTATTGATATTTGGCCTCTTCCTACATGAAACTTGTATAGTGTGCCACATGTCCACTTCTTAAAACAATATTCTAAACTTCTTACTTGAGGTGATTCGCTATGTCTTCTAAGCTCCCTAAATATTTCAAAGTCTAAAAAGTCATAGAAATTAGGTTATATAAAAGATGACCTATTTTAAATTGATTTGAGGATCCTTCACAACCCCTAATTTCCACATAGTATATCTCTTAAATTATAGAGAACCAATTCTGAAATGAAACTAAAAGCTCCTCAATATCTTGCCTCAATATGGTCCAAGTTTCACCCTTTAAAACATCCTAGAAAAAAATTTATAATGAAAATTTCAAACTAAATTTGATTTCAAGAGCATTCAAGAACCCTAACTTCTGTATATCATATCTCTAAAATTATAGTGAACCATGATCTAAAATTTGAAGTAGGTGTTCTACAATATTTCTCCTCAATATTTTCCATCACCATTTGAAACCTCTCAGAAAAAAGTTATAGTGAAAACTCCAAACTAACATGTTTGAAACTAATTTCAAGAGCTTTCAAGAACCCTAACTTCCTTAGATAACATCTCCAAAAGTATAGTGAAACAAGATATGAAATTTGAACCAGGTTTTCCCTAATATTTCTCCTCAATTTTATTTAAGTTTAATGATTTGAAACCTCCCAAAAACAATATTGAAAATACCAAATTGACATGTTTAAAATTGATTTAAGCAATATTCAAAAACCCTAATTTCTTAGATCATATATTTGAAAATGTAGCGAAAACATATCTAAAATTTCAACTATAAGTTACCCAATATTTCTCCTTAATATTTTCCAGGTTTCTCCCTTTTAGACGTCTTAGAAATAAATTTATAGCAAAATTTCTAAGATGACTTGTTTGAACTAGCAAAACCCTAGGATCACAAGCTCTAATATAAAATGTTATGAACCTTACACCTTAAAAATTATAAGAAACCAATCATCATAGTCATCTTTGAGGGGGAAACCTCCTTTTACAATGAATGCAATGTACAAGATAATATTTTATGATCCTAAGACTAGACCTCCTTAGTATATTTATAGGAGAAAAAGGGTAATATTATAATAAAATGGGACCATGAAATATTTTAGCCTACATAACAATATAACAAGGGCTTAATAAGAGTTTTTAGGGTTTTAACATGGAGCTTATTGATCTGGATTAGATCATTATACTTTTTTTCATCCGTCTCGATGCATTTAGAGTGGAAAAAGCGGAGGAATCGACTCACGAGATCGCTTTTAGTGGCAGGACCCAGTTTGGAAAAACATGGTCTGAAACCTTTCAGGAGAATTTTGAGGCATAAAAAAAATTGTTTTTTGGGGGTAAAAAATTATCGCTTTTGTGTGACACCATTTCATGCTATTCTACACAAATAGATCTTAACAATCACGTAAGAAGCACGTCAATCGTAGTATGTATGCAAAAGTTATGCCACTTAGAAGTTGACGTTCTTATTTTCACACCTATAGTGAAAATAGGTATTCTGCCTAAAAATCATACCATATATGTGATTTTCTTCCTTAGTTGGACTTTAATGCTGACATGGAATCCTAGGTATATATATTAGACGATATTAATCTACTCATCCATATTTCAATCCTCTTGGGGAGGCTCATCCCCAACATATGTCTAGATATCTGCAAAAAAATAAAGAATAATAATTAAATAATTGAAATAAAATATTGCATGTGCATTAAATAACAAAATAAAAAACATAACAATAATATTACCTTGATCATCAAGTGGTTCTTCTTAAGTAAATAGGATGTTCAAACATCCTCTCCAATCCACCACCACATAAGGGTATTATACAATATCGAGTGCCATATTGTCCTCTCTAATCATGAAATCACAAATCTCTCTACCAACCAAATTACATGGCCACTTCAGCTAACCTCTCTTGAGCAATACTTTACCCCACATGAACATGCATGCATCAATTTTAGGCCCACGAGGGAAGCAAGGTAATTTCGATTGAGTCCAGCATGAAATCTATCAAAAACTAAAATAAATATCTCTCATGCAAATGGGAAGAATAGTCTGCCATCGAAATTAAAGTGGAAATGATCCAAAGCAAAACAAAATTGTCACAAAATATCTATGACTTCCTAATGAGTCAAGGCCTTTAAAATAAGCTATCTACATAGTAAATCAAAGGGAAACTAATGCATTCCCTGTAAAAAGAAAGTGTGCCAATTTTTTGACAATAAGGGATAGGAACCTAAATTCCTCTGCGTTAAATGAACCTATTTGTAGTTGACCACCAACAACTTGAATATTCATAGCATGAACAATGTCCACACTAACATATATCTGCACATGGTCCAATTGGTTCTCTCCTACAATGTCAAGTAGTAAATCAAGGAATCCAGGCTAATACTCCCTCCTCCTAGATATCCTGGTGATAAAAGAAATATCCCCCTTTGTGGGATGATACCATATATCAACATTAACCCTAAATATCTACCTATCATGATCCCAATGATAGATTGACTATTATAAAATGGAAGAGATCCCCATGAGGGATGTAACATCTTCATACAACTTAACAAGGACAATTTCTTAAAAGGGAATAAGTTTGAGGTCCTCTCCCTCTCCCTCTCTATGGCCTCCCATTCACTTACAAGGCTTGATGTGTTGACTTGCTAGTATTGTTGTTGTTACTCCTGCACTTGTTATCATTATCTCTGATTCACATATAATTATTTATATGAACGTATACAGATGAAACAAATCAAATTTGTAAAAGACACATATATAAGCATTTTGTATTATCAAAAACTAGAATTAATTTTTTTTGCGAAAATAATGTAGTAAAGTAACCAATGTGTCTTTACTAGATAATAAAAAACATGAATATCATGCTCTATCATAAACAAGCATTACAATTTTCATGTTGCTCTATTATGTGGTACACCAATGCATTATAATCCCTAATAATAGTTTTTATATTCCTAATTATTGTGATCAATCCCAAGGGATCACATCTTGCTGGCCAGACTAGGAGAATTAACCTCTTAACCTCCCATTGGTGAAGTACTTAACAACAGGAACTCAACCACTTGAGGAGGTTATTACGTTAGCATGAATTAACGTATCTTTATGCTCAATTATTTCTCCCTGCTTCTTTGCTTTTATGAGAAGTTGTTTCAATTTCTAGTTTATTTTGTGTTTATTTCTTGATTATTCTAGGCAAATCCTTATCTTTTTTCTCTTTTAAACCAAAAATTGTGAGGTTTAAGGATCTTTTGTTAGACTTGCTCTAACTCTATAAGTTAATTCATTTCCTCTTTGATGGATTTGATATAGAATTCACATTATAAACTATTTCGTACCAAATTATTGTTTAGCTTTCCTTCAAGTATGGATTATTGCCCTCTCCTTGGTTTGAGTTGGTATTTCCTTCACTTTAATTTTCCATTTCTTGTAATTTAATCTCCATTTGATACAACTTAGTCTCTAAGCCTAAAATCTTATGAACAAAGAGTGAGATAAGTAACTTTTGCAACCTAATTAGGTTTCAAGCTAGTTGGTTAGGGTTCTAGAGGTATTTTTTAGTGAAAATGTTGCTTAAGATTAGTGCCTTATAAAAATGTTTTGATTGTAGATTCAAAATACTATGTGAAAATATCTAAATAAAATGGCCTAGATAAAAATTTAATTATATATATATATATATATATATATATATATATATTTCAAAATAATTTAGGAAATAACCTAAAACGACAAAAACTAAAATATAAGATAATTACATTACATCAATAAAATAAATTTATTTAAATTTAAATTAAATAAATAAAAAATTATAATCTAAATATGTTTAATATATATATATATATATATATATATATATATATATATATATATATATATATATATATATATATATATATATATATTATAATCACATATATTAATTATAATCACAACATGTTGAAATAAAAAGAAATTATAATCTAAATAGGTTTAAAATATAAAAATATAATATTATTCATTGCTTCAGATATTTTTATAAACAACCAATTTCTATATGAATATTCACCAACGAAATCAAAATTTATAAACATTTAACATCTCATATTCAAACTTAAGCTCCAATCCATCATAAAGTGTTCTTCAAAATCCAAATCCGCTCGAATATTCACCCCCACCAAAACAAACTTAACCCTAACCCAGAGCCTGCTGTGTAAAGCTCAAGGGTTTATCTTTTCTTTTGGGGTAAAGCTCAAGTTGTATTCAAACATAAACTGAAAATAATAGTCACCGGATTATTCAACCAAAACAAAAGTCCAGTCATTCGCCCTTGTTATGGAACGCAATGAACCGAAACCATTGAACATTATAAAATAGAATTATTCTGCTAAATCTGCCTATTTGGAGGTGGAGGGGTGAGTAATTCAAGTGTAGAAGGGGCTGCAAACAATCCTCAATCCCCTCGTCCACCTGCACAACATCAACAACCCTTCAGTTATTAAATACTCTTCACTAACCATAATAAACCTCTAAATTCATAACCAAAATGGCTACAAACCCTTATGGCAGTCCATGAAGAACATAAGTAATCTCTCAAAATATCACAGACATTAAAATGGGCTTTAATACTAAAGAGCTCATTGGGTTTCAGGATTGTGCGATCCTTTCTGAGAATTGAAATGAGGTGCAGAGCAGTGCAGCGTGCTGACCTTAGCAATAGCAATTCCAATGAATTGCACGGTTTCTCCAGTTGGTTGATGACCTTTGAAAGGCCCTTCCATGACACCCCAGTGCCTGAACTTGAATGTTACAAGTGGGGGGGCAGTATACACTTCAACCACTTCCCAAGCAAAACCTCTAGTAAACGTAGTTCGAAATATATCATGAGAGGATTCCACTGTGTCCATGGACGTCTTGTAGTACTGAAATTCCTCCAGCAAAGATGTCTGAAGGAATGCATTGTAGGCTCCCATCTCCCCGATCTCTTTTCCTGATAACGCAGGCCTTCCTGCAATTTCACAAATTACTTGTCAACTCTAACTGCGCACTCAGACAAGGGAGGTCTTTATGTTACTTACTTGACTTGATATATCTCAAATATTACCGTTAACAATCAGAGAGAAGTTGCGAGGATCAACTGTTTTGAAGTCTTGTATTTTTATTTTATGAGACAGCTCCATCTCCCACGTTTTCAGTAACTTCTCCACAGTTTCTTCCAGGGATCCTTTTGGCCATACCTGCACATATTCATTGATCTAACTGCTTACTTCATCTCTAAAATCTTATGAAACTCAGACACTAAATGGTAGAAGACAACAGATTTGGGGGTTGCAAATACAAAAACAAACCTTAGTTCGGCCTTCTTCAAACAACTTGTTGACCTCATCGTAAGAGGGTGGAGCTCCGTGCCTCCATACTGTATGCTTCTCAGCCTCCCCATACATGTGAAGACGATAAGGATCCTGCAATTCAACGTCCTCATGAGATGCAGCAGACATCCTGATTTGCTGGTTGGTCAAATACGAGAAGATGAGATTGTGGATGTTTGAGCTCCTATTGATTCCACACTTTCCAAGATTTTATAAGCGTAGCAAAGAAGAAATAGGCTAAGTTTGTCTGCCGGGCCTCTCACTGTTTGCCCTTTTCCTTTGCCTATGCCCATGCACCCATCAAAATCATCATCCATTAATCAAAGACTTGTTCAAATCAGACAGCTAGCTATTCCGTCAAACCCAGGCAGTCTAACTATGCGACAGTTTTTATTATATTTCAAATAACTATAATGACTATTCGACAGTTTTTATTATATTTCAAATAACTATAATCAATTAGATGATTACAAAAAAATAATTAAAATATTTTTTTTTTCAATTTTTTAACCATATCAAAATTGAATAAACTATCCAATAAGTAGATTACAATTTTTTTTAATCTGCTGAAAACTATATCTTTATCATGTCCAATATATTATTTTGATTGGAGTGAGGAATTGAACCAGTCACTTCACATGAAAGAATACATTAAAATAACACGGCCTAATCACCATATATCAAAGACTCCTTGAACAAATAAATTACATTTTTAATAAAAAATAATAATAAACATAGTTTTTAATAAAAAATAATGATAAATATTCCCCGATCGAGGCGTGGCAAGGGTACAAATCCAATTGAGAAATGATGAAGGTAGTTAAGGTATGTTTGTACAACGGGCAAACAGCCTGACCCAAAGCAAGCGGCAGGGTATTGACATCGATGGAGGCCACGAGCGAATGGGGGGGATGGGGGGGGGGGGGTTACTCCTTTCGAGGTTGGGTCCATGGGAGGAAGAAGACCAAAATAGGTGGGCTGAGCCACAGGGGTTTTATTCGGTATGTCCAGTTCCTTGCATGCATAGCGAGGAAGGTGGTGAAGCTATGCGCGACAAAGGCCAGAGGGGTTGATCTAGACGTCTGCATCCCGCAACATTTCTTCGAGGCTCAAAGGTATGTAAACTTCTTTATTTCTTCAACCCCTTGCATATTAGATCAAGTCAAGGTCTGCATGATGTCTGTAGTTAATAGAGTGACTGAAATGCGAAGCATTGTTGGGTTGCATGGTTGGCTATCTGGAGATGCCAGAGGTAGTAATCTATGCAGTTGTGAGTTGATTTCAATTTTGTTTGGGATTATGTTGTGTAAGATGGTGGGATGGGGACATGGGTAGGAGGTTAGAAGGCTGGGAAGACCAGAACAAGCCCATGCCGACCATTCGAGATCTAGAGAGGAGCTTTGAAAACAAGAATTTGACTGGTCGTCTACATTCCAAAGGTTGTGAAATTGATAGCCGAGTGAATTGCACTTGTAAGGGTAGAAGATATATCTATGTAGGAGGATACCCTAACAAACATGGGCTTTGTGATAGGGAGGAGGGGTCTGGGTTACAGTGGCGAGGGCATAATATTATTCAGCTCTATCGTGACCACTTTGGCAGACCTCTACATGGTATGGGGGGTAAGGGAGACAGGTCTAATTCAGGAGTACACAAGGCAAGCCGGGTCTGTAAATTGCATAAGCATTGCTCTGAATTGTTAAATATGTGTTCTATGAAACCTTGTTATGTCTATGTGACAACCTTCGGAAGGAAAAGCAAGTCTTCCGGTGGAATAGTTCAGGCTCCCCAATTCGTCGCATTCCTCTCTTCTGTCAAGCAGTATCATATGGCGTGGGCGAAGGAAGTGAAAGAGGAAGTGGGAGGGGTGAACATGTGGCAGACATGGAAAAGAGGCCAACAGAAAGAGAAAGGAGAATCATCTACGCGGGCTCCTAGATGGTATGGACGTAAGCCTTAGGCTGACCACATTGCATAAGTAGCCCTCACGCAGATTTAGGAAATACCTACCCAAGTGAGGAAGGTTATTGCTAAATGGGAGGAAGCTCTCACTCGTCAAGTCGAGGAGGAGGAAATTAATTTGGAAGGAGAAATGATAGTGCTCGATCTGGGCAACACTAGAGGCAGAGTAGCTCAATACCAACAAACTTTGCATTTATATTGGCGAATGAAACACTTGGTGGAAAAAGCCATCATGCATAGCACTGAGTTTATACAAGTCGAACTAGCAATGCAGGAAATCCTAAGGGATTTTCAGTTACTTCAATTTCAGGTCCAGAGACAGAATGCCCAATTGAGCAGAATTAAGAAGCTCTTGAAGAACCCGCAGCAAACGAAGATGCACGGGTCCAGTGCTAAAGACCTGACGCGTATCGATTCCTCGGAGAGGTGAACTGGTTTTAGTCTTGATGTCTTTACTGTTTCTGTTTATTTATTATGTAAGTAGTAGGCTTGTGTCTAGTTTTTCAAACTATGTCAAAGTCACCAACATTACGGCTTTAAAAGTTGAATTTGCTAGACTGGAAGTTTTTTGTTTTTAGATGGCATACAACTCCTTTGGATGGCCAACACATCTCGTTTCCCAGCAATGCTGAGACCTCAAAAGAGATTATATTATCTAATGTGCCCTTTTGAAAATGAATGAAAAAAACCATTCTACTCAACTTAAAATAATAATAATAATAATAAATATAATTTGAACATATTTATATCATGATTATATATACATTAAATATTTAACTTTAAAAATAACCATAAAAGTTTAAGAGATAACATCAAAATAAATATTTTTAAAAATACATATGTAAGAAATATTTGTATCTATTATTATTATTATTATTATATATATATTAAACACGTATTAACTTCATAAATAATTTAAAATATTTACCTTTTTACCCTTGTAAAAAGAAATAGATTAACCATAATGTGTATCGATTAAATCAAATCCATAACACTACGTGATTAGACTTGTCATTATTTAGAATTGTCACATAAATATGAATAACCCTATAAAGTTTTGAAAGTAAGTTCTAAACCTTATATACTATTGAATTATATAAATACAACTCCTATTTTATAACCAAGGTTCTAATCTTTGTCGCTATATATATATATAATGATTCAAAGGTATAAATTTTCTTTGGTGTTATCTTATTGTTATAATATGGTGTTGTTATCATTTTCCAGCCCACATAGTGCATCACCCATATAGTTGATAGGACTGAGGTGTAGCTGAGACGTCTTGCTCAATTGAATGTAGTAAGTACAAGGCATTTAAACTCTTGGACAACTGTGAGTTTTACCATAAATATATACGGATTTCAATGGTCCTTGTTTTTTTCCTTTTAGATCTCCACTGTCAATCCTTGGGAGATCAAGGGTTCATATTTCCGGCGGGAAATGTCTTTGGTAACTCCACTAACCCTAGTAGACTTTACCATTTGTGACCGGTTCTTGTTGAGAAGTTTCCTTTGCACCGAGGGTTTGATATCTCTGCATCTCCGAGCTTGGCTCTTCTGCTCTGTGGGTTTGATTCCATCGCATCTCTGAGCATGTGAAGTTCTCTGAGGTGTAGCCTCATGGTATTTTTGCAACAAAGTGGATAGAAGGTGTCGTTCCCCACCGCGATGTGTTTTCTGTATAAAATGTCCTTTGTCGCCATGGAAACTACCACAGTACCGGATCCAAAGCTCTTTCCTATTCATAGTAAAGGTAAATACCCACTCTCTTTACAATTACATATTCTTCTACAATACAATCTAGGTTTTGGGTGTTTATCTCCTTAGCCAGTTTCTATGTTTAATTCTTTTCCTCTTTTGTCTCTCGGTGTTTTTATTCGAAGACTTTTGGTTCAATGAACAGATTGCTAAGGTGAATTCTATTCCACATGTAATTCTCCTTAATAGTTCCTCATTTGTTTTTTCTTTTTTGTTAAACACGGTTCTTCTTTTGAGTATGTTTACGTTTAGCGTCTCAAACTTCTCTCACGGATTTGTGTTTCTTGGATATCTGTCGCAGGTCAGCTCTTCCTCCAGTTGGCAGCTTCTTCTACTTCGTTTTAACTATTTTGAAATACCGAAATACCGTCTCTCTCAGTTCACAGCTAATATGCCTAACTCTCCTTCCAGGTACCTCTAATACTTGCATTCGGACATGAAGGGTCTTATTTGTCTCTGGAGAACTTCTAGTCTTCATGGGGTTTACGAATCCCAAATTTCAACTCTGCTTAAGGAGATGTTTGTCAGTATGGTTTATATTTGGTTCTTTTGTCTAATATGTAAACTTAGGGAACATATTCGGTCAGAAATCCTGAAGGACTCTGATTGTATCAATCACATTTCTATTTTTCTTTATAAAATTTCACCGTGCGTTGTTATGAAAGATTCACTGAAGATTTTATTTCTCGAGTTCACCCCGTGTTTAGTTTACAACTTGGGATATGGAAAATATTGCAAAGTTTTACTTTTGGAATTATTTTATCTATTTCGTTTGGACTGTATGTAATACTTTTTATACAATGGTCTGCACAATATCTTTAATGGTATGAAGAACCTGTATTTGCGAAAGTCTGAAATGCTCCAGTTCTATTTCTCTGTTTGATTACATTCCTCGGTTCAATTAACTATGCTTGACAAACAAGTCTTTACACAGTTTACTTAGTGTTAATTGTTTATTGTCGTTAGAGTGGTTATAATCTCCAGTCTTGTTTTCATTTGCTTAAGATTGATATATAATGGTGTCCGGACCATCTACAGTTATGTCCATGTATATTTAGATAGAGGAGGCAACGATTACTGGGATGGGGTTTCATCCCCATGCCCAGAACCACAAGCTCTCTCTGCACTAGATGTTTAGACAGTTTTCATTCTAAAATTTCTATTATTTTTCCTTACACGGCAATTGTCTATTTTTTTGGGTTCTGATTTTACTTATAAAATTTATCTGATGTAGCTTTCAAGTAACTCACAAATAACACTTGCTACTTCTTTTATAAAAAAAAAATGTACATATATTACTTCTATAAACCCTATACAAATAAACACAGAGGTTACTAGAATTTACTGAGTAGTTTATAATTAATATCTTTTCACTATAACTTTATACAGGAATGTTCAACGTATAAACAACTTTCTCCTGAGTATCTAAACAACACTATTTAACTTATAAATGACCCTTCTGTTTGATTAAATTCTAAGACAGTAGTCACTTATCTGAAAATGTATCTGGTTGTTGGTGTCCACCCAACCTTCAAAAGAGGCACTCACGTCATCCTCTTGCCCCCGTGCTCCACTCCTGGATAGGTACAAGTTGACAGTAGAGTTTTTTGTTGTGACCTCAGGACTCCAAGTCCAGTCAGTGCCAGAAAACTTTGGGACAATCCTGAGTGATTTCCACTGGTCTCTACCAGCTCAGGAAAATCTACACTCCCTTCTTAGCCCATGAACAGAACCCCTCTTCCTCACTGGGATGAGTCTCTTATCCCCAGAGGAACAGGTAACAGTTCAAACTATCCAACCACCTTTCAATTCATGGAAAACATTTACCATCAACCTTTTACTTTTCATGGAATTACTTTCCATAACTAATTTTATTATTCACAACTAAAAAGAAAATAAATTTTCCAACAAAACATTAATTGTCTCAGCATTTTTCCTTAAACAAATAATAAAATGTCATTTAACTAGTTAACGTTTAAATGCAGCTGTCACAACTTCCCCCCCAGAAGTAACACTGTCCTCAGTGTTTCACTCCTGCTTAGAAAATAGCTCTGGGTAAGCCTCGCACACAACCCCTTCATCCTCCAAGTAGCCTCATCCGCGCTGAAGTGCTTCCACTGCACTTCAACCTGGGTGATGACTCGCTTTCGGAGCATAATTTATCTTCGGTCAAGTATGTGTTGCAGCTCAACCAGAAACTCGTCGTCTGGCTCTACCTGAAACAACAAAGTTCTTTGTCAAATTTCCATAAAGAAATAATATTTTAAGTTAGGATTTTTAATTCTATCCTACCTGTATATTCTGCCAATGAATTACATGCATCGAGTCATGCACATATCACTTTAATAGGGACACATGAAACACATTATGCACCCGGATGTAGCTGGGTAAAGCCATCCAATAGGCCACAGGTACTACCCTTTCCAAAATTTAGAAGGGTCCACAGAACCTGGGAGCCAACTTGGCACAAGAGGTCCACCGCAAGGTACTCCTCTTGGGTTTGATCCTTACATACACATGATCTCCCACCTCAAATTCATGATAAGTCCTTTTCTTATCTGCTTAGATATTCTTCCGATATTGTGCGGCCTTCAAATTTTGTCTTATCTTCTTTACTTCTAATTCCATTTCAGCTAGCAATTATGGTCTCAACATTAGTTTTGTTTCGGGGCTGCTCCAATTTATGGGTGTGTGACACTGTCTCCCATACAGGACCTCGAAAGGACTCATCTTAAGGGACTCCTGATAATCATTGTTGTAAGAAAATTCAACCAGATGCAAGTAGTCTTACCATTTGGTTGGCTGCTGCATCATGTACATGCGCAACATGTCTTCCAATACTTGGTTTACCCACTCTATTTGACCATCTGTCTGGGGGTGATAAGCAGTGCTAAAGTTGATTTGGGTCCCCAGACTTGTGAACGGAGTTTTCCAAAATGTTGAGGTAAACTTTACATCCCTATCCGATATAAAAGCCTTCAGAATGTTGTGTAGCCTGAAAATTTCTCTCATAAAGATGTTTTCTATCTATACAATATTGTAAGTAGACTGTACAGGTATAAAATGTGCAGATTTACTCAATCTGTCAACTACCACCATGATGGAGTCATTATGCCTCTTTGACCATGGTAAACCTGTAACGAAGTCCAGGGATATGACCTCCCACTTCCATTCATGTACCGGTATGGGCTGCAACAATCCTGCAGGGTGTCGATGCTCCACCTTAACCTGTTGATAGTCCAAACATTTATTTAAATACTCAGCAATATTTTTACGCATACCAGGCCAGAAATATACCTTTCTAATAGAAGTTAACATTTTATGGTATCCTGGGTGACCCACATAATTACTACAATGGTATTCATCCATTATTAGCTCCTTTAGGTCCACACGGTTTGGTACCTACACCTTTCCTCTAAAGGTTAGCATCTGATCTTTATCAACTCCATAACCAGAAGTACTTCCTTGCTTTCGGGTTTCTTCCATTTGTTGCTATAGGAATTGATACTCTGGATCTTTATGTGCTTCTTCTTTTACTTGATCTAAGAATTTACATTCAAGTTGATTGTAGTAAAGCTCATAAACACAATGCGGCTTTCTACTTAACGCATCAGCCACCCAGTTTTCCTTACCTTTCATGTGTTGGATGTCCATATCAAACTCACTTAGAAAGGCATTCCATCTTGCCTATCTAGAGTTTAAGTCAACTTGTTTGAAATAACTAGTCAAGATGCTATGATTTGTCTTTAGCACAAACATTTCACCCAGCAGGTAGTGTCTCCATACCCAGAGCGCATGTACTACTGTTGTTAATTCTAGATCATAGGCTGAGTACCTTTTTTCATGTTCCTTCAACTTCCTTGACTCATATGCCACTACTTTTCCTTCCTGAGATAAAACTGCCCCAGCACCCTCTTTACTAGCGTCTGCACATACTTCAAATTCTTTGTTGGCGTCAACTACCCTCAACACTGGTGCAGTGGTCAATAATTGCTTCAGCCTCTCAAAACAGTTCCGGCACTCAACAGTCCACTTAAAGACTTTTCCTTTTCTATGCAAGGAGGTAATGGGAAAAGAAATTCTAGAAAATCCCCAATAAACCTCTGATATTACCCAACTAATCCCATAAAGGATCGAATATCTGCCACATTCTGGGGTACTCACCATTTCATGATTGTCTTTATTTTCTCTGGATCAACAACAAACCCTTCTGTTGAAATGACATGGCCTAAGTATTGGATTTCTATTTTGAAGAAATCACACTTGTTGAACTTAGCATACAGCTGGTGTTTTCTTAACATTTCCAGCACAATCCTTACATGCTCTCTATGCCCCTCCTGGTTTTTAGAATAGATTAAAATGTCATCTATGAATATAAGTACAAAATTATCCAGGAAAGGATGAAATATACCATGCATTAACCTCATAAAGGGTTCTGGTGCATTTGTTAACCCAAAGGGTAACACCACAAATTCATAATGCTCGTTCCTGGTATGGAAAGCAGTCTTTTAAATGTCTTCATCCTTGATTCAGTTCTGGTGATATCCAGATCTTAAACCTATCTTTGAAAATACTGTGACCCCCTCGAACAGATCATCAATCTTTGGTAGTTGATATCTATTTTTAACCGTTAAATTATTAAGCTGCCTATAGTCCATGCGCATTCACATGGTTCCATATTTCTTCTTAATGAACAGCACTGGTGCTCTCCATGAGGACACACTTGGACGAATATAACCTTTGTCTAGCAGTTCTTGTAATTGCATTTTTAATTCAGTTAATACTAGAACACTCATTTTGTAAGGAGCCCTTGACACATGAGATGCTCCTGGCATTAATTCTATGGTGAAATCAATATCTCGCCTTGGTGGTAATCCAAGAATATTTTCTGGAAAAACATCCATGAAATCTTGTACCACTGGTATGTTTTCCATCATAGGTGATTTTTCCTTGAAATTGGCATATCCCACCTGGATGGCATAGATCTGACATCCCTTCCTCATACACTTATTCATCTGGGATGTTGTAATAGGACGTAGCTATAGGGGTTTCTTGATTCCCTGAATTTCCTTGTGTGTTCCATCTTGCATTCTATAATAAATTATCTTTTCCTTGCAGTCCACTAAGGTCCTATGTTTTTCTAGCCAATCCATGCCCAGAAAAACATCATAGGACCCTAATGGCAGTGTCTTCAAGTCCACATTTAACTGTTGTTCTGCCATTTCTAATGTGCAGTGTGGAATTTTGGTAGTTACCTGTATTTTCACTCCTGTGGCTAGCTGTACTAACCAAGGGTTTTTAAATTTCTACCCTTTTAATTTACAATTTTCCACTATTTTGGGACTAACATAACTTAGACTTGCACCTGAGTCTACCAAAATAGAAACAGATTGAGACAGTAATTTACCTTCCAACTCAATCATTGTTGACTGATAATTTGCTTGTCGATCCTCCAACGCCACGTTGATATGAGGTATGTTTCGTGCCACATCAGCTACTGTAGAAGCCTCCTGCAAGTTTGCAACTTTGTCATTTCTTGCTCACTGTGGGCAGTTTTTATAATAGTGTGCCTCACCACACCCCCAACACTGTAGAGGTGGCTTGGTCACCTTCTCTTGCTCAAGTTTGCTATATGCCTCTGTAGGCTTCTCTTCTGTTGGCCATCGGGTTCTTTGATGATTTCTGCCAAATTGTTTACTGACAGAACTTCGTGCAGAATTCTTAAAGCTATTGCTTTTGACGCCTTTGTAGTTTGACATGTTTTTCTGTCCTTTTCTTGGCTTCCAACTTTTTCCAACCTCCACTTCAGCCTTGGACTTCTAATATCACATTCGTGCCTTATGAATGGATTCTTCCATGGTTCTGGGATTTACAAATTCAATTCGCTCCTTCATATGTGTTGGCAAGCTGCTCAGAAATCTTTGTACCTTAGCCTTTTCTTCTTGGAGGTATGGAACATATCGTAATAAAGAGGTGAACTTGGTAATATACTCTGTTGAATATTGCAACAAGAAACAGTGAAGGAGGCATCCTGAAACATCATCCTTGATCCTAGTTAGAAAATAATCACCTAAACTAGGTGGGGCCCACACAGGTGATTTTTGGCGCAAAGTCTATTTTTAGACTATGTCTATTTTTAGACATGTCGATCATATTCTATGAGTTGCAGGATGCTATTTGTGGATGGTTGGTCAAGTTGGAAAAATAAATGGACTTCTATTTTTAGACATATTGGGCGGAATCTATTTTTAGATTTCCAGTCTAAAAATAGATATGTCGAATATTATTAGCTCTTAATAATATTTGGACTCTAAACATTATCTTATTCTCTTGGAGCACTTCAGTTAAGTGCACGGATGTGGCACATGCAGCTGACAGAAGGAATTACGCTATTCCTAGGGTTTAGTGGAGCTATTGCATGTTGACTTCAGTTAGAACTCATGTGACGGAGTTTGGTGGGTGCAGTAGTTGGTGGAATTGTATTTAGTTTAACTCAGTTAGACTCAGTTCAGCTAGTTGTATCTAGTCTAATTGACTGATACACTAGTGAGAGTGGTGTGAATTAATTATTAAATTAATTCACTAAATAATAACTCATTAATAAACTGAATAATACATCAGTTAACTATAGTACATGGCAGTTCTAGTGAAGACCCAGTGCAGAGATAGGTGAAAGGGTTAGATAGACTATCAGTTGTGACTATAGTGATGCATTGATTGCATCCAACACTCAGTGGAGATGCCAATGAGGATTGCGCAGAGCAAGGATAGAGAAGTTGGAGTTCATTCAGAGCCATTCTTCAGCAGGGATTGTGCAGTAGAGGCAAGCTAGCAGGTGGCAAATATCGATGCATGGATTTGCAAGATCGAGCCTGATTAGTGTGTAGCGATTGTATTGTAATGAGAGCTTGATATGATCAGCTTTGTATGAGTATTGTTACATGACCTCTATGACATATATTATATACAGATAGTTGGGGTTTTCAGCTTCAGGGTTTCCCATTAAACAATTGTGTTAATATGTGTGAATTTTTATTATTTCATGTGTGCATTGCAATCTTGATTTAATTTCCGCAAATGATCAATGGTGGAATAGATTCTGTATTTTGCATGAAGTTAAAATAGTGTGAGATCAAGAGAATCTTGGACATATAACACATAAGTTATATAATTTCTACATGGTATTGGAGCAGTTTATCATTGGAGCAGATTGTAATTATTGAAGCGGTTGAGTTTTGTGCTGGTGGAATTCGAATTTGTTGCAGTGTTTTCTTAGTGTCGAAGTTGAGCATTCATTGAAATGTCTTTCAAAATATTTCAATTGGAGTATGCCCTTGATGGGAGCTCGAATTATATTTCATGGAAGGACAAGATGGAGGCGGTGCTGGATGATAATGGGCTAAAGGATTTCATCGATAGTGATGTTCTTAAGCCGGGTTCTAGCGATGCAGTCGCACTTGACGCATGGCAAAAGAAGGTAGCAAAGTGTTGAAGGATTCTGTTGGAAGGTGTGAAGGACCACATTATGTCCAGCCTTCATGGGAAATCCACTCCATTCTTAATGTGGAAGGCTTTGACAGACTTATTCCAAAGTAGAAGTGACCAGAGGAAGTTGGCGCTTAAAGACAAGCTTAGAAAAATAAAAATGGAGAAGAATGACACTATTCTGGTATACTTGAAAAGGTTCGTCCATTGCAAGGATGAGCTTGGGAGTGTAGGAGTCAGTGTGGATGAAGAATACTTGGTGATCTTGGCTCTCCTTGGGCTTCCGAAGAGTTGTCATAGCTACGAAGACTCTATTAATGGACGAGAGAAACTGTCGGGATGGGAGCGACTTCGGTCGGATCTTGTGCAGGAGGAGATAAGGCGAAGTCCAAGGATGGCTCCTCATCAAAGCATGATGATGAAGAGGATTGCACTTTGGTGGCCAAGGCAAAGAAGAAGAAGGGGAAGAAATTCCATTCTATATCTGAGGCCGGTGAAGATGGCAAAGAGCGTGACATGTCCAAAGTGAAGTGTTTTCACTGTCACGAACATGGGCATTTCGCCACAAATTGTCCACAGAAGAAGAAGAACAAGCAGGTTGTTGGAGCTACAGTTGGTGAGGCTCTTGCCTCACAATTTGAGCTTGACTTCTCATTGATTGCATGCATGGTGTCTAGTGCATTGGGATCCGGGTGGTACTTTGATAGTGGTCCTTCCTTTCACATGACGGGAGATGTGAACCTTTTCAATGACTTGGTGGAGAAATATCTCTAGTTGCATGTTGAGTTGGGCGACAATGGACGATACAATGTGACCGGCATTGGTACCATTACCTTTCAGAGGGAGTCAGGTAAACTCATTCTTTTACAAGATGTAGTGCATGTTCCAGGTTTAAAGAATAATTTAATCTCAATCGTAATGTTAGAGGATAAAGGCTATGATATTGTCTTTAGTGAAGGAAAAGTTTTCCTTCGGTACAAAGCAACAGGACAAGTCAAGAAGGTTGGGATTCAAGCTAAGAATATTTACAAACTTGAAGTAGATGGGATTTCTATGGAGCTTCCTACTATTGGGAAGTGTAAGAAAGACATGCAATTGAAGCTTGAGAGGGAGCTAGATTTGCATGCAAGTAAGAGTGAACCTCGGGATGTGGAGCAGCCACAAAATGAGGATCATGGAGTGGGATCCACCACTCATGTAGAGAAATTTTGTGCCAGATGGGCAGAGGGAGTGCATGCAGCTATACCACCAGGTGAGAGGTGGGGTGACATGCATGAGTAATCCCAAGAGGAGATTTCTAGGCAGGATTCATTGAGATGGTGTGGATCTCATGAATTGAACCTGGCTACGAGGAGCCCACAAAGAAACTTTAGCATGATCCATTGGATTGATGCAGGCAGATCAAAGTGACAGTGTCGGATACTGGAGCGCGGTTCAGAGTTGACAGCGAGTGTAGAGTGCATGGGTGCAGAGTTCAACAGCGCAGTGGTTCCTGAAGACATGTGCAGTTGGTACCAGCAGAAGTCGAAGACTTTGTGATGATAGATGCATCAGACTGATTAAGTTGTTTGGAGCCTTTCAGTTTCGGAAGAGTTGTAGAGCAGATGCATGGAGTTGCAGGGCGCTTGTAAAGGTTGCAGGGCGAATGCATGGAGTTGCATGTCGCATGCAAAGACAGTCCTTTCTTGTTGAGAGGGAGTGTTGAAGATTGCAACAAGAAACATTGAAGGAGGCATCCTGAAACATCATCCTTGATCCTAATTGGAAAATAATCACCTAAACTAGGTGGGGCCCACATAGGTGATTTTTGGCGCAAAGTATATTTTTAGACACGTCGATCATATTTTATGAGTTGCAGGATGCTATTTGTGGATGGTTGGTCAATTTGGAAAAATAGATGGACTTATATTTTTAGACATATTGGACAAAATCTATTTTTAGATTGCCATTCTAAAAATAGATATGTCGAATATTATTAGCCCTTAATAATATTTGGACTCTAAACATTATCTTATTCTCTTGGAGCACTTCAGTTAAGTGCACAGATGTGGCACAGTAGTTGAAAGAAGGAATTACACTATTCCTGAGGGTTTACTGGAGCTAATGCATGAGGACTTTAGTTAGAACTCATGTGACAGAGTTTGGTGGAGTTATAGAAGTAGTTGGTGGAGTTGTATTTAGTTTAACTTAGTTAGACTCAGCTGAGCTAGTTGTATCTAGTCTAACTGATTGACACACTAGTGAGAGTGGTGTGAATTAATTAGTAAATTAATTCACTAAATAATAACTCATTAATCAACTGAAGAATACATCAGTTAACTGCAGTACATGGCAGTTCCAGTGGAGACCCAGTGCAGAGATAGGTGAAAGGGTAAGATAGACTATCAGTTGTGACTATAGTGATACATTGATTGCATCCAACACTCAGTGGAGATGCCAATGAGGATTGCAAGGAGAAAGGTTGGAGCAATTGAAGTTCATTCAGAGCCATTCTTCAACAGGGATTGCACAGTAGAGGCAGGCTAGCAGGTGGCAAAGATTGGTGCATGGATTTGCAAGATCGGGCCTAATTAGTGTGTAGTGATTGTATTGTACTGAGAGCTTCATATGATCAGCTTTGTATGAGGATTGTTACATGATCTCTATGACATATATTATATATAGATAGTTGGGGTTTTCAGCTTTAGGCTTTCTCGTTAAAGAACTGTGTTAATATGTGTGAATTTTTATTGTTTCATGTGTGCATTGCAATCTTGATTTAATTTCCACAAATGATCAATGGTGGAATAAATTCCATATTTTGCATGAAGTTAAAATAGTGTGAGATTAGAAGAATCTTGGACATATAACACATAAGTTATATAATTTCTACATATTCGTCCATAGTCATCTATCCCAGCTCCAAGTCATGAAATTCCTTAGATTTCTCATTGTAGAAATGTTCTATTAAATACTTGTCTTTAAAGTATAGCTGGAATGATTCCCAAGTAACATCTTGGTCCTCAACGCTGCGAACATTCTTTACTTCTTCCCACCACATAGTGGCTTTCTCTCTTAACTGATATATGGCCAATTCGGCCTTCAGGTTGCAGTTGTACTTGTACACCTGGAAATATTTGTTCATGTTTATCAACCAAGCCTCTGCCACTTCCTCATCTTCACCATCAAATTTTGGTGGTTT
The DNA here is from genome assembly GCA_034641835.2 of Pinus albicaulis. Lineage (NCBI taxonomy): Eukaryota > Viridiplantae > Streptophyta > Pinopsida > Pinales > Pinaceae > Pinus > Pinus albicaulis. Next base: position 81,021,812 of record CM076574.1, on the reverse strand, counting down.
TATTTTTCGAAACTCCCCCTGAAGCTCCACTTTTTTCTTCTTAACTTCTTGTTCATCCAACAAATTGCCAGATTCTGCTTCATTATATTTTTTGTTCTTGTTGCTTCGCTGGGATGGACTTCCTTCCACTCTGTCAATGGTGTTGTCTCTTATTTGGTGTTCATCACCTTCTTCCATGCCCCTATCAGCACTGGGGTGTTCCATTCCCTAATTCTGCTTATCTGACAGGCTCTTAAGTATCTTTTCTTGCTCTTGCATTAAACGCTCGTTATCACTTCGAACTCACACCATCTCTTCTTGTAGTTTTTGTACTGTATTCAACAGTATGCTGGTTTGATGATGTTTTTCCTCCAGCAGTCTCCTGGTTTGATGGTGTTGATCCACACTCAGCTGAACCCACATCTTAGGGTTCACTACTAGTTGTGTTTTGGGTTCCCCGATGTCCTGGGGTGGTTGTTGTATTGTTCTTTTTCTCATGATGTTTCCTTTTATGCTTCTATTCTCTATGCATCAGTATACACACAGCTAAACCGTTAGTTGACCCTTATGGTCCCAACGTATGAATGCTGCTCTGATACCTCTTGTCACATACATACAAAAAAAATCTTTACCTTTTTACCTTATGTAAAAAGAAATAGATTAACCATAATGTGTATCGATTAAATCAAATCTATAACACTACATGATTAGAGTTGTCACATAAATTTGAATAACCCCAAAAAGTTTTAAAAGTAAGTTCTAAACCTTGTATATTATTGAAATATATAAATACAACTCCTATAACGAAGGTCCCATTGCCATGGTAATCTCTGCCGATATATATATATATATATATATATATATATATATATATATATATATATAATGATTCAAAGGTCTTATATAAATTTTCTTCGGTGTTATCTTATTATTATAATATGGTGTTGCTATCATTTTCCAACCCACATAGTGCATCACCCGTATAGTTGATATGACCGAGGCATAGTTGAAACGTCCCGCTCAATTGAATGTAGTAAGTACAGGGCATTTAAACTCTTGGATAGCCGTGAGTTTTACGATAAATATATGCAGATTTCAATGGTCCTTGTTTTTTTTCTTTTTATATCTCCACCGTCGATCCTTGGGAGATCGAGGGTTCATATTTCTGGCGGGAAATGTCTTTGGTAACTCTACTAACCCTAGCAAACTTTACCATTTGTCACCGGTTCTTGTTGAGAAGTTTCCTCTGCACCGAGGGTTTGATATCTCCATGTCTCCGAGCTTGGCTCTTCTGCTCTGTGGCTTTGATTCCACAACACTCTGCACCGAGGGTTTGATATCTCCATGTCTCCGAGCTTGGCTCTTCTGCTCTGTGGCTTTGATTCCACAACATCTCCGAGCATGTGAGGTTCTCCGAGGTGTAGCCTTCATGGTCTTTCTGCAACAAAGTGGATAGAAGGTGTTGTTTCCCACCGCGATGCGTTTACTGTATAAAACGTCCTTTGTTGCCATGGAAACTACCACAGTACCAGATCCAAAGCTCTTTCCTATTCATAGTAAAGGCAAATACTCGCTCTCTTTACAATTACGTATTCTTCTGCAATACAATCCGGGCTTTGGGTGTTTATCTCCTTAGCTGGTTTCTATGTTTAATTATTTTCCTCTTTTGTCTCTCGGTGCTTTTATTCAAAGAATTTTGGTTCGATGAACAGATTGCTGAGGTGAATTCTATTCCACAAGTAATTCTCCTTAATAGTTCCTCATTTGTTTTCTTTTTTATTAAACAAAATTCTTCTTTTGAGTACATTTATGTTTAGCTTCTCAAACTTCTCTCACAGATTTGCGTTTCTTGGAGATCTATCGCAGATCTGCTCTTCCTCCGGTTGGCAACTTCTTCAGCTTAGTTTTAATTATTTTGAAATACCGAAATACCGTCTCTCTCAGTTCACAACTAATATGCCTAACTCTCCTTCCAAGGACCTCTAATACTTGCATTAAGACATCAAGGGTCTTATTTGTCTCTAGAGAACTTCTAGTCTTCACGGGGGTTTAGGAATCCCAAATTTCAGCTCTGCTTAAGGAGATGTCTGTGAGTCTGGTTTATATTTTGTTCTTTTGTCTAATATGTAAAGTTAGGGACCATATTTGGTCAAAAATCCCAAAGGACTCTGATTTTATCAATCTCATTTCTATTTTCCTTTGTAAAAATTCATTGTGCGTTGTTATGAAAGATTCACTGAAGAGTTTATTTCTAGAGTTCGAGTTTATTTCTGGAGTTCAACCTGTGTTTAGTTTACAACTCGGGATATGGCAAATATTGCAAAGTTTTACTTTTGGAATCAGTTTATCTATTTCGTTTGGACTATATGTAATAATTTTTGCGAAAGTCTAAAATGCTCCGGTTCTATTTCTCCATTTGATTACATTCCTCGCTTCAAGTAACTATGCTCAACAAACAAGTCTTTACACATTTTACTTAGTCTTGTTTTCATTTGCTTAAAATTCATATAATTTATGTCTGTTTCTTTTTACCTTATGTGCATTTAACGGTGTCCAGACCATCTACAATTTTGTCCGTGTATAGTTAGATAGAGGAGGCAATGAGTACTGGGCTAGGGTTTCATCCCCATACCCAGAACCACAAGCTCTCTTTGCACTTGATGTTTAGACAGTTTTCATTCTAAAATTTCTATTTTTTCCCTTTCACAACAGTTGTCTATTTTTCTGGGTTCTGATTTTACTTCTGAAATTTATCTGCTATAGCTTTCAAGTAACTCACAGATAACACTTGCTACTTTTTTTTTTTTTTAATAAATGTACACATAGTACTTCTATAAACCCTATAGAAATAAACACAGAGGTTACCAAAATTTACTGAGTAGTTTTTAATTAATATCTTGTCACTGTAACTTTATACAGAAATGTTCAACATATAAATAGCTTTCTCCCAAGTATCTAAACAACACTATTTAACTTATAAAATGACCCTTCTGTCTAATTAAATTCTAAGACAGTTGTCACTCATCTATCTGGCTGATAAATTTTCATGGAATTACTTTCCGTAACTAATTTTACTATTCACAATTAAAAAGAAAATAACTTTTCCAGCAAAACGTTAATTGTCTCAATCTTTTTCCTTAAGAAAATAATAAAATTTTATTTAACTAGTTAACAACTGATTAACTTTTAAATACAGCTGTCACACAAATAACATCAAAATAAATGTTATTTTAGAGATTTCTGCCAAATAAAACATCTCAAAAATTTTCAGTCATGAGGAGGACTTTGATTTCTTCTAAGATGTGTTTAACCGCACAAGAAATTGATGAAAGACCACCTGCAAAAATGAAACACTATACCTAAAACTCCAGAACCCCTTCCGAAAAGTCCTCTCGTCCATATGATGTGCCAGAACAATGTTTTGATTTTTTTTCTTAATCAAATTGTAACCACATTGCACAATGTGTATCATAAATTATTTAAAAAGAAATATTTTATTAAATTATTAAAAAATAAATTAAAAAATGTATTAAATTAAAAAAATATTTATCATAAAATTTATTAAAAATGAAAGAAGGTATTAAATTTTCAAATAATATTTAATTTAATATGATTACATTTATGCCAACAATAAAGTTTGGTTCGATGGTGAAGAGTGTGCTCTTAAGACACTTGTGATGAAAAGGTCTCCAGCTCCTTTCTTTTTAAGGCAAAAAAAAAGTAGTCTTTAGTGAGGCTTTTTGGAGTTTCCGGTGCCAGTGAAAAATTTTGAGGTAAAATCTTGATTTCTGTTATTTAAACTAGTTTTTTGACTGTACTAAAGACAACTCCAAAAAAATTCCAACCATGATAAGGGTTGTGAGTGAGATTTTGATTAAGTCATCTCAAAACCCATAGTAACAAGCAAAAAAAAATATTACATTAATGTCTTATTATTTGAAATAAAATATTTATGATTTTGAATTTTTTAAGTTTTACGTTAATACAAAGAAAAATTAAAATACCTATCAAAAATATTTATCAAGGTTATTAGTTTTAAAATAAAATGTTTATAATTTTGAATTACTTAAATTTTAAGTTAATACAAAAAAAAATAAAAATATCTATCAAAAATATTATCAAGGTTATTAGCAAATTTCACTAAGTTTATATATATATATATATAATTGTGTAAAACAAAAACAGTAAAATTAGTGATTTTGAGAGATTTAATAAATATTAATTGTGTGTTTGTTTCATTAAATAATTATTATAATATTGCAAAAATCAAAATTACATCCTAAATGATGAAGAGACGTAAATGTACAAAATAATATTAAATACTACTTTATATTGACAATAAACAACTCATTCAAAATGGTCCATAAATCAATAAATGTACTTAAATAATATTAGATACTATTATAATATTATAATGAGTGTAGTTTAATTTATAATAAGATAGGTTTTTTGGAGATACAATTTTAAGCAATAATGTGGTTTTGTGTTGTTTAAATACATATATGAATTCAACACTCCGTAAAACTTTTGGGCTATTTGAATTTTATAAATTAAACAACTTGAACTCAAATTTATAAAAATCTTTGCCAAATTTTGATTAAAATTAATTAAAAAAATATAATCCACATTAAAAAAAATTAAAAAGAAAGAAAAATGTATGAATAAACTTATTATATCAAGAAAAAATGAAAAAAAAAATAATAAATTTCTTTGTTATTTATAATTTTTTTCAAATTTATTATTAATCATAAATCTAATTAATTTTTGTTAATATTTTTTTAATTCTATTATATTTTAGATAAATCCATAACTAATTTTTTGAAAACAGAAAAAACACTAAATTCAATGCCAAATTTTCTTATATTTATTACTATTACTATAAAAATAAAAATAAAAATAAAAATACAATAAAATACAATACAACTGGTGATTAAAAAAGAATTAAGTATAAACATTTTTTTTTAAATGTAACTTCAAATTATGTATAAGGATTATTTAAAAACAAATTATATGATGAGTTTATTGCTATGAAAAAATACACTATATCTTGTAAAAATAAACAAAAGTAAAAAGAAATAAAAGAAATTCAATAAAAATAGAGATTATATTAATTTTTAATTTTTAATTATTTATTAATAAATACGTTTTAAGTTTTTTATATAAAATTATATTATTATTTTAAAATATAATGTTTTTAAATAAATTGTTAATTAATTTAGATTTATTTTAATTAGATTAATATAATTATTAATTATAATTATTAATTTTATGTTTATTTTTTATTTTTTTATATAATTAAATATATTCAAAATATTTTACTATTATTAATTTTTATGACTAAGCTAAAATTGACATAAATTACATAACAACATTTCTACTATATTAAGTTCCAGCACCTTTTAATACAAAAATATATATTTTCAAAAAAAATATAATATTCATTATTCTTTATTAATAATAAGTTTAAAAACACTAATAAGTTAAAAAAACATCATATAACACTTAAATTATCTTTGGTAACCGCCCTTAACCCTCTTTAGAAAAACCTATACGATTAATCAAAATCTTCGTCCATTAAATCAAAACATAGGGGACCAGCGAGGGGCGGAACAGAATATATTCCAGTGGATTTGATTATTAATTAATGCTACACCTCAAGATGATGGTGGGTTGTCTTTCCACTGAACCAAAAGCATCGGACTTGTTTAAATTTAGTGAGCAAGCTATCAAATCAAAGGATTGGCGTTCAAACATGGGATTCTGATTTTGAAAGTCAGAAGCTAATCTCTTATTAAAATGCCATATGTCAACGCTTTGCTGGGGTCTTGTCCCTTCCACTGGATTATGATTTGATATTAAATGGGATATTCATGTGAAAATATTTATATAAAATTATAAAATTCAGAATTAGTTGGAACGATTATAGATATAATTATTTTAGTCATTATAAATATAAAAACGTAAAGATTAAAACTACCAAGCTTTAAATAATAATAATAATATAAATTTTACTACTTGATGGATTTATTATTATTATTAATGAGGTATTATTTAATAAAAAATAGTTTTTTTTATTGAGATATAGACAAATCAATTTATGTGGGGTTTAGTCTATATAAAATTATAATTAGTTTAAATTTTATCAAAAGTAGTTAAGAATTATTTATGAAAAATAATTAAAAATAAAAGTCATTTTTGAAAAATTAAACTATCCACAAATGTGAATATTTATATTTAAGACACATGTCTTCCAACATCTTTAATGAATATTTTATGTAAAATGACTTTCTAAACTTAAATTATAAATAAATAAGGCTCAAGATATCCAAAAGATTTGATGCCACTCATGCCTTCCAACATATTTATGCACATGTTTTCCAATACCTTTAATAAATATTTGGGTTTTGAAGTCACTCATCTCTTCCAATATATTTAATACACGTTTTCCGAAATCTTTAATTTATAACTGATATTTAGATAACTATTATATATATTTATGTTGAGATTTCCATTTTATTTAAATTCTTCTTTTTGATAATCCTTATCAAATTTTTATTAATATTTATTTATATTTAGATATATAAAAAGAATTTGAAATAATTTGTATTACATCACATCATCTTTGAAACAATTACGTCATTTAGCTCATTATCATAAATCATAATTGTAGGGGTGATTTCAACTTGCTTATGGATGTAGCCTCTTTATCAAATAAGTGTTTCAAAGTTTAAACATTTTTATTAAAAAAAACGAAGCATTATTAATAATAAATACGTCTCAAAACATTATTAGAAAACTATCTTAATATACTTCAATATTTTGAAGAGGTGATCAGGGTTAGGTCCTTGGCACTAGAATCTAGTGGGGTTGTAGAATAGAAACTTTATTAGGGGAGTAATACCATACCATGTGCATTCATATTGGGGGATATATTATATTGAGGAAAAAATCACATAATATATTAAGCATATAATAGGGGGTAAAGGGTTCTATATTGACAGGTATAAGAAATAGAGCTCAAAGTTAATGAAAAATATAAAAGAGTATAAAAAATGTTAATGAAAAATTCGATACGTATAATATCTAGTGAAAGTATGAGTTTTTAAATTGGGAAGGTGTATTGAGTTCGTATTGGTAGGGAATTAAATAATGTGATCTTTTTAGAGGCATTTTCCAATATGTAGTCAAATTAAGAGTATTGTTTAGTATGCCACGAGCGCATGCGATATGGTAGAGGTTCATTGAGTGAAGCCTCGTGAGTTGTAACAACCATGATGCATGGTATGTGACACTCAATATGTGCTTCATACAATCCAATATTGCATCCATCGTTCCTAATAAAACTATTGGTTGTGCTACACCATTATAACTTCCTCCAATTTGACAGATATATTTTAATTTTCCATTTGTATCTTGACAGACGGATCAAAGCTCCAAAACTCAAAGCTAAACAACCAAGGGAACCAAAAAAATTGGGTGAGAAGATACACAATAAAACCACACAGAAAAAACAAAATCAAAGGTTTTTTCTGCTGCAAACCATGAGACTCAAACAAAAGGAATTTATAGTCCAACCAACAATGCAGCCTCCACTAACTAATACAGAACCCTGACTACCAAATGTCATGCCCAATTCAAGGCATGTCTCCTAATTCACAAAGAGTGAGGATAAGAAAACAAAATCAATACTAGAACCTCGTAAATGATAGCCCTCCCCATTAGAGATTTATAACACTAGAACCAAGCATATAACACATCGAATTTATCTAAATAAAAAGGGGGGAAGGCTTTCAAGACTACCGAATAGTTCCAAGCCTCCCAGAGATGGGGGCGGCCCACAAATACTCTAGAAAACTGTAATATTCCCAAATGTGGAATGCAGCAATACAAGGCACTAAAAACACATTTTTCAGAAAAGTATGCTATAACAGTTAAATGCAGCCCATGGATCCATTAGTTTATAAATTATAGCAGCCAAATACAAAAGGAGATCTGAAACAAATCATGGTAACATAGTTAAACAAGCCTCCCAAGCCATAATAGCCCAAAAATAATGCAAAAATAGGGGCTGCAACCATGTAAAAAAGTTGGAATACCCTAAAAACGTTATTTTATTACCTCTGCAATAGCAGTAGATTGTACATCATATCTAGAGCTGCTATGTGCATAAAAATTTAGATATATATCAAATCCATGCACTATACAAGCTCCTCTAAAGAACCCCCTTGGGGTTTTCAGCAAAACACCAAGTACAAATTGTAGATTTGAGATTTCAGACAGTAGATCTACTAAAAATTACAGATCTGGAAAGTGTGGTTGATCTGATATGATCAATAAAGTAGCCTCCTCCAATAGATCTCCAAAGTGAAGGGCAGATCCCCAACACTTAGAAAATCAGCTCCCCAAATGGTATGTTGAACCACCCTGCAACTGCACCTTCAAAAATTACGCAGATCTGGATCTATACTGCGCTGTAGGGATCAAAATGTAGTTGGCATGATGCCAAGATCTGGAAATGAGGCTCAATGCCTTCAATATTATCCTCCCAATGGAGTAGAAACCTCCCCCACTGAAAATGAGCACTGAAATGGCCTAGATCTAGAGATCTAGTTTCCAATTGTTGCAGCTTGCTGAAACAACCAAACCCTCAACAAGATTTACACTGTAAAATAAAGGTGAAGCTTGGCCTTAAGCCAGATAGTGGACAATGTGGTGCAAGACTCCTCCAAGAGCTCCTCAATGGAACAGGTGGGATTCCCGATCAGGAACACCCATTGCTAAACAACATTCAATCTCAGCTAAACAACAAGAGAAAGGTATATGTCTAAACATACCATATATTCAGAAAATCATAATCATAAGCTAATCCCATATGGCTGCCATCCTCTTCCTTATAAAAAATGTGAGCCTTCTCACCTTGGGTCCCCCTCATTAGGATTTCCATCATCGTGCAATTAATCTCCCTCCAAAACTGCGATGTCCCATCATCAATGCCACTCCTCCATAACAACGATGTTTGATTTGGTCAACCTTGACTTAATCTCCATGCAATGTCTCCTTCCACACTCAAGGTGGCTTTATCCAGCTATAATATGATCCCTTTTCACATTAAGAGGGATTTTATTTCTACTAAAGAGATTTATGGGCCTCCCTACCCATCTTATTCCTCTATCTAAGAACAAAATAAAAATTTAATATTCCATTTAGCTGCATGATAATTTAGGAATATCACAGTCCTCCCCTCCCAAATGTTTCTTGTCCTCAAGAAACTTGCAAGGATAGAACTGAAGAGCCCTCTTCCTCCTGTAGCATCTTCATATGATTGGTTCCTCCAAAGAACAAGATGCTCTCTCAACAATATGTCCTCAAGTTGTTCCTCCCATGTGTATAAGTATGCCTTTGGTGAAAAATCCACATGGATCTCATCATGAAAAGTGGGATATCCATGAAAACAAATATATGTGGTCTAGAGGCCTTCTTGAGGCATGGAAACTGAAATATATTGGGAACCATCATTCCCATGTGAATCCTCCATCCCCAAGCTATCATCCACAAAATGTGAGTCACCCTCCAACATGGTAACTCCTGAAATGTCTCCTCCACCTTAGGCTCCTGCAAAGAAGGTGGGCTGCATAGCTGAATATGATGGATCAAAATGTCCATCCCACGTTTTCTCTCTCTCCACTTATGATAAGTGCAGAGCTGCTACTGAATATGGGCTGCAATAATGTTTCCTTCATGGAGCAAAAAGGCAATAGGGTCCTCAAAGTTCCACCCTTTAGTTCTTGCCCAAATCATCCCATACAAAATGAATATGACATTATCATCATATGGAATCCAAATAAGAGAAAAACTGAAGGTTTTACATAGTGCTGGAAGGTACCAACAGTTTCTCAAGTAGTCACAGTGTAGTTTTACCAACTGCACTTTCAGAATATGATGTGGCAAGTTGTCTCTCAACAAATTGCTAGTTGTACATGTCATCACACTTACTAGTGAATAGTAAATGGAATTATATATCAACTCAACATACAGGAAATAGTACAACACTTGCCCAAAGCCATATAATAAATGGCTCTCTCCATCATAGATGTTGGTCCCAAAATGACCATGAAGCCCAAATAGAGGCTTGCCCTCTTGTGGAGCAATGCACTATATAGAGATGGTAAGAGAATACAAATACTGTGTTACATAACCAATAAGTGAAAAAAACACAATTCTTACCATGTACTGAGAGTAGTCTAATAATAAGATCAATGAATGAGCCCTCCATAGTGGTATGACATAGTCCCATGAAGAGGAATGAACTATGTGTTGCATGTAGATCTTTCTTCTTATGCTTGAAAATCCAAGTCAAGAAGATCATATCATGGTAATAGATGTCTCCATCCACTACTCCATCTCCCTCATCTCCTTCTTGCCCATCAAGTGCATCATATGTGAAGTGATCATCGGGACACTCTGCCAACAAACCCAAGATCCCAAATGATAACATTGTTGGCCTTTGTAATAAGGCTCCTGACATCTTATAGCTCCATTCTTTGACATACCACATGTCAAAGCCATCAATCATAATGCTGTTGTATATGGTAGATTCCTTCCAAAGAGGAAGTACCTCCTGATCCTCCAAGGCTAAGGAGTATCCCCTTCGTACCATGATTGTGCCATCTCCTACTCCTGCAACATAATGCAAAGTATGGGAGAATATTAGCCCATACTCTCTCAAGAAAAGCCAAAGCAACAACAACTCTTGTTGCCTCCCCACACCATCACCATATAAACTATGGAACAATAACATGATAGTTTATATGAAAGATATCACATCACCCCAATACATCAAAACTCCTTGTTGCCATATGATACAAGTGCCATGCCAAGGTTCATCCACCAACCAACTATTTGAAATAGAATGTGTCACTAGATGACCAAACTCTTTCAAGAGTAACCAACGCAGTCTTGCCACCTCCTGCCTGGTGTCATAAATCTGCAAGTGGCTTCCCAACCTCTTGCTCATCAACATCACCCACCCAACCAATGGTGAGTGTCTATCATCATTTCCCAAAGTGGCATTCCTCCAATGGATAATACCATCCTCCAAAATCAGATTTCTGTCTTTTCATTTCATGGGATGTTGAAATGCAATCTCTTGGAGATCTCCAAATAAAGACCACTCATCAATGACCAAGTTGGCTCCATAAGGATCCAAATATACTGAAGGAAAAATCTTCTCATTGAGCAATGAAGTTCTCATCAAGAAAGATCCATCATAACAATGGAAGATAAGATGTCTCTCATCAACCATCTGCCTATCCTCTGTTATGCATGTAGAAAGGTCATTGGAATGCTCCAATAATGGTTGGGCCCCCAACTCATCACTGCTGCTCAATGACAATGTTCTTGATCTCCATAATGGTGCACCTATTGTCTCAAGATCATGCTCAGTGTTGAACACATAGTTCTGTATTGCATTGTTCAAGACAATACTCATCCCATCCTCCAAGAATATACACTCCAACCCTAAGAGTTGTGTGCAGCTCAATAATGATACACTAGGATGACTGTATATCTTCTCCTTGAACAAATCAAGGCTTCTCAGCGCAGTGATAGTCTATTGATCCAAATCAGAAATGTACTTTGACCCTAGGTCATGCAATGGTACATTCCCACAATCCTCCATATGATGTGTTGAAGTAACAAAAAAATGGAAACATGTGCATACCTTGGTAAAGCTTGGGAACATCTTGTACTGCTACAAGGGTTCCTTACTCTAGTGTGATGGCTTCCCCAACTACTAATGATGATGGTTTCCCTTCTATGGCTGCATCAGCGCTGGTACAAGTCTCCTCCTCCTCATGCATCTCCAGAATGGTGCATGGGACTCTAGATGTCAAGAGATCAAGACCACTTTGCAAGGGTGGAAGTGTTATTTCTCCTAATGCAAGTGCTCCTGCAGCAAGTGGTGTTGAAGGCTTCTTCTCCTCTGATTTCTTCTTGTCAAATTTCTTGATCAACCTTTGAGTAAAATCTGCAAATGCAGTCACTCTTACATGACTCAAATGGCTGAACCACCAAATTTTTGCTTCCCCCTAAAGGTGCAACATTGCAATCTCAACAACTTCTTTCTCTACTACTAGGTGTAGCAGGAAAAATTCATCCAACCTCATTCCCCAAGCCCTTGTTGTGCATGTTGATGACCCATCAGAGGTAGACAATATAAATCTATTGCCCTCTTTTCTTCTATTGCTGCAAGGTCTCCTTTCTTCTTTGAGCTGAATGAATTGTGGGAGAGTTAGATTCTCCTTGAAAGATCTAGGTTGAGACTTATATTCTACAAGATACTCACTTAAAATCTCATGATCTAAGTTTCCTCCATCTTCATGCCTCTTGTCTTCAAAAGAAAAGGGCATAGGATGTTTCTTTGGAGCTCTATGCAATACTGGATCTTCTTTTTGTTGATAGGAAGTACATGGACCTTCCTCATCTTGAAACCCTAATGTGGTTTCACTTCTTCTCTCCATTTTTATTTGCTTAACCTCCTTGGTGAGGTTCTTCTTAGATCTGAAAAGAGATGAGATAAAACTCATTCTCTCCATCATTTTGATCTCTTTCTCCTTCTCTTCTTCTTCTTATAGCATATTTTCTGAAACTCACAAGCTGAGCCAAGATTATGCTTTGATACCACTGTAATATTCCCAAATGGAGAATGCAGCAATACAAGGCACTAAAAACACATTTTTTAGAAAAGTATGCTATAACAGTTAAATGCAGCCCATGGATTCATTATTTTATACATTATAGCAGCCAAATACCAAAATAAACCTAAAAAAAATCATGGTATCTTAGTTAAACAAGCCTACCAAGCCATAATAGCCCAAAAATCATGCAAAAAGAGGGGCTACAACGATGTACAAAAGTTAGAATACCCTGACAACGTTATTTTATTACCTCTGCAACAACAGTAGATTGTACATCAGAGCTAGAGCTACTATGTGCATAAAAATTAGATCTGTATCAGATCCATGCACTATACAAGCTCCTCTAAAGAACACCCTTGGGGTTTTCAGCAAAACACCACGTACAAATTGTAGATATGAGATTTAAGACTATAGATCTACTAAAAATTACAGATCTGGAAAGTGTGGCTGATCTGATATGATCAATAAAGTAGCCTCCTCCAATAGATAACCAAAGTGAAGGGCAGATCCCCAACACTTAAAAATCAGCTCTCCAAATGGTGTGTTGAACCACCCTGCAATTGCACCTTCAAAAATTACGTAGATCTGGATCTATACTGCGCTGTAGGGATCAAAATTTAGTTGGCCTGATGCCAAGATCTAGAAATGAGGCTCAATGCCTTCAATACTGTCCTCCCAATGGAGTAGAAACCTCCTCCATTGAAAATGAGCACTGAAATGGCTTAGATCTAGAGATCTAGTTTACACTTGCTGTAGCTTGATGAAACAACCAAACCCTCAACAGGATTTATGCTGTAAAAAAATGGTGAAGCTTGGCCTTAATCCAGATAGTGGACAATGTGGTACAAGACTCCTCCAAGAGATCCTCAATGAGAGAGGTGGGATTCCCGATCAGAAACACCCAATGCTAAACAACATTCAATCTCAGCTAAACAACAAGAGAAAGGTATATGTCTAAACAGACCATATATTCAGAAAATCATAATCATAAGCTAACCCCATATGGTTGCCATCCTCTTCCTTATAAACAATGTGAGCCTTCTCACCTTGGGTCCCACTCATTAGAATTTCCATCATCATGTAGTTAATCTCCCTCCAAAACTATGTTGTTCGATCATCAATGCCACTCCTCCATAACAGTGTTGTTTTATTTGGTCAACCTTGACTTAATCTCCATGCAATGTATCCTTCCACACTCAAGGTGGCTTTATCCAGCTATGAATATGATCCCTTTTCACATTAAGAGGGATTTTATTTCTACTAAAGAGATTTATGGGCCTCCCTACCCATCTTATTCCTCTATCTAAGAACAAAATCAAAATTTAATATTCCAATTAGCTGCATGCTAATTTAGGAATATTACAAAAACAAAACCATGAATTGTTTGCTTCCCACACCACGACGATCTTTAAATCCTTGCCAATTTAATTTGTCGGTTGTCTTACAACCTCCAAATGCACAACGAAAACCCTTCGCCTACATAACAACCTCCCTGAATTTTATCTCAAGTTGGGGATGTGTAGAGGCTTCAACACTCCTAGGCCTAACCACCAATTTAAATCCCACCACACAACATACATAATTTTCAGAAGATAGAGACATAATTTTCCTCATAGAAATAGATGAGCATGAAGGGTACAATACCCCTTGGTTTGAAGGGTATTGGAAGACGACAGTGTGGAACAAGGTAGTAGGGAATGGAAAAGGACACAGGGGTGTCATGGTATTAGTGGGAGAAAAATAAGGTCATTTCATTCAACTGGAAAAATAAGACTCAAACAAACAATTCATTTGGTTTAAAATATTAGAAAATGGAAATCACATCATAATTGGAGCATGCCATTTTGCACCACAAGTTTCAAAAATCTACAAAAGTAGAGGGATTGACCACAAAGATCCTTTTGTAGCCTTAAAGGCATATATTGCAACATATTCTCAACTATGTGAAGTCATTATAGTGGGCGATTTTAATGCTAGGACTGCAAGCTAGCATCCCTTGTTGTGAAGAAGACTGCGACCCTATTTGGCTTATAGAAGAGAGCAATCATCAATGGGAAAGAATTTTAGAGGACAAGGGATGAAATATCTTTGATGAACAATTTCTTACTCTATGCGGGGCTTTCAATTTAGTCATTTGTAATGGTTTGACTAGATGGGAAAATTCTGGTAATTTCACTTGCACTACTTACAATGGAGAAAGTGTAGTAGACTATGTAATTTGTTCACATAGTTTGTGTGAGAAAATTGAGGAAGTCTTGATTGGAGATCAGATTTTGGACTTAAAATCAGATCACAAGCCAATTTATCTAGGCTTCTCTTGGACTAGAAAGAAGCAGTTAGGGTCAAAAACTCAGTGTGCTCAACAAAATTTTCCAAAGGGCAGAATTATTTTGACTCCAAAAAATTGTAATACTTCCAAATTAGCGCTAGAGAGACTCCGTGAAAATGAGAAAATACCATTTCACAACCTGCATAGTCACAAATTAACACATTTAATTCAAAGAGCACTTGCAGAGTGCAAGAGAACAAAAAGCAAGAAGTCTGAAAAAAATTGATTTCCAGTGAATGCTTGGTTTGACGAGAAATGAAAAAAGGCAAGGAGAATGTGGAAAGAGTCAAACAAAGATGACATAAAGCTCAAATATTACAAGCAGATATTAAGAAAGAAAAAGGTTGACTTCATGGTTTTGAGGAGAGAAGAACTAATCTTCCTTGGGAAAAATAACACCAAATTATTTTGGAGAGAACTCCAACAGAGAAATATGCAAGCTGAAAACAATATTACAGCTTCTGAATGGTTTTACTATGAAAGACAACTATATGATCAGGATCCCAAGGTTGATCCTCCTCCCTTGGTCAACACTGATACAAAACTCTTCACGGTGCAAGAGGTAGAGACGGGTATCAAGAAGTTGGGTGCTGGAAAAGAAAAAGACTTAGTTGAGCTCCAGCCAGACTATCTAAAGTGGGGCTCAAAAATTCTGGCACCTCACATTACAAAAAATTTCAACATCATCATACAACAGGGGTTCCCCACTGATTGGACAACTAGTTTGGAAATACCTCTTTTCAAGAGTGGTGATGTAAATAACCCCTCCAACTATAGGACCATAATGATAAATCACTTGTTCGCAAAGTTATTCATAAGCATGTTAGAGAATAAAATCAACAAGTGGGTAGAAGAAATAGATAAACATGCGAAAGGGCAAGCAAGTTTTAGACCTAAGCATTCCACAGTTTATCATGGTATAACTCTAAGGCATATCATTGAAAAAGTTTGGGATAAAAAGGAAGAAGTCTTTTGTTGTTTTGTTGATTTTAGAAATGCCTTTGACACGGTCCGTAGGGGTAATCTTTGGCACATAATGGAGGAACTGGGGGTTCCCAAGCATTTGAGAGCAACTGTGCATAGGTTGTACAAATATGTGAAAGTCAAAACCAGAACTTCAGGAGGCATTTTTGAAAGTTTTAGAAGCGATATCGGGGTCACACAAGGTTTTCCACTGTCTCCCACCCTCTTTGGGTTATATATCGACAAACTTGAAGAGTGGCTAAATTCGCAAGGGGGTGGCGGGATACATTTGGGCAATTTTGTTATAAGGCTTATTTTGTATGCAGATGACCTTATTCTAATTGCTAATTCTGCTCTTGGTTTGCAAGAGCACTTACTTTTGCTTGAGCATTTTTATATAAATGAGGGGATGCAAGTCAATATCATCAAAACGAAATTAGTGGTTTTCTATAGCAAAAGAAATCATAACCAACATAAGTTCTACTTTGAGGGCAACATTCTCGAAGAATTTGCAGATTACAAATAACTCAGAATGGACTTCAACAGAAATCTAAGTTGGGGTGGATGTATTAAGAAGAGAACTTTGGGGGGTTGGAAATAATTTTATGCTCTTCAAAATAGGTGTAGAGAGGTAGAGTTATGGGATTGGAAAACTACTCTAACTCTTTTTGGGCTACTAGTGATTCTGGTGATTATCTACGGCTGTGAACTGTGGGCTAGTAGTATATCCGACAGATAGTGGAAACAAATTGAGAAAATTCAGAAGCGTTTTATCACAAACAATTTCAAAATCAAAAGTGCAGTTCTGTATGATATCTTGTTAAGTGAAATAGGGGCAGCTCCTATTGAAGCAATGGCTATGATACGAGTCAGAAGGTATTTAAAAAAAATGAGCAAGTGGAAGAGGGAAGATGGCCTAAGGTTTTCTTTAATGACATATTGTGCACAAGAAATAAAACTTGGATGTGACAAAATAACAAATCGTTTAGAAAACGGGGCATTTGCTTGAGTATGTGTCCCACAAGCAGTAAAGATATAAAAGCTTTTGTTATGGATAAGTTTCAAAAATGTACTTAGGAGGAGTTAGGGAAAAAAATTATTATATTGAAGATTTTAATCCCTCTCATAATCATCAACAAAAAGCATACATAGGGGCCAATATTTCTTGGAGAGCCAAAATTCTTATCGCACAATTAAGGACTAATTCGCATCAACTCCATTGTGAAATAGGGCACTAGAAAAGGCCAAAAGAAGTATGGGAGGAAAGAGTATATATTTTCTACTCTTCCGGAAAAGTGGAAAAAGAAAATCATTTCATTTTAGAATGTGAGGCCTTCAAAGACAGCATAGAAAGGTATGCAGATATTTTGGCAGCTAGCTCCTGAGATATTATATTCAGCAAGGGCTTTGTTGAGAAGTTGATCGAACTTATTGTGAAACTGCACAGGAAAAGGGCAGATTACAAGAGCTAGATGGAGGAGCAACCTGTCCCATAAGCTATATTTAGCCTTGTGAACGTTAAAATATCTTCTTCTTCTTCTTCTACACTAAAAAAATCTTCAAACCAGGCAGAGCCTTCCTACTAAGGGCAGCTAGTTGTTTCCACCTTGAGCTCCACCTCCCCTGAGCTATTTACACTGCTTTCCCTCTTCGAGCACCAAGAACCATGACGAAATTTAGAGCTTGCATGATTAAGTATGCATGGGGTAGTCATGCCACCCCTTGATAACTCCTTGTCATTTTATCCATGTGGAATGTACGATCCCCCATGCAATTATTGTCTTGAAAAATCACCCCATCGAATAATATTAAATATATAATTTTTATTTTTATTTACATATTTAATATTCATGTTATTGTATATATAAAATTTTCAATTTTATAAAATTTAAAATAATATATTTTTGAAATTTAAGAGTGGTAATAGAATTTTTTTAATTTCCATATGTAGATATTAAGATAATTCAAATATGAAAATAAAGGGAAAAACTATAAAATATAATTTTTTTATTACTCAACATATATTTAGATAGATTTAATATTTAAAAAATATCTTAAAATATATTTTTAATTATTTCAGATAGTAAGATTTTTGTAATTCAGTTTTAAGATTTTTGTAATGCAATTTATGTTGGGAAATTTATTTCAAATCAATCATAGAGGTGCAATTATATGTAATTATATAATTTTAACAATTAATTTTTCTTTAAGAAATTGAACTAAGTTTTAAGTCGAGTTAATTAAAAAACATAATTTTTTTTTTTTATAAATAAAATCACATATTTAAATTATCCAAACATCATATAACATGTAAACTTTAATGAATTCATGTGAAAACATTGTATACTAACTCGTACTAATAACCAACATAAAAATAAGCAAAAACTATGAATTATTTAAGTACCATTATCTAAATATTAACATCAAACTATAATTCAAAACATTCTAACCATCAATTTCATTTACAAGGAAGACCTCCTTCTAAAACTAGAGAACAAGCTCAATCCCTCCACAGTCCCTCATCCTTTTGCAGTGTTCCCCTACGCAGTGCATTCCCTCTCTGCTGTTGGGCTCTTGCTCCACGCTTTCTCCTCCCCCTGCTGGCCTTCTGCTCTGCGCATATCCCTCCCCTCCATCGAGTTCCCTCCCCTAGTATTCCCACCGGTCTCTTCTCTCCTCCATCTTCGCATTATGGCTCGCAACGAAGATTGTTTTCATTGTGCAGATCTCCAGGCCGAGTTGGAGAAAATCCGCGCTCAACAAAAATTCCTTGATGAAAAACAACAAGCTGATGTCAAACTCTTCCTGCACAGGGTAACGTCATTACAACAGCAGTTCAATTATCTCTCCAATCGCTACGCCCATGCAGAAGAATCTGTCCAAATTCTCAAATATATCCTTGAGAAACGCTTAGCCCCAAGCTCCAACTCCAAAAATGTGAGAACTGCTGGTACCGAGGACAACACGGATGCTTCAACTAGGCGCCCAATAAGCATCGACTGATTTTATCTTTTCTTCTTCTTAGCATGGCTTTTAAGTTTGTTCTACTTCTTTCTCAATTTTTCTGAATTTACTTGTTATCTATATTTCAGTATTTTCTGAACAATAGACACAAGGAAGACGTAGCATTTTGTGGCAGCTACCTTCTCTGTTGCTCCTCAGAAACTCTTGCATGTAACAAGGAATATTTTCCTCTTCTTTTTGGAATATAAATTAGCAGCTGATATTGTTTAAAAAAAAAAAAAAAACTAGAGAACAAGCTCACTTGTTGGACCTTTAGAGTCCTCAATCTATATAACATACTCATCCTTCTCAAATATTTCCTCCAAGAATTCCTTTATATCGTATATCCGCTCTTGCAGCTCCTAAAGTCATCCTCCACAAAATTGGATCCATCCAAAGATCCTTCCTACGGGGAGGGGATAAACAAGAGAAGAAATGGGCATTGGTTGCATGGGAAAAATTATGCAAACCAAAATCAGCATGATAGCTAAAGCTTAGAGATCCATAAATCTTGAGCCAAGCAATGAGAGAAAAAACTTGGTGGAGATGGATTAAAAATCCCAAATCTTTTGGAGAAAAATTTTGAAAAAAAATATGCCCCTAATAGTGAAAAAAATCAAATTATATAAAGATTGCAGGGAAAATTAAAAGGCTCTACCTATGAAACCAATCCTAGAACAACGATCAAATCATATAGGATTGCAGCTTCTGGAAAATCCGCAGTAGAAAACCTTGCACTATTTTTGGAAGACTCCTCGCAACAATGACCAAATCTGGAATAAAAACAAGACATAATAAACATCAAAGTCGAGTTGCAGCAATAAGGAAAAAATATAGCCGAATATTAGAACCAACTAGCGAAACAAACTCAATGGATGCAATGGGAAAAAAGCATACAAGTGCTCCCCAACAATGACATGGATTCACATCAAGCATTGGAAAAGGAATTTCTACTTAGAAAATTTAAAATTATCAATGATGATGGCATTATAAGATGGAGGAAAAATCATGAAGGAAGTTTCAATCTCAAAAAGGCATGCAACAAACTTGTAGGTACATTAAATAAAATGAGGAAAACAAATGGAAGAAATTATGGAAAGCGCAATTATGTCCCAAAATAACAATATTCATATGGATTCTATTAAAAAATAAAGCTATAACGTGGGACAAAATCCAAAAAAGAGGCTTTGAAGGTCTATCACAATGCCATCTATGTTGATCTAATATAGAAATAGTGGAAAATATATTCAATAAATACTTATTTTCATAAAAAATATGGGGATATGATGACTATCATCTTCAAGAAAAATGAAAAAAACAGAACTAGCATAAAATCCACGCTTGAAGAATGGAGACCTGGACCATTCAAGAAAAATATTATCAACAGAGCATGGAAGCTTTTCCCAAGCTTCATAGTTTGGGAAATACTGAAAGAATGAAATAAAATAATATTCAAAAATAAAAAATAAAAACTAAACCAAGTTTGGCAAACAATTATCAAGAAATTCAAAAAACAAGTCTAGTCTCCTCGTTGATCACTCAAGGTTGGGAATGTTAGGTAGGAGAAAAATCTATGTTCATACTCTTGGGATTTCACTATTCAATTACACCAAACCAACCCCACATTATCCCCATTTCCAATTAATCCCGAACCAATGGCAACCCCCACGTCATGGATTCATCAAATTAAACTTTGATGGTGCCTTTAAAGGAAAATCTTGGGCCAGACAACTATGGAGGAGTCTTTCAAAATGAGCAGGGTAAAATACAACATGTATATTCTAGATCCCTTGGCCACGATGCCAACAATGTTGTAGAACTATATGGTTTTGATCAAGGTATAATAATAGCCAATAGGCTAAACATAGAAAAAATCATATTAGAAGGGAACTCTAAAAAAAATTATCAACATGATCAAGAAAATACAAAATGGCTCCATCCCGGCCAAAGTAAAAAACAACTAGAGACTACTAGCTAGCCTAGAAAACATATCTGAGCAAACCAAAAAATTCAATGTAATCATTCCCCAACATTTCCTAAGAAGTGGAAATAAACTGTCATACAAGTTCTAGCAAATGCAGGAGTTGACTACAAAATTGAGGTTTTGGACTCAAACTAGACACAACTAACTTCATAACAACTAAAAGTAACCTACAGTGAAATAGTGAAGCAAGACTTCAAATCCCACTGGGGGTGCCCATCTACCACGCCTCACAACACACGTGATGATGATACCATGGCATAATGGAAGAAAGCATGTTTCCTCCACCTGGCTTCCTACATGGCTACCATATCGTCGTGTAGGATGAAATGAAATTGGAAACCTAATGTTTATAACACCAGCACATATTATAAGCATGTCAGAAAATGGGAAGGTGTGAAGGTGTAATTTTTTTCACATTCGAGGACATGGGGAATCAATCATGGATGAATATAGGCTGAAGAAGTCCCATCATGCAAAGAAATGGAGAGAAGATGAGAGCTCGATGAGCAAGAAGCACTTTGAGCCATTTATAATGAACTAGCCATGGCAGGAAGAAATCAAGCTTAGGGACTCTATCTTGATAGTGTTATTTCATGGAGTATTTGAGGAAAGAGACTTTGATCATTCTCATCCATCTCAACAGCTCCAAGATCCTATCACTTACGTGTGTCACTCCTCACCGCAGGACCTTCTCTCTCAGGGTTGGATTTCTTATGCTTTTCCATAAAATTCTATCTTGATTTTGCATCATATTCTATTTGTTCCTCTATCTTATGTGAGCTCCTTTATCTTTTGGATTTCTCTCCCTCTCTTAGGGCATGTGTATCTAGAAGGTTACATTTTTCTTGTATCTCATTGAATTCACCTCTATTCGTCTAATTTTTCCCTTTTGATCACTAGTGTTCTCTTTGGTTCCCCCTCATAACCAAACCCATCATTTAATACTCAACTCCTCTTTTCTGGCTTCTCCTTCCTTCACCTAGTCCTAATATGTTTCTCCATGCTCAACTTTTACTTTATTGTCCTGTCTCTCCCACGTATGTCCTATGTATTGATTCCTCCGACCGTGGTATGGCCAAGAATCATCTTGTTGGGCCCTCTCGTCGTGGCAAGATGGGAGAACCCGGGCCTCCTCCTTCCCTGATCCCCCCCCCCCCCCCACCAACTCTTTGAGGCCTTCAAACATAATCCTCTTTCAAGTGACCATGGAAAGATACAAGGATATCATCCATAAATTTATCCAAAGAGAAATTTATAATGTAGAGGAGAAATTCAAACAAGCCTGAAAGTTCATCCCAAAAACACACATGGACTGGGAAACCAGAGAATGAATACTTGATGTAGGAAAATGCACCAAAACTGGAGCTTTTTCTTATATGTAGACTATCAACCTATACTGGCACACAAAAATTGCAATGGGAAGAGTCCTCACAGATAGGGATAAGACTCAACAGGAAATTATCATTTGTATGGCCGAGCCTATGGAAAACATGGACACAATAAATAAGAAATTTTCACTCTTAACTAAGAGAATCACATGCACACACCCCTCAACATCAGACACTGACGGTGAACCCCAACCGCCATATCAGGAAAATAATATGGATGAATGATAAGTTGCATGGAACATACTCATGCTCATAGTATAATTTCCAACAGTGCAACAATGTCTTTTAGTTTATGCAATATCTTCTATGCAATTTTTTTACTCTTTTTACCTTGTTAATTCAGAATATCATGAACAATAGGAACAATCTTAAATTTGTGTTTATTATGTTGGTCTAATTTTCCTGGTACAAGACTAATAGAAACAATCATTATTGTAAATTTATGTTTTTAGTAGTAAAATAAATTCTTGAATCTTAAAAAAAACCATTTAAAAAAAAAAATATAAAATTCTACAAATTATATTCAAACAAAGTTGATGATAAAATGTATTATCTATCAATAATTAAATAACTTTATATAATAATAATAATAATAAATCTTATTTTAAAAAAATAATTGTGTCATACATTAAATTGGTGTCTATGATTTTATGTTTATGAAATCTTTTTTAAGAAAATATTTTATTATTAAAAATCAAAGAGATGCATATATCCTATACCTTTTTAAATTGAAATCTATAATTTTTTTTATGAGAATCTTAATTATTAAGCATACTTCATCCTTAAAAAATACTGCAACACAACCTATTAATATTAAAGATTATCTGGTAAATGGCAACAAATTATAACTTCGTTTAAAAAAAACAAAAAAAACATCAACTAAATATAAATTTATTAGAAAAAATATTAAAGATTCATTCCAAAATTCTTAGTAACCCTTAAAAAAATCATTTATCGATGAAATTTAAAATACTTTTCATTAGATCTTGGGATATGTTATAGGTCAATTTTCTTTCCTACTTGAGATAGTAAATATACTAATTACAACGTGATAATAATTTCTCCGAGTGTGTTGTTCCATTCATATCTCAAGTAGTAAATAGTTAAAAATATCTATATAGAATAAATATTTCAACATAAGTAAACTGTTAGAAATATCTTTAAAATAAACGAAAGTATAAATAGATAATTCTTCATTCAATAATGTGAATCCTAACTCATATGTCAACCTACCTAAATTATTCAAAATAGATCAATAACTTATTGTCATCAAAATTCAGTATTCAAATATAAATACGATAATGTTAAAGATATACAAATATAAATTTAAATATAAAATGAAAACATTTTCAAATACCTTTAAAATATACTAAAATATAAATAGATAATTATTCACTCAATAAAGTGGATCCTAATTCATATGTCAACCTAAGTAAATTATTCAAAATATCTCAATAACTTATTGTCATCAAATTTCATTATTCAAATACATATAAATATGATGATGTTAGAGATATAAAATGAAAACACTTTCAAATATGAATTCACTAATCTTAACCATCAGGGTGACTCTTGTAAGTCTAATGTATATGGAACTTAAACATTGTACATGGTGATACTAAACTAGAATATGTTAGAGATATACAAACTTAAATATAAAATGAAAACACTTTCAAATATGAATTCACTAATCTTAACTATCAAGGTAAACACTTTCAAATATGAATTTACTAATCTTAACTATCAAGGTGACTCTTGTAAGTCCAATGTATATGTAACTTAAACATTGTACATGGTGATACTAAACAAGTAGCATTGAGGACACAATTGTGTGTGATGACTTTGGATTGGTGTGTTGGGTTTGGTTTGTATGTTGATTTCCATATCAATAAATTCATAAAGTAATATTTTTCATATGAAAAATAAATTTTTAATTTATTGTTGTAATTTTGTAAAAATGTAGATAGATTGTCAAATTAATTTATAACACATTGAAAAAGAAAAATAATAATAATTTAATTTAATTTAAAATAGCAAAAGAATTTATTCAATAATACAATTTTTTTCTATTTATTCTATTCTTTATATAAAAGTAAATATCCATATTATTATTTTTTCTTTTTTAAATAAAAATTATGAAATAAAGTTCATGGAGTTTTGAATAGATGGTGATCAGGTGCTTTGTTAAGGCACTCCTTGATGTGAAGTTGCCGGTTCAATTCTCTGCCTTGATCGGGGTGATATATATTGGACATGATGAAGATGTAGTCCCACCAAGCTTACAAAAAAATATATAAAATAAAAATAACACTACTTTTACAATGAAGAATGAAAAAAAAAAATTATGATCAAGAATACAATATAAAACAATATTTAAATCAACATCTAAATATAATAAAATTTTCCAACATTTCATAAATTCTAAATTGCTATTATAATAT
The DNA here is from genome assembly GCA_034641835.2 of Pinus albicaulis. Taxonomy (NCBI): domain Eukaryota; kingdom Viridiplantae; phylum Streptophyta; class Pinopsida; order Pinales; family Pinaceae; genus Pinus; species Pinus albicaulis. Next base: position 80,997,030 of record CM076574.1, on the reverse strand, counting down.
ACTACAATAAAATTTCTTTAAAGTATATGTATATTTTTATCCTAATGGGGTGTTCACAATTTACAAGAGAGGGGTCTTGGGGGCCAAACCTGCCACCTTGCAACCTGATGGCCATTTATGGATAGGGGGCATGGATGACCCCAACATGCATCTACATGTAGCCCACTAGATGACCATTTATGACTATATATACATGCATCTAACATTGCCTTGGGTATTTTGGGTGGAGGCTCAGAGCATAGGAGAGGTCGAGGATTTGACCTCCCTGTTATCATTGTTGGTTCAAATTTCCATGGTTGGAAAAGGGTTGCATGTATGGGAGCCTTATTCTTATACAACGAGGTCTATGGGTTATATGGTGTTAAATAAGAATAGGTGAGAGGGACAGTCTCTTCTATGTGTGGAGTTTGATGTGGCTTCTGGACTTCATTTGTGAAGTTCAGTGGGGGCAAATCATTATCTATTTCAATGAAGTGATTAAGGTTACTTCCTTCTTGTTCTCGATTCATCCTTTGTTTGTTTTCCTTGGTTAATTGAATCTTGTACCTAGTTGTGAGTAAGGGGTTATTGTTTAGCTCAAGATGAGTGAAATTCTGATTATAATTAGTCTTGGGTCTATTACTTTGTCATCTTAGTGGAGAGTAAGAAATCATGGTATGTGGGTGTCTTATTCCATGTTTGGTAGGATAATCCTCATGACAATTCTGGATAACTTGGGTAATGTCCTCTCACCCTCCTGGTATTACTCAGTATCATGAAATTTTTTTAAGTTTAGTTTTCTCAGTGGTCTATGTTTTTGTATTTTGTTAAATTCCTTAGTATTTGTGGGTGTTATATTGTGAGGAACTAGATCATGGAGTACCGAGTGGGGAGTCTGTTGATGGTGCTAGAAATCCGCCGACATAAAGGGGGTCTCCTAGATGTGAAGTCCCAATTATATCTTACTCTGTTTGGAGTAGGAGCCCCATCCGGAGTATCAGCCCGACCACCATAACTCAAGGTTTTCCTTGGCTTCAATGGGTAACATAAGAGATTAACACTTAACCTTTGAAATCGGAAAGTAAGTTGACACTATGAAATGCCAATTGCAATGTGTAAAAGGAGTCCTTCATGAGGGGTAGACAAAAGCGAGTCTCTAGAAGGAAGCAATAGTATTATCCTAAGAGAGGAACATGAGAGCAAGGAAATATTCGTTTATTAACCTCCAAATTAATTCACAAGATAAAAATGATGTAATATTCCGAATTAGCAGTCAGCTAATTGGAATATTAATTTTGATTTATTTTGGAATTTCCTAATGTTGGGCAGAAATAAAGTGGGTAGGGGACCCCCAACTAAAAATTAAGCCAAAGAAAGTATTTTCCTAAATTTTGTAATGGAAAATTGTGTCTCTAGTGGTGGGGTCGAATTGGCCTTAGGTGGTAGTGTAGAAGAGGCACAAAAAGGACAACATGGGATTGGTTAGTGGAAGGTTGAACGTGTTTGGTCAAGGAGAGGCAGGGCAGGTCAAGGAGAGGCAGGGCAGGCCAAGGTGGGACCCAAGGCATACGTTGGGCCTCAATGGATAAAAGGATGAAGGGAAGGCTTATTTGTATTCATTCATTCATTTAGTTATTTTCTGCTTGTCATTTTCACAGAGCATGCTTGAGTTGGAGAGCCAAGCCTCTGCAATGTTGTTTAGCACACAAGATCTTCAAGCGGAGATCTCAACCTCTGCCTTGGGGGACTTCCACCATTTTGTGAGGTAATTTTCTACCAGCAGAATCAAGAGGAAGCATAGCCATTTTTGGACTGCACAGAGGAGGAGCAGACTACGCACTGGATGATGCATTTTAGTGAGGAGTTTGAGTCGAGAGGTTGGAGAGAAGGGGTTTATTTCAGCATTCCAAAGAAATTTTCGAGCAGATTCTTCTAGTGGTTTGATTTCCCCCAGCAGTTCATTGTGCCAAGCCCAAGAGGGACAATTTCTGAAGTCAAAACTAGGACAAACCCTTTCTCGGTTTTTCTAGGTTTATTGAGGAGAGGCCAAGATTAATTTGGCAGAATTTTCAGGGTATAATTAAGAGGGAAAACCACAATCCCAGCTCAGCCAACAGCGAGAGGACCTAGGGGAAAATTAGGTAGAAATTCTAAGGTCGATATTTGGAAAAATACTTCGTGGGTAATTGTGGGTTTCTTGAGAAGAGGTCGTGGTTAAAATCCTGGAATTTTCTAAGCAATATTTCTGGCCCTAGCAACAGATTCAGTGGAGCATCTGCAGCTTTTCTGGGCTAGGCAGCATAGAAACAAAGCCGCACAGAGCCACTTCCAGCAGGATATTTAGCTTGGTTTTGAGTTGTTCTTCAACCTGCTTTGAGCAGGCTCAGGTTCAAGATTTCCAGCGCTACTATTGTACTCATTCCATTCAATTTAATAAAATGGCTCAAAAGTTGTTTTTGGCTCTACTTTACATGTTTTGATGATGTATTTTCTATTGTCGTAGTTTTTACTCTATTTGCACTTTTATTACTATTAATCCCAATTTGGGATATTACAGTGTTATCAAAGCATAATCTTGGCTCAGCCTATGGGAAACCCTTCATTCTATGACAAGACCAGAATATTAAAAGTAAAAAATAAATAAATAAACTAAGCAATCATGGGATCCCAAGAAAGGTTAAACTCAGACGCCATGGCAGTAACCTTGAATGATGTGATTAGGGTGCAAAAAATGATGGTTAATGTGGGAAATAAAATCATTCGTGCAATAATTGGGAATCAGGACCATTCTCAATTATGCAACAAATTTGTTATACCTAGAATGGTGGATAATACATCAAGATGGCAAGACATTATTGCAACCGATGTGGAGTTATTGGCAGCAAATTGGAGGTCATAACAATTATTGGGACATGAAATTCAAGTGTCCCTCTCTTTTTGGAAGTTCTGTGAACTAAGAGACATGCACAAATCAGGGGAAATTTCGTGGAATAATGCAGGGATGGTGAGACCGATTAAGGAAGAAGATGAAAGAGTAGTTGAAGGGGCTATGGTTGGAAAGGAGACGACTAAGCATACACTCGCTGATGAGACACCACCCATTGTTGAGTTATCCATTGATGGGGTATCCAAGGTCCTGATCGAGTTCTCTGATGATAGCAACACATCACAGTTTGATGAGGTGTCGGGAGATAGCTCCACTGTTGTTGAGGAGCTGATAGGTACAAAGGCCTCCAAGTCTATGACAGAATTGTCAGATGACAATCACATATAGTTGACTAGTGAGAATATCTTGCATGTTGTTGTGTTTATGGAGGAGGGTGTGCAATCATACTTTGGGCTATCCCTTGATGAGGCGCTAGGAGATACAGAGGTATTGGACGATGATCACACACAACAATGTTATCAGCTTAAGGCCGACCTTCTAGCTTTGAAAGGGAAGGCCACATCAATACGAGAGGCTATTTTGTTGCAGAACGAGGAACTGGAGGGCATGAGAGTGGTTTGTGTCGAGTCAGTGGTCAAGTTGGCCCACATTCGGGAATGGTTGGATTCCCTAATGGTACATCTAGAGGACACATTAGAGTGTCATAGAAGCCCCCTTCAAGCATACATAGACGGGGCTAGTAGCACTGTTGGGTCACCTCTTCCCATTGGAGAGAGAGAGAGAGACAAAGCCACCTAGTCAGATTTCATATGTTGACCTGGATAGTGGGATGAGACAATCAGAGATGCATAGGGTGCAACATACACATGTTGAGGATGGATGGTGAGATATTTTGAGTTGGCACTCGGTGGAGTGGATTATGGAGATGGTGGTGGACCCGATTGTACTTCAACAGGAGTTTCCAGGCGCTGGGAATATAGGAACCCAGACTGTCATTAGGCTCTGGGTGGGACTACCTATCGTTTCATAGGCAGGCTGGTTGACTATGTATTGAAGGGCACAGTTGGCTTAGAAGTTGAGCGTGCACATTCACTAGGGGAGTTTCGGTCAACTCCAGTGTCCAACCGGTTTATGGGAATATTCCTTGGGTTCTCCTGGTACGACATTTGTATGCAGCATCACAGGGTGATCAACATACTTTGGCAGGAGCTTGTCAGAGGAGGTGGTATTAGCAAGCCACTAGCCGGTGCCTTGTATGGATCCAAGGATTCTTCACCTTTGTGTGGGGCACATAGGTCGCAGCGGAGTAGAGCAGTGGTGGCATCACTACTGACACATAGGGAGATTCACTTCTTGGACCCCTCAGGGAGGGTTTGGAGTGATGATCCATCCATCAACGGGTGTAGTGATGCGATGGTGGAGGTGATGATACCGATTGGGGGTGGTCCAACATGTAGAGACACAACTCTAGGCCATCACATCTAAGGATGTGTGGGAGCATCTAACATTGAGCAGTGGAATACCAATAGACATGGAGGGGCATGGTGGTGTACCGTAGTGTGTGGAACTGCATTGTGGAGTAGAATTGTCTTACATCACATTTAGTACACGTGAGGAGTGACTGGTTCCTTTAAACAGATAGGGCATAGGACGATACAGGGTGGTACAACAGTAGTTGGGGTATGCTGCAGTGTTCAGTGGCATGCCGAGGAGTACATGGATGATCGATGGTATGCAGGGGTGTATGGTGCTGCATAGCATGGTCTTAGAGTATTGCATCCAGGGAGACTCATGGATGGAGACACTAGGCATACCTTTGGGGGTAGTTCACCCAGGATCGACGGGAGGACATATGAGTGATACTTGATGGCATCAGTGGGGACTCACATGCCTAACCCTATTTTACATCACTCACGGGCACAATCAATTTTGTTGTTGTCCTTTGGCACTCTCGGAATGAGCAGTGGGGTACTCAAAGCTCACCCAAGATATTTAGATGACACTCACCACACTCGGGAAGAGACTTCTCAGCCATGGAATTAGGTCGGTGTGTTAGGTGACAACCATAGGTTGGGGAATGAGATGATCATCTGCAGGGGTGGCATATCAGTCATCAATGAGCCTATGCCTGGGGAGTGGGTCATGAGGTAGAAATGCGTCACTTTTTTCTCAGGGCATGTCGAGACCATGCATGAGCAGAGGATATTGGGTACAATCGAGGTAGCATCCTACTATGTGTCTGGGCTCCAGACAATGTATCGGCGCATTATTGAGAGGGTGGATGGAAAACCTAGTGGAGATGGTTAGTAGGAACAGGAGGGATCCACATACCTTGAGTCAATTGTGAGTATCAGATATCCATCTATTGGTTGCATTTAGGGGGTGGCTATTTATCACATGTGGCTTCCAACAATCATCGGTACTACATAGTGGTAGGCACAGGGCAGTTTAGCATGCATCATATTTTCCCATGATATATGGGCCCTATATATTGGTCACATGCATGGACTAGAGATCAGGCACAGAGGGATTCATGCACTTGTCAGAGCTACGATGCAGCAGGTTCGACTATGGGAGGTAGAGATTCAGCTGATTGATAAACCATTATGTCTCATGATGGTCAGAGCCAGGACAAAGATTGATATAGCTCATTATTGGGTTGGCACATGGGGGTACTTAGAGGCCTACATCAAGTGGAGAGGTCGACTTTCTCTATTACTGCATCGGATCAGAGTTAGATTTGGAGGGGTAGATATTGGCATCAAGGTGATGCCTGAGAAAGATGAACTTGGCTCTCACCAACCTTCCACCACTAGACCTTAGGAGAGGAGGATCCGATATACATACGGTGGGGAGTATGCCATAATCAGAGTTTCACAGCATCAGCATGGTGGCACCACTCTGAGTTTGGCAGGGGGCTTGATCATCACCTCTCTTTACATCTCAATACCACTTAGGGATGAGCTAGGCTACCATAGGGGGAGATCATTCAGATCTACCATTGGTATTTAGTGATTCCCCATTTGCGTGGGTAACCTCAGTAGCTTGGTAGGTAGGCCAAAAACATGATATACGAAGACACTCACGGGAGAAAGGCACTATCCCTTCAGGGATTAGGTGGTATCTTCGAGGGTCTACTCTTGGAGTGCATGGGATGGACTACTTGGTAGGGAAAATTCATGAGGAGTGAGGCACAGTGCCATATCATCATGATTCCCTACTCACTGATGGTGTGCATAGGGCTTTTGTTAGTTATGCCTGGCAGGATGGTGAGTGGAGCAGGGGGATCTTCATGTTGGACATGATGGCTTGGGATCCTGGTATTGAGGGATCCCTTCATATCAGGGTGATGCAGAGATCAGGGATGATTTAGTGACGTATCTGGGACGCTGTAAAATTTTTCAGTGAGCATGGGGGAGCATCAGCTAGAGAGGATGCTTGTTTAGGCATTTCTTGAGGAAAACCATTTTTTGGCGAGGAGGACTGTAATATTCCAAATTAGCAGTCAGTTAATTGGAATATTAATTTTGATTTATTTTGGCATTTCCTAACATTGGGCAGAAATAACGTGGGTAGGGGACCCAAAACTAATAATTAATCCAAATAAAGTATTTTCCTGAAGTCCCTAAGGGAAAATTGCAGCTCTAGTGGTGGGGTCAAATTGGCCTTAGGTGGCAGTGTAGAAGAGGCACAAAAATGACAATGTGGGATTGGCTAGAGGAAGGCAGCACGTGATTGGTCAAGGAAAGGCGGCGTAGGCCAAAGTGGGACCCAAGGAATACGTTGGGCCTCAATGGATAAAAGGAGGAAGGGAAGGCTCATTTTTATTCATTCATTCATTCCACTATTTTCTTCTTGTCATTTTGACAGAGCACGCTTGAGCCAGAGAGCCACGTTTGCAGTGTTGTTTAGCACACGAGATTTGCAAGAGAAGATCTCAACCTCTACCGTGGGGGACTTCGAGTGTCTGCTCAGGAGAGGATTTCCACCCTTTTGTGAGGTAATTTTCTACCAGCAACATCAATAGGAAGCGTTTCCATTTCTGGACTGCGTAGAGGAGGAGCAGACTGCGTAGTGGAGGACATAATGTAGTGAGGAGTTTGAGTCGGGAGGTTGGATAGAAGGTAATTCTCCTCAGGATATTTGGAGGGGAGGATATCCACCTCCTACCAAGGTTTATTACAGCATTCTAGAGACACTTCCGAGAATATTCTTCCAGTGGTTCGATTTCCCCCGATAGTTCATTATGTCAAGCCCAAGAGGGCCAATTTCCGAAGTCAAAACTAGGACAAACCCTTTATGGGTTTTTTCTGGGTTTATTGAGGAGAGACCAATTTTAATTTTGCACTATTTTCTGGGTAGAATTAAGAGTGAAAACCAGGATCCCAACTCAGCTAGTAGCTAGAGGAGCCAGGGGAAAATTAGGCAGAAATTCTGAGGTCGATATTTTGCAAAATCCTTCGTGGGTTATTGTGGGTTTCTTGAGCAGAGGTCATGGTTAAAAGCCTATAATTTTCTAAGAAATAATTTCAGCTCTAGTAAAAGATTCAGTGGAGTAGCAGTAGCATTTCTAGGCTAGGCAGCGAAGAAACAGAGCCACATAGAGCCACTTCCAGCAGGAGATTTAGCTTAGGTTTGAGTTGTTCTTCAGCCTGCTTTGAGCAGGCCCATGTGCAAGGTTTCCAACACCACTATTGTACTCATTCCATTCAATTTAATAAAATGGCACAACAGTTGTTTTTGGCTCCATTTTACAACTTTTGATGATGTATTTTCTATTGTCGTAGTTTTTACTTTATTTACACTTTTATTACTGTTAATCCCAATTTGGGATACCACAAACGATCATTACAACAAATATAACACATATTCAACAAGGTAAGTACCAAAGCCAATGAAGTAGTTCAATTTCCTTAGTACATATGAACATAACATATTCTGCAAAGAACTAAAGAATAATATTACAACATTCACGATACATGCGATAAAATGTGTTGGCTCAATGAGCTTCAATTATTAGGTGAAAGATATAAGTACACAGTTACAATGGTGATACACTAGCTCGAGTAGTGGAGTATTAAGTCACTTATTGCTTCTCCAAGGAATTATCTTCTCTCCTACGTCAAGCTAGAGAAGCCAAGGATGGCTCTCCAAATCCTAAGCCTCCAAAAGCCTTTTGCTTGAGTTATGTGGTTGTATTTATAATATGAAGAATGACCTTTCATATTGTGATGACTCTTGAACTACCCTCATGACTCTTGGACTTATAAATTACCTTTGAACTTCTATTTGACTAATTTATCCACATGTTAATTTTCATTTTCCACATATCACTTTTGGAATTCCAACTCTTTTACATTTTTTCATTTTCTTTGAAAATACATAATTACATTCCACATCATGTGGCAAGACACATGGACACATATGACATTGTGATGACACTTTTACAGGTCACAACTTGACAAAGATGACATTGAGATCCATGATGATGTGCTAATTCCAAGTTGCTCTTCTTGTTGCTTTGTCTTCAATATTCATGAAAGATCTAATTTTTTCTTCATCTCCACCCTTCAAAGGTCTTGGATCATCATCGGATCTTTCTGAGTTATCATGCAATGCCTTCATTATATCGTGGTCCAATATCTGTTTCATGTCTTCATGATGGTCCTTCTTATTTTCCAGTTCTTCTTTGTTCTTTCTCCTTGACAACTTCCTTGAGAATCACCTTATGATGTTAAGATGGTATTCCTTCCAACGAAGATCACTCATGACAAGGCAAGATCAATATTGTAATCATCTATTATATCCTTACCTTGCTCATGGAAGAAGTTGCTTGTGATAGGCCTGTGAAAGGACTGAGAAGGAAGGGATTGATGAGGATGGTGTTGTTGAGCTCAACAATGGTAAAGGAAGACACCACTATTCACTAAAACTACACCATGCGCTATAAGGAGGGGCTCTTCAAGGTCGAACATAGTGGTAAAGTACGAGGAAAAGAGGTGAGGGGCTTGTTGACTAGAACTACACTTTGTGCTAGGCTCAAGGGAAGAGAAGGTAGTGACAATGCAAGTGGGCTTAAAAATAAGCAAGAGATGACTCCATTATTCACTTAAACTACGCAATGCACTGAGGAGGAAAGGTAGGAAAAGTATTGGGTGCAAAGAGGGATCATAGTCAACATTGGGAGCAAGACTAAGCCTTGTTACTGTGCCATGTCTCAGGCTTAATAGAAGGAATTTATGTCAGCACAATTTAGCTCAATAGTGGTTGATTTTCCATTAGGAATGCACTTTGTACCCTATGCTAGCGCAATTTTATTCTAGAGGGGTCGTCTGTGACAGGAGATTGTGTAGTTCACCGAGGTAGGTAGTAGAAGGTAAGCCACTTTTCCTAGGAGGGTTCTCACTGCATTGTGAGGGGAGGGGTTCCTTTGCATTGCATATTTTTCTTTTGCAAGGAGATGGAAGAGGTTCTTGTTATCATCTAGAAGTTCTCTATACTCTATGCATGGAATAGGTGATCAAAAATTGGTACAGTGAGTCAAAAAAAGCAAGAAGGTTTAGGTGACTATGCTTTGAAGGTTCTCAACCTGTAATCGAAGGAGCTTGCCTTAAGAGAGGCTTAATGCACAACTCTAGGAGGAAAAGGTATCATAAATGGGGCTCATGACTAGGGTCTGCTCATCACCTAACAAAAGGGTTCATGTATTCACAACTTGCACTAGGCAGGAGGACAAAGAAGAGCCCCAAAATGGCTAAGTGTGGGAAATAAAGTTACCAACCAAACGAGAACTATTTCCTCAAAATGAGAAATGCAGCCAAAAAACCCCAAAAAAATGAAAAACAACCCGAAAACAAAAAGTGTTGATGCTACATTATCAATTTTTTCTTTCTTCTTTTTTCGGGGTAAATTTTCAACATTTTTTAAAAATGATAGAAATAGCCGAAAACAAAAAGTGTTGATGCTACATTATCACTTTTTTCTTTCTTCTTTTTTCGGGGTAAATTTTCAACATTTTTTAAAAATGATAGTAATATCCAATAAAAGCCAATTTTTTGGTGCAAAAAGCATCTTGAAAATGAAAAGTGTTGATGTTGGAATAACGTCTTTTTTTTCGGGGTAAATTTTCAACATTTTTTAGCAACGACGTTAAAGATAAAATATCATGACTTCAAAAAACCTTAAAATTCGAACAATTTTCAGGGACGAAATTAAAGATAAAATATCATGTCTCTTAAAATTCCAACAATTTTCAACCATAATGTTAAAGATAAAATACTTATAACTATTTTCAACCATAGCATTAAAGTTAAAATATCTTGACTTAAAAAAACCTTAAAATTTTGACAATTTTTCAACCATGGAATTAAAACCAAATATCATGACTAGAAAAAACCTTAAGTTTTCAATATATTTCAACCATGGCATTATGGAAAAATTATGACTATTTTGTTTTTTAAATGAACGCCTCAATGAAATACCAAGAGTAATTTCTTTTTAAATCCTAAAAGTATAGCTATTTTAAAATCTTAGCCTAAGGGAACTTGACACATTGCAATGGAAATTTTAAAAATCAGCCATCAAATTGACATGCAATATAGGCGAACTCGACCTATTGCAATGAAAACTTAAAAATCAACCATTAGATTAACACACTATGAGGGAAGACTTGATTTATTATAATGAAAACTTTAAAATAAACTATCAAATTGACACATAATAGGGTCGGGTTGCTAGTTGACGATCGACATAGAGCCTGCAAAAAAAAAAAAAATATTAAATAAATAGACAAATACATAAAATACAAAATACAAAATAGAACAAAATTAAAAAATTGAAAAAAATTAAAAGTAAAACAAGAAAAACAAAAAGTTAAAAAAATAATAATTAATAAATAAATAAATAAACATATTAAAAAGATAAAAAATAACAACAAAAAAAATAAAACATAAAAACATATCTTCTCGATAAATCACAAATTAGTTTTCGAGGTCGATGTGTTTTGAATTAGTTATTACGGTTCATCATCAGAGATAAAAACACAAAAAAAAATTAAGCATAAAAAAAAGAAAACATATCTTCTCGATAAATCACAAATTAGTTTTCGAGGTCGATGTGTTTTGAATTAGTTATTACAGTTCATCATAGATAAAAACACAAAAAAAAATTAAGCATAAAAAAAAAGTTAACAAAAAAAAGTTTAAAAACAAAAAAAACAAATAAAAAATTAAAAATAAAAAATAAAATTAAATATAAAAAAATTAAAAAATATAAAAAAAACAAAAGGTTAAAAACAAAAACATAATTTAAAGAAAAAATTTAAAAATTTAACAATTAAAAAAACAAAAAATCAATAAGTAAAAACAAATTGGATATATATATATATATATATATATATATATATATATATATATATATATATATATATATATATCAAAAAATAATAATAATAACTAATAAAAAAGTTTAAGAATAAAAAATATATATTAAAAAGACATTAAAATTTAAAACAAAATTAACCAAAAACATTTAGAAGGAATAAATTTAAATAGTTAAAATTTAAAATTGAAAGAAAAAAATATATGGTTTAGAAAAATTAAACAAAAACATTATAATAAAAAAATAATGATTAAAATTTTAGAAGAATTATAATTAAAAAATCTTATAAAAAAACAATTAAATAATAAACAAAATTAAAATTTTAATAATAAATTAATTAAAATTTTATAATTTTTATAATTAAAAAATATAAATAAAATTATTATCTTTTTAAATAATTAAAATTTTTATAATTAAACACTAAAAAATAATTAAAAAATTAAAAAATTTAAATTAAATTAAATTAAAGAAAAAATATTAAAAAAAATGCGACCATCAACCCTCGCGTGGTCGACGGTCAATTCCATGAATCAACCCTTAGCCAGGCAATGGTGTGAATATCGTTTTTTTTTTTAACAACATTTATTTTATTATTATTATTTTTTTTTTATTTTTTTTTAGATTTAAATTTTTGGGTTTATTTTTCAATTTTTAAATTTTTTTTTTTTTTAAGATTTTAATTATATATATATATATATATATATATATATATATATATATATATATAAAGGTCCCTTTTGAGTTGAGAGTTACTACTATAAGGTTATACAAGAATGTAATTATCAAGTTTAAGAGCAATGAGGGGTGGTCGAAATATATTAAGTGTAATATCTGAGTTAAACAAGGTTTCCCCCTCTCCCCTACCCTATTTGGCATTTACATCTACAAGCTAGAAGGTTGTTTAGAGGAAGCGGGTTGTGCTGGCACAATCTGAGCTGGAATAGTTATCATCCTTCTTCTCTATGCTGACGATATTTTTCTTGTGGCAAGGTGCCCTTCTGACCTTGATAAATAGCTTAGACTTCTTAAGAATTTCTACTCTACCATGGGTATGGCTGTTAAAATTGACAAGACAAAAGTTATGATTATCAAATCCAAGAAGGACACTTACACTAATTTTGTGTATGACAATAGCAACTTAGAGGAAGTGTCTTCTTACAAGTACTTAGGAATTGATATTGATCACAAGCTCGACTGGAACTATAGCATTGAGAAAAGGATTAATGGAGGGTGGAAAGCTTATTTTGGTCTTGAAAACAATTGTAAAGAAGCAAACCTTGTGATGTGGGATAAAAAAAAAGCTCCTCTTTGAAACTTTAGTTACTCCTGTTATCTTATATGGATGTGAGGTTTGGGGTTGCAGCATCTCTCGAGAATCATGGAGAAAGATTGAGCAAATCCAGTAGCATTTTATAACGTATAACCTCAAAATTAAAAGCAATACACCCTATCCTATTCTCCTTATAGAAGTGAGTCTTTCCCCTATCAAGAGCCTAGCTATGACTAGGCTCCTGTTGTACAAGCACAAAAACAATAACATGAGAGACCATAGACTTCCTAAGAAAGCTTTAAATTCCAACCAAAACCACCTAAGGCTTAAACGAGGTTGGTATAAAGATACCAGGGCCTAGTTAAACCATTGGGAGATCGATGAAAATGTTGCATTGCAAAATATTAATAACATTAAAAATATTGTTACTTCTAAGTTTAAAGAGAAAATGTGGTGTGATAAAGATTTAGAGGCTAAAATAAAATTAAGATATTATAAGGAGGTCATCAACCGTACTCTAGAAGATCAAAAGTATCTCTCTGTTTTAACTAGCTCAAAGAAAAAAATTAATACAACCAAGATAATAACGAACTCTCATGAGCTCCATAGTGAAACAGGTCGTTGGGCAATTCCTATAACACCGTTGGTGGAAAGGATCTTCCATCTCTGTCAGAATATGAACATTGAGGATGAAAATCACTTCCTTTTAAAGTGACATGTGTTGTCACCCACATTAGATCTCAGTTTCATAATCTTTGTTGCAATACTGACCTTCCTAGCATTTTAACATGTCAAAATTATAGTGACCTCGGGACACTTCTCTCCAAGCTCTTTGAGCATAGGAGTACAATTTTAAAACAAACTAAATAATTCATTTCTTTAGGTCCGATAGACCAAAGTTTGGTCTCAGTGGACGTTAACCATCATCATCATCATCATATTAATGTTATTTATTTATTTTAATTTAATATATTTTTAATCTGTTTTAATGTTAAATCTAAGACTTTTGTGATCCATAATGTAGATAGAAAATCTTTCGGATTAATCACATCATTAGGATTTGGTCATCCTAATGATGTGATTAATCTGAAAGATTTTCTATCTGTTTTTTATTTATATTTTTTTATTTGTTTTCTTTAGTTTTTTTCTTTCTTAAGAATTTTTTTTTAATTGTATTTTTTTTATTTTAAATTTTTATTCTTAAGGGTTTTTTTTTTGTTTAAAATTTTATGTGAATCAATTTATTTGAAAAAAAACAAATTTCATCATCTTTGGATTTAAAATTCATAAAATTTGTTATTTTTTCAACTTTTTTAATTCAACTTTTTTCATAAAAATATTTTATTTAACATGTCGTTTTTAGCGAAAAGGTCTTGAAATACATTTTTTTAATTATATCTATATGCAAAATGTGTATTTTTTTGTCGAGTGTTTGAAATTATTATTTTTTAGTAACAATTATTTTGTGTATTGAAGTATTACCTTTTTTAGAGGTAGTTCACGGACACTGGGTGTCCACTACATCCACGGGAAAATCTAGGCAAATCAACCCAAAGGGATCTACCTATAGGCTAACAAGCAGGGCCTAACACCAAGGGCGTTGAGGAGATTTGACCCCGTGACCTCCTAATTGGCAAACTACTTAGCAACGGGAACTCAACCAATTGAGCTATCTCTTGGGGTTGCATTGATGTATTAATTAATGATATATAAATTTATAAAAAAATCCTAAACTCAAATTATTACTGTTATTCTTTTTCTAAAATTTGCAAAAACTAATTAAAATTTCATTATAAAAACATTTCAAAGAAAAACAAAAAATGCATGTTTGGAAACCCTTAAAAAACAAACATCTTAGGACTAAAAACAAGAAGAGGAATACGAAAAATTGAAAAATGGTTAAATAACCAACGTTCAAAAAAATTATGCATTCTTAGGACATTAAAAAAATTAAAGTGTCAAAAATATGTCTTAAAAAAAAAATTGTTGGTGATTTCAAAATCCGCATGAAAATCACCAACATTTAAAAAAAATTATCCACACTTAATGCATTAGAAAATTTAAAGTGTCAAAAAAAAGCCCTCTAAGATAGGGGGTTGATGTTGCGTCAACACTTTTCAAAATCAACATGAAAATCACTATCAAAAAAAAAATCATGCTTGATACATAAAAAAATTTAAAGTTTCAAAAATATGCTTAAAAAAATGTTTGATCATGCATCAACACTTTTCAAAATCAACATGAAAATTACTAACATTTAAAAAAAAAAATATCATTCTTGATACACAAGAAAATTATAGTATCAAAATTATGCTCCAAAAAGTTCATGTATTCTGAATCAACATTTTTCAATATTAAATGATTTTTTTGTTGCCTCAAAAAAATGGGTAATCTTTAAAGTTCTTGTTTGATCGGTAACTATGTTGTGACAAATAGAGTAAGAAAGGGAAAAGCAACTGAACAGGACTCAAACATGGATCATACACATAAAAACCATTAATACAACCCAGGGGAATGCACAGGACTCATGAGCATCAATCACACTTTGAAACAACAACAAAGTGACACTTGTTTCTAAGTGCGATGGTTGAAATGCCACATTGCGACACTTAGAATACAAGTAGCGACACAAGTGTTGACAATGGCGAGAAAGAGTGCTAAGCTATAGGAATGTGTCTAGCACATATTCTAATGATATAGAGGACCATATAATGAAAAATAGTGCACTAGAGATTCTTCTAGTTATATGCAAAGGTGCGACAAATACAGGAGCGCAAATTATTAGAGTGATACTTGTGACCATAAGAAAACGTGAAAATGACACTTGAAAAAGATAAATAAATTGAACAAGACACATGTCAGAGAAAATTTGACATGAAAATGCCACTTAAAGTAAAGGCAAGAAAAAATTGCAGTGTCAAATGTGAAAGTGACACTTACGTAAGAAAAAGTGCACAAAAGCAACAGTTGAGAAAACACATTGGAATAGAAGTACAATTTCAACCGAAGAAAGAGAGAGACTATCAAGAGATGTGGTGCATTGACTGTCAACATAGGTTGAACATTGTGCAAGCATTATTCTTATGGACTATGTAAGCCTTGTTCTCAAAGAATATGTTATGCCCATCTAGGCTTGTATAGAAATAAGTGCATTTACAAATTCATCAAGGATTCAATATGTGTGAGAAAGTGACTTTGACACTTAGAACCTGAGAAGAATACCTACACACTTAGAAAATATAAATTGATGATTAAGTGACCATGGAATAATAGATCATAAGATCCTCAGTAGGCTCCAAAATTCAAGTGTAGGAAAAATTTTAGAGGGTGTTGGTCGCAGCATCGACACTTGGAGACACACTGGTAGAACTCCATCTTCTCTCTTTAGGTCTTATCTTTAAGTACATGGTCTCAGTATTTCAAGAAGCATTGATTTTCTATGTATTACCCTGCCCTTTCCACTTATCTTGGTTAAAGGTATAGTCTCTTCTTTTCCTTTCTCAGCTTCAAACACATCCATAAGACTAGTAATACCTCAATTGTTTCAATAGGGGAGAAGGATAATAAGTGTAATGATGCTTTGATAATAAGAGTTAAGCACATTCGTCGGTGTTTCTCCACTACTAGCAAGCATGTTCAGTATCCTGGTGAAGTCACCCCAAGGAAACACAAGCACCGCTTCACTACCATCAGGCTTGTTTAGTACCCTGGAGAAGTTGCTTGCTTCATCTCTCTGTGCAAGAATCCTTTATCTTCTTCACTTTTTATTTAATTTTCTTAAAGGTATACTTGAAGAATTTATTGAACATTTTTAAAACGAGTGGAAGAGGGATCCCATCTTATTTAATTTTCAAGATAGGTTTCTCCTTGATCAAGGGATTTGAAAGATAATTGAAGTTAATATTCTCACTTTAAAGTTTTTCTCCTTTCCATTCCCTACTCAATTGAGACGATAGGTTGAAATACCATTCAGTACAATATTGATTTAGAATGAATATACTAATAAAGATACGAGCTTTGTAGTTTAACCAAAGGATTTCCGTCCAAAATGAGTCATATTTTCCCTTCAAACATCATAGACTTTAAATATATATAAACCCAAGATAGAGAAGAGGATAAAAAATAAGCCAATAATTTTTCATCATCACAGTTCCCTTTTTCAAGTGTTTCCACATTGTCTTTTGAGCCAAAAGGAGCATCTTTCATGCAAAATATTATTGAAAAAACAAAAAATAAAATACTTGACAAAACAAGGAAACAAGATCAAATAAAAAAGAAAAAGTAAGACTAAAATTTAAAACAACATGAATGACATAAAATAAGAAAACAAAACAAATGAATAGACTAGATGGAGAGCAAATGTAGGATGAGTCACTAGAAAATTTGGCCCAATTTCCAACGGCCAATTCGTCACTATTCTGACACATAGTCGTCGCAAGAGAGACAGTTCGAGGATGGGCAAAATGTGGTTTGCCATTACGTCGCAATTCCGATGCACTGACAAAGTGTCGCACTACCAACAATTTTTCCATCGCTTCCAAACAAGCGTCGCTTTTCTGACGTTTCCCAAACCATCGCGCTTTTGACGTTTGTAAACTATCGCAATTCCAATGAAATGTGGTCCGACGTTTTGAACGTCGCTCTTCCGACGTTTGTAAATTGTCGCAATTCCGACGAAATGTGGTCTGACGTTTTGAATGTCGCTCTTGCGACGTTTGTAAACTGTTGCAATTCCGACGAAATGTGGTCCAACGTTTTGGACGTCACTCTTCCGACATTTGTAAATTGTCGCAATTCCGACGAAATGTGGTCCGACGTTTTGGACGTCGCTCTTCCGACGTTTGTAAACTATCGCAATTTCGACGAAATGTGGTCCGACGTTTTGAACGTCGCTCGTCCGACGTTTTTATACTGTCGCTCTTCCAACGTTTTTAAGCTGTCTCAATTCCGACACTTACAAAGCGTCGGTATACCGATGGCGGGTTCAATATAAAAAATAAAAATTTGAAACTTTAAAACAGGATAGTAAATCTCCAATATTTGTTATGAATTGTGGGCGTTCCAATGACCGTGAAATATTAATATAATAAACCACCCCGCAGTGCTTCGAATAAAAACAATCATATAAACATGGCTCTGTATTTCAAAAAACAGGTTTAAAATAGAAACAGGGCAACATTTTTTTTTTCCAATTGTTATGAAGATAATTCAACCGTGAAATATTAATATAATAAACCACCCCGCAGCGCTTCGACTATAAACAATCATTTTTTTTTCACAAGAGAAAAAACGATGTTTTGAATATATTATATGAAGTAAAACAGTCCATGAAGTCATTACATTTTCACATCTGAAGATTGGAACACAAATATCCATCCAGAAAAGTGGAAGTCCCATGCTAGACAATGATAGAAAAATACCCCATGTCACATACAAGGACATGATATAAAACCCAGTAACGGTCCACATGGATATTATCGACAATCTGAGAAAGCATCCAAATATGATTGAGGCATCTATAAGAAAGTGAAATAGCAGTATGTAGAATAGTAAACAAAAGATAGAGTATCGACGTCCATTGTTCCAAATACAAATTGAAGTACCCAAAATCCTTGAACAGAGAAAATGCTAATCATGTGAGGAGTGTGATATGTCCAAAATATAAAAAGACCATCAGACCATATTAATAAACCAGCAACATAGACTCAAAGATCGCTAGTTTTGAAGGCGCAGTGATAACTCCGTCAACACATAAAATAAAGATTGCTAAAGCTGAGCACAGGAAATGTGCGTAGACATGTACCGTTGATATACGCCTCACGTACTGTTGATATACGCTTCACACAAAAAGCATCCATGATAGAGCAAAAATATGTATAAACCAAGGGTCGATTGTATGTTCTGGCTCGCTTGTTCTCGGAAATAAAAACCATTTGCAGAAACCCAGGCTCGCTTGTAAGATCAGGCTCGCTTGATTCCAAAATTGGTAACCATCTATTGCATCCGAGATGTAAGGTTCATGCTTACTTGTTTCCATTAGTAGCCCGCTACAGCATCCACCCTGTTCATAGCAAAAATGTTCCTGTAGATATATAGAGAAAGAGTATAATATGTAGACCATATAAACATGACTCTGTATTTCAAAAATAAATATACCTGGATAGGAACAGGCAACATTTTCAATTTTTTTTTTTCCAATTGTTATGAACATAATTCGACCATGAAATATTAATATAATAAACCACCCGACAAATATTTCGACTATAAATAATCATATAAACATGGCTCTGTATTTCAAAAAACAGGTTTAAAATAGAAACAGGGCAACATTTTTTTTTTTCCAATTGTTATGAACATAATTAGACCGTGAAATATTAATATAATAAACCACCCCGTAGCACTTCGACTATAAAAAATCATATAAACATGGCTCTGTAGTTCAAAAAACAGGTTTATAATAGAAACAGGGCAACCTTTTTTTTTCTAAGTAAAGTTAATCTATTAACAGTGGGAATAAGATTACACCGAAGTCAAAAACATTGCCCAGACTCATGGCAAATTTTTCATCAAAAAATCAAAAAATTAAGAAGACTGCCCTCATATGGGGAAACCAGTCTTGAACATTTATAGAAATCAAAAATATTACAGAGGTCCAGCACAGTAATATAATCTAAAACATGCCTAATTAAGTGGGCCTGCGAAGCAAGAATACCAAATTAACCAAACTACTCCTCCGGTGGTTCCTCGACGATTCGGCACCATCCTTCGAAAGGTCCAGGATCTCCAAGTGCTATCTCCACATTCGCGCCACCGCTCCCCTCCTGAAGGCCCGAATGCTGGCCGGATTTTTCTGAGCTCAGACCCGCCGGACGAGTGCATTGTTCCTCCATTTGGGCCTCCTCACAGAAAACCACGGTGATTGAAGTTATGATTCGTGGGAGGTTCAGAAAGAAATTAAAGGAAAAAAGCGCAGTGCGTGTCGTGGGAGAAGGTGAAGTGGTGGGGAAATGAGGCGCAGGGGAGCCCATACAGTGGCCAGATCCTAGAACCCGACCCCGTCCACTTCTAGTGTTTAGATAGCGACCTGCGTAATAATCACTGGATTGGGAAGACGACTCAGTTGAGGGGCTGGAGGGAGAGCACAGGGGTTGACCTCTAGTGCTTCCCCTATGGAAACACATCCTTTGACGCAAGCGAGGCATGGGTGCAGTCTTAGCAGTGGGCACAAGACGAGACGGAGAAGCAGGATTCCACGAAACCGAGGAAGACAGACACAGACCAGACCGAGATAAATGCAGATATGTACCAAGGTCTAAGCAGTAGTTCAGCGGCCACTTCTCCTTCTCGTCACAGTGAGCAGGTAGTGTAACCCAGCAACCGGCTCGTCTAAAAAACCATAGCGAAACGCCATTTTATCGACCCTACTGCAATGCAATCGAAGAACGCCCATCATAATTAATCTCTCATTAATGAGAGTCGAAGGCCAGATCATATTGGAGCATGCGGAATCGCTAACAGGAGTGGAGGTCCGATCTTGAACAGTGTTAAAACTCAATGCGATTTGATGTGAAAACCTTGAAACTTAAATATTTCAAGCACCGAACAAGATTAAAACTTAATGCGATTGATATGAAATCGCCACATCCATGTCCCATCGCCTATAAACGCCATCGAATGCACCCGCATCCGAGAACAGGCAAATTTTGATTGAGACACATGGTAGAAAATGATCGAGCGATCTTTGCTTGCCGGCCGCGTAGTGAAATCCCAATTCGAAATATTAGGGCAAATTTGATAAGAAATTCGCGTCACAACTCTCCCTCTATACGCCAGCCCAACTTCGGACCTGAAAAAGATTAGGGCGGAATTCATTTGGTTTTCGCGTCACAAAATTGGCCGACGTCAACAGGATATTTTTGAACGCAAATTTGGTTTGAATTATGGTTTATCACCGTTTGAAGTCCGGTGGGCTCGACTTAAGAACAATTTTGTTTGATCCCATCCTATGTAAATTCTTGTTGGTTTTCTTTCGATAATACACATATTTATAATAAATCATGGGAATACCACACTAAACATGTGGAAAAGTTATATAAATTATTGAGAACAATCATTTTTATGTAAAAATATCCAAATGTTCCTTTGGGAAATACCGATCTCGAGTATTTGGTTCATATTGTTTTAAAGCAAGGAGTGAAGTTGGAGCCTCAAAAGATGGAAGCTATTACAAAATGACCTATTCCTAATAAAATCAAGGTTAGAAGATTTTTTAGAATTACATGATATTATTGATAATTTGTTAAGAATTATGCATGCATTTCAAGTCCATTCACATATCTCTTGAAGAAAATATCATTTATATGGAATGATGAGGCTACTTTGGCATTCTCTCTTTTAATGGATGCCATGTCTTCTACACCAACATCGGTTGCACCTACTTTTGGTAAAACATTCATAGTAGAGTGTGAGGCACTAGGAAAATGAATTTACGTAACATTAACACAATAAGGGATATCATTGGCTTTTAAAAGCAAGGAATTCAAAGAAAATATTTGGTGAAATCTACGTATGAAAAATAAATGGAAGCAATATTACATGCAATAAAAAAATGGGGATAGTATATCATTGGGAGGTACTTTAAAGTCAAGATATACCATGATAGCATAAAGTATTTTTTGAAGCTATGGATTTCATTGGAAGATTAACAAAAATGAGGAGAATAAATGCAAAGTTTTAATTTTGAGATAATCTGCAAAAAGGGTAAGGAAAATTTAGTACATGATGCTCTTTCTAAAATAGAAGAGGCCTCAAATTTATATCCAATTGCATTTTCTATTCCTAGGTGGCTAGAAGAAGCTTGCCATAATGGAAAAATGACAATAGTACTAAACAAAAACTAAAATTTATAAAGGATGGGATGAACTCTATGGAGCATTGGGAGTGAAAGAGAGATATACTTTGGTGCAAATGTAGAATATTTTTATGCACGCTAGCATATTTGAATAAAAAAATATTAAGGGAGTCCCATGTCTCTCTGATGGTAGGACGCAGGGTTCCTTAAAACATCTCAAAGGATCAAAAAATATATTTTGGAAGGAATGAAGAAAGATATTCAAAATTTTGTAAGAGAAGGCCAGGTTTGCATAATAAATAAAAGAGAGATAGTAAAATCTCTAGGGTTACTTCAACCATTCCACATACATATTCAAATACTAGAAGATATATCAATAGACTTTATTACAGGGTTACTGAAATATAAAGGTAAGTATTACATTTTTGTGGTCATTTATGTAGACAAATTTTGTACATTTTTTTGGTAGAGCTCAAAGTACATAAAGAACAAACCAAGTGGCAGAAGTGTCCGTGAAATAAATTCATAGTCTTCATGGTTTTCCTAAAGTAATAGTAACAAGAAACTTTTGGAAATAATTATTTAATATGAGTGGAGAAACACTAGCTGCCATGAGTTCTATATATCAAACACAATCAAATGGTCAAACAAAAATAGTTAACAAATGTTTTTAAGGTTATCTACAATGTTACTCTTTAGAAAAGAAATCTTAATGGATGAAGTGGGTTCGTCAAGGAATAATGGTAATATGATACTACCTATCACACATCTACTAAAATTTCCCCATTTAAGGCCCTTTATGGATATCCAATTCCTAGTATCTCATACTTTTTGCAAGATAAGTCCAAAGTATAGGAAACAGAGTCACATATGGAAAATACTAAAGAAAATTTGAAAATTATTATGGAAAACCTTCAAATGACATGAAACATGATAAAACAACAAGGGGAACAACATTGAAGTGAAAGATAATTTGAGGGTGGTAATTGGGTATTTTTTAGATTATAGCATTATAAGCAATCTTCATTCAAGAAAAAGAAGAATAAAGAATTAGCTCAAAATGTTATGGCCCTAAATAATTATTCATAGGATTGCACAAGTGGTATAGAAGTTATATTTTCCTTCTTCTTGCATTCATAAGGTTTTTCATGTATCTTGCCTAAAAAAGGTTTTGGGAAAAATATGCCAATGTAAATAGAACTTCCAAAATTAGATGAAGAATGAAAGTTGATTCTTGAACCACAAAAAGTTATAGATAAACATTTTGTATCTCTTTGACATATAACTATTATGAAGTACCTAATCAAGTGGAAGAATATTCCGCTAGAAGAAGGTACATGGTAAAATGATCAATTCGTGATGAAATACCCACGGCTAAAGGGTTCGTTTGAAGTTTTGACAAAGGTTTTGTTATATGTTTTATATAACGCGCGACATAATAGTTTTATTGTTTGTTAAGGTCCCACACAGTGATCAAATTTGAAGGGCAGGTCCGAATTTCAATTAGAAGGGCATATATCTATGTCGCCCTTCCATAATGAAAAGCTTTAAAAAAAAACTTTTCAATTGACCACAATAAATTATTTTTACATTTCATTTTCATAAAGACAAAACCATCAATCTTTATATTAATAAAAGACTGTTACATATACAACAATGAAGAAGGCTCCATCTTTCATTGCTTAAATATCTCATTGGCAATGTCAACATAAGTCTTGAAGACACTATTATAAGAGTTTGGATACATACCACCAGGATATAGGAGATTCTTATGTGTTAGATTGTGTAATGAAATTTTGACTTTGTATCACAAGGAGCAGCAGCATGGAGGTCTGGATTTTTCTTATAGAAATTTTTTATTATTATTTGAAACATTGTTTATAGATATGAATACAACAATGAAATTATGAGCATGGTGGACAATTAGTCAAGCTCATGATGCCAAACCATGATGATGTAAGTTTGGAATTTAACATTTTTACATGTTAAAGACAAATAGTCAAAATCACTGACAACTTAGTATGCCATAATTAATAATCATTCCCTGCTCACTTTTGTTAATAGGTTTATGTCACACGATGATCTCTCTTCTCTGGCATTTACTTGTATTGAAGATCACTATTCTAGGAATAAGGAGTTATTTTCTCCAAAAATAACCCTAGCCAAACATTAACAATGCATCAAGGATATATTTCTATGCTTCATAAGTACATATGTTCTACTTCTAAATCATGTCTTGGAAGTGGTTGTTTTGCTGGAAATTATTCACCAGTTGGTTTCATACCAAAGTCTTTTTTCTCATTTTCAACATCCAATACATGAAAAAGATAATGGTTTAAAACAACATAAATATTTGAAATTTTGCAAGAATTGTCTGGCACACTTTGAATATGAATTTTGAAGCCAAGTGCATGATGCTGTATAGGATCAAGTGTCATTTTGAATACCAATTGTTTCACAAGAAACTTCTCAACATGCTACCTTGCAGTAAGGATTAAATGACAATATTGCATCAACTATTTCCATAATAAAAGTGCACCTCGGCCATAAGACTAAACAACTACAAATGTTGTAGATCTAACAAGACCACACAATCAAATGTATTCCATAAGGCCAATACTGTATGAAAAATGAAAAGGAGTTTGCAACCAAAAATACCTTAGGCAACTAATTCAATTAGATACACCAAACCATCAGTAAAAAGGAAAACCAGCCTACTCAAAAGGCAAGCGTTTACCTCCTTTGACAAAATTTTGAGTTCCAAAACAAGGGCCTTTATTGTCTTGTCAATGCCCCTAGTAATTTGAACTGGGTTTGCACCTGCTGCAACAACCTAAACAAAAAGGTTTCATTTCAAATTATTTTCCACAAATTTAAGATACAACCATTGTTAGTTTTGTATTTCCTAACAAGCTCATAAATTTTGACAAAAGAACCAAAAATTTTTAATACCTGATAGCAATTTTTTCACTCAAAAACTATCTTAGACTCAATAAGCCCAACCTAAAACTAAAAAATGAAACACCAGAAG
Source organism: Pinus albicaulis (assembly GCA_034641835.2). NCBI lineage: Eukaryota > Viridiplantae > Streptophyta > Pinopsida > Pinales > Pinaceae > Pinus > Pinus albicaulis. The sequence continues at coordinate 80,972,633 of CM076574.1, read as the reverse complement.
ACCCTACAAAAATTAATAGATGATCTTAATCCAGTACTATCGACAAAAAGTTACCTTTACACCCTCACTTATTAAACCCTGTGCTGTTGAATTTTAACTTCAACTGCTGCAGCAGAAGGACGGATGCAGCAACAACATTTTTTTTGGAGGTTGCTTGCATGCCATCCAGAAATTTAATTCAGCATTTAAAATTCCTGCAAGTTTTTTTTGTAGACGGCCGCAGCCATATTTCTGTACAGGATTGTATTTAAACACAATAACCAGCATTAACTCAATTCACCAACCAGAAATTAAACAAACAGAAATTTACCCGACAGTTTTGTAAATTCAAAAGGAGGACACATGGAGCATTAATATTGGATCACATGAAATTGAAGGGAATCTGAAAACCTGAAAACCGGACCCGAATTTTTTATAAGGCACATTGGATTGAGAATTCACGTTACAAATTAGGCAGACGTCAGCATCCCATTTTGGAACGCGAATTTGGTTTGAAATTCAATCTATTCAAACTTTTGAAGTCCGACGGAAAGGGTTCTTTAATGTTTTGATAGTTTAATTTTATGTATGCTTTAATATATACATATGTTTTAAACATATGTTATATATGTATCATATGCGAAATGAAAGGTGGGCCATAGAATTTAGTTTTAATTTTATTTTTTTAAAAAGAGGGTTTATTATAATATGTTTTATATGTTACAACATATAAAAATAAAAAGGACAAAAAAGCTTGGTAGTTTTTTTTATAGACAGTACGTAAATTTTTTATTACACAACAATGTGTAAAAAGTGAAAGACTGAGTGTAACTTTTTAAGTGTGTATGCACAGCAGTGCGAAAGTGAAAAACACAGCAGAGTGTTTTAGAGACAGAGTATGTTTGTTTTGAACAGACAGTGAGTTGGTTTTATGCACTTCGTTTTGTAGCAGTCATAATTTTGTAATCCCTCTCAGTGAGGAAGTAGTGTAATAGTTTTTTTTTGAGTTATTGAAGGGAATAGAATTTTGTTTTCAAAGTATTGAAACTCTGTCTCCTGTCAAAGAAATTTTTATTTTCTCTGTGTTAGAGGAAGGGAGATTTATTCTCCATTCATTGTTCTCGAATTTTTCAATATTCCAACATGTGCAAGAACAACAGATGTTGTGGTTCCATCCCCAGCTAAATCATTTGTCTTTGCCGCAGCTTGCCTTACCAACTTGGCCCCAATATTTTCAACTGGGTCCTCTAATTCAACCAAGAAAAAGGCCAAAACCATAGCATTGAGATACATTTCATTACACTGTCAATAACAATAAAATTTGACTCAGCCATAACCCTTTCCTTTTATTTTTGTGAAAAGCTTTATGCATTACTCTAATGTGGCTATTCCATAGGCCAAGTAGACCACTGGGTAACAAATATGTTTCCTTTCACCTTTGAGTTTTCAAATTATGCCTACCAAATCTAAGACATTTAAGAGGGGGAACTAATACAACGTTAAAAAGAAAACGAGAGCACACATCTACAAATTACCTCCTTAGCTACTACCACACCATCATTAACTATTTTCGGAGAACCATGCTTGCTCTCCAAGACAATATTTTTCCCTTCGCCCCAAGGGTGACTCCAACAAGATCAACAAGTTTGTTCACACTACCTGCAAGACAAATTGACAATGCTTTTAGTAAGTGTGCAATTGAATGCCAAACCATATGCCAAAACAACCCTCCATGAAAAATTAAAATAACAAATTAAAATCGAATATAAGTGGACAAGGAAAGATCCACCGCAGTGAAGTTTCACGTGCAGGTGACCTTCCTTTAAACATAATTTTTTCTATGACCTGCAATTTTTTTGTCAATGAACCATCCTTGTTGAAGTACAACTCCTTTTCCATAGCTCTTGTATTAACTACCTTCTCTCTATCGCGTAATCTCAGAGTCCCTCTTCTGCTTGAGCGATTAAAGGAAATGGGTGAAAAAACTGACAGAGAAGACAATTGTCTGCCATAATTATCAAACATTGCACCCAACTTCTTCCCCTTTCCATTGTTACCCAATGAGGTAGATGTGGCAATTGTTGTCATACCGCCCAAAGCAGAGGCCATCTTCTCTTATGCTTAATATAGAATTACAAGATCTTCATATTAGTATGAACCTTAAAAAACATGACTCCCATTGCTAAAAACCACTTTTAAGTTGTAACATGCAAACTAAACAACTATCGCAACTTTTGGCAACTTCTGGAGCATTAAGAGAGAAACAACCAAAGATAAATACAACCACAATCCTCATTTTAATGAGACTGGACTATATATTTGCATTAAGATAATAGAAAGAAATCACGACTATATTAAGGCCAGCACAAAACAATCTTTAACCAGTGTCTCTCGCGGCCTTCAGGTTGCCATGCTAGAGGTTGTATATTTTTAATTTAAATTCTTGACCTCTCGTGCCCATCTATGAATGCATCCAATGGGATATCTACATCAAATGCTCCTTTATATCCCCAAAAACAAATTCCCTACTACAAGAGCACCAATATTGATGGATCACCCCACACCATCCCACCCACTAGAAACAGTGAAAAAGGAAACCCGAGAAAACTTATGAAATATCTCAAGATGACTATATGGGTGGTTCTTATGAATCAACCAACCATTCAGAGCATGCTCATCAATCCAAACCATGAGTATTATGTGACGATATTCAAGCAAGCACTGAATCGGATTTCTGAAGTTATGTTAGAGAAACCCTAAACTCTCACTGAAAAAATAAAAATATACTCAGCAACAAAGATGATCACACTCTGGGTAGCCTTGGAGGCTATTTGGGGGTGATGAGTCCAATAGGTATCAATGAACTGTTGCCCTCACCAAGGAATACTATTGCAGTGGAATTTGATACTATTTTGGATGTTGAATTCCACGATCCTAATCGAAACCATTACCTTCAGCTCCAGTACCTGTTCACAAAAGAGGGTGCCATAGTCATTCATGCATGCAGAGAGGGTGAATTGCAGGCATTGCAACAGGAGGTGTTGTTGTTGTTGCATTGGCCACTAGATTGTTTGTCTGGTTCTGTTACAAGCGCAGAGTATTGAAAAGGACAGACAAATTTAGTTCAGATATTGTGAAATTGCCTCGGAAATTCACCTACAAAGAGCTCAGCAATGCTACGAAAGACTTTTTTGAATGTGATTGATAATCGATAATTGCAAGCAAGGGTAATCCCCTTGTGAAACCCAAATTTCTGAGCATTTTCTAAAACCTGATGACAGAGTCATTGTAATGAACAAGCGCCTAGGTCCATATTACGTCCAAATCTACCAAGCACCAAGATCTATAAAAAAATCCACAGTATCTGCGAACTAAGAAGAAGAGGTAGAAAATGTATTCTGCTTACCTGTTCGAATAGTGGTTGGCGTTTACCATGGCAAAAATTTGACAGAGCCCATGTAGCATTTCGTATCATTGAAATTCTGGAAGTATCATTCAATTGGGCAAGCACCTGCCTCAGAGCTCCATGACTGAGGGAAAGATCCCTAAATGTTGCAGAGTCTCCAGCAATATTTCCCAAAGCCCAAACAGCCTTACACGAACACCAATTGAACTCAAAGTTGGGTACTAGTTTTTTAAATCAAATTCCAAAATTACAGACATATAAAGATAGTTGGGAAGAATTGGCATGCTCAAACAATGAGGTGATGCAGGAATGACATGAGGGAGAAAATATCAGAAAAGCCCCAAATCTGGAGAACTAAAGCTCATCACCAACCTGAGATTGACAACTTTACATGATGTAACCCATGAAATCGTAAATGGAGAAATCATAGTAACAATAAAGTAACCTATGTAACAATAAAGTCGGATTCATCCTGGGAGTGGTAATGGGAGAAATCATAGTGAACAACAGGAAACATGCACAGTTGCTTACAATCAAATAGATGAAAAAACACATACAAAAAACCTAGATAATAATCATGAACAAGCTTAATATTGAATTATGAACTGTAAAGGAACTTACAAAATGTGACATTACGAACTTGGTCAAGCGCACAAGAAAAAATATCCTGGACATGACCCTGGTTGACAAATTGTATTGCTCATGATGCAAGAGGATTTGTACTTGCACTGCCTAGTCAATCAAAATCCATCATTATCTATACAATAAATAAAAGTAATTGATGTAGTATTTTTTACTCTAAGATGCATTCTTATGATAATGTTAACATATGTTGAAAATGTCAAAACATACCTGAATAAGCTCCTCTTCGTTTCAAGAATAATTTATTGGAGTCGCATGTACTTGGAACAAGCCTCCCATGATCTGAAAGAGTAGAAACTAAGTCAAAAATGACTTTTTTGTTGCTACGCTGGATTGAGGGAGGTTTTCTCCAAGATTAAATCGCTCCAATAAATTATTCTCTACTAAACAGGGCCAACCACATGAAGGTGGAAGCTCTTATGGCCCCTCCCCCCCCCTCACATCACTCTCAATTCTCCAATACCCAATCTATATTTCATTTTTTACTTTCATGAGCATAAAAAAAAATATTCAATAACTAGTAAAAAAACAATTCAACAAAAAGTACGCAAGGAAACATTGCAATTAATGCTTGACATAAGAATAGTATGATAAATGAGTTTTTTATATAACGCAAAAAAATGTTCCAAGTATGGTAACGTTTGTCTTATAATAATACAATATTTTACATTGTCAAATTTTCTTTTTCTTCTTCCTATTTTTAAAGCTTCTAATTACATCATCAATATCATCGTGCTCTGCTCCTGTTTCGTGCCTTTCAACCCGCACTGCTGACCTAGTTGCGTATTCACGATGTCTGGGCTCATCCAGTGACGGGGCATCGCCTACAAAAACAGATAATATTAAATTTTAATTGTCAGTTTTTAAATATCATTGAACTAGTTCGGTAATATTAATGAAAAAAATTGCAATGAGATTATCTACCTGGTGCACCAGTTGTCGCCGTTGGGACTGTTGCCCTGTCTTCCTCTTGGTGGTAAGATCCTCAAGGGAAACATTCTCTGTCATTTAAACAAAAAACGTTATAAGGACAACCATCGAGGTATAATTAGAAAAAATTATAAGTGGAAATTAATTACCGTCACGGCCCTCACTGATAGCAGCATTGTCGGCCTGGTCCCCACTACAATGATCAGGTTGCACGAGAGGATCATCTACATCTGGATCTAAAACTGGGTTATTTGCCTCATCAGTAGTGTTGCTCCCCTGATTTAAACAAAGTTTTTAGACATTAAATTTATGGACGAAAACAAAAATATTGAAAGGTTAATGTTTTACCTTATCAGGCATTCTAGATCTTGGGACCTGCCCCAAGCTTCTGCGACGTTCAACTACAACTTGATAGCCAAAACGGAAAGCGATATTTTTATCTTCCTCTGTAGTTTCTATTCCGAAGTCATCACCCTAAATTACATATGATTGTGTATTTTTAATCATATTTGATAGGATTACAAAAACGTTGGAAGGCGATACAATTAATTATAAGATGTTTAGCTACTTAATTACAATTCTTGCGGCTAATTTCAAGTAGCCGCCCTAGCCTAGTTTGTGATGGCCCTTTTTTTTCAATCCTAGCTTTGGTTGCCTTTGAGGTGTCAGGCAACCTAGCATCAAAATATTGAAGTCAGATATGACGTAGCACACTTTTATTTTATACATAGAGAAAATTAAAGCTATTGAATTAAAGTTGTAATTTACCTTGCGGGTCCAGTTGGCATTTTTCCTTCTTTCTTTGCCCTTTTCTCTTTTCTGTCATGGATGAGTGCTCTCCACTCACTCTCTGGAACTGTGAGAGGATGCTCGTATCTAGGGTTAAATTGCAATTGCGTCCTATAGGTTTCCCTAGTATATTTCAAATATTTGTCAGCTACCCGAGAAATCGTTGTTCTGTCAACTGTGTCGACCCCAAAAAGGGCTTCTAGATAATCTAGAAGTTATTTTTTCAGGTTGGAATTCTGGGAATTCCACCTTGTGCGTATGGTTGGGCCAAAAATTACCAACGCATGGCTCTCCAAAAACCTGTAGAACTCATTGTTTCCTACACAGAAAAAAAGATATTATCATTAATTTAAAAATAAAAATCATGATAAATATGTTTTAGATAAAGTACATGAAATAGTTAAAATATTAAAATTTACCTGGGAGTTGTACATGCTTTATAGGGACACCCTCATCGTTCACCAACAACGTGCCATTAATGGTCCCAGTGGAGCTGACACGTGTAGCTCCAGGAAACGCAATAATGTAGTTGGCCATATCAGCCTCATCATTGCCAACACGTTCAGCGGTTGGCTGGGTGTCTGCTTGGGCAGGGTGTGTTTCTTGGCTGGCACCTAAAGGAGTAGAAGGTGTACGAGAGGGTTGTTGGGCAATATCTTGCCCTTGTGTCCCACTACCACCAACATCGGGTTCAGCAAGTGCCAAAAAATGCTACATACAAAAGAAATTTTTGTTAGTTTAGTCAATGTAAAAATTAAAAATCTAACTATCACAATTCATCTCATGCAGAACAAAAAAAATATCCTTTTGACTTTTTATTATTACTTGATATGTTTCTAGCTGGGTCATAAGTTGTTTTATCCTCTCTTCTGTTTCAGGTGTTTGAGGTGCGTCTATCAAAGTATTAAATTCTGACCTTGCATCTCATGCCTTTTTTCACAACAAGAGCGCTAGATATAGGGATGAAGAAAGCTCTTCCTCAAAGAGGGAATCATCAGGCGTACCATGGCTAGGTGTCTGCATATTTGAACAAAATTAATATTATTTCAATTATGTAAATAACTAAAATACCTGAAGATAGAGCAATGCTGGCACTTTACATGTTCTTTCGCTGGCCTCTTTCCGCTATCATCCTGTCTCGAGGTTGTTCCTGTACTGCCTTGATCAGTCTGCCACATTGCAATAAAATTATAAATGTAAAAACTTGAAAACAATATCTAACTTGAAAACACAAAATGAAAACTAAAATAATTTCTAATAAGACACCAGAAGACAGAGTTAGAGTTTCAAATATGCCTTTCATTGAATTCAGTCCTGGAAACATGTCATTGCACATTAAGGCACCCAAACAAGAGACAAGTTGACAATGAAGACCTTATTGAATATATTGTTGGAGCAACTTCTAGTAAACTTGTTGTGAAGACCTTGAGGATATTTTTGGAGCAACATTGTTGAAGCTGATGGTATAGCATTGTTGGAGGCGATCTTGAAGGGCCTTGAAGTGAAGCTTTTGGAGCAACTATTGAAAAATCCTTAGAGCATTTAAGTAAGGCACTTTCTATCTTCCATCACCTTTTCCCTTTCAATATCCTTTAAACGATTTTGTTGATATTTAATGTTTGAAATCACGTTATAATTCCTTGATTATATGTGTTTGGGGACTTTCCCTTTGAAATTACCCAAAAATACCTTGGCAATTTTATCTTCGGGATGCATGTCTGACCCTATTGTTCAATATTTTGATTGATAGTAGTAAACATAGAGAGTTAGGGGGCTCTTGACTTGGTTTGGTTGGGCCATTAGATCCATAACATCTACTAGGGAGAACCCCCCTTGAGTTGGAGGAGAGCTAGCTCGAAGTGAAAAGAGGTTGGTGAGGTGACAATGGGGCTATTGAATTACACATGGTATCACACTTTAGCTTTAGGACTTTATCTTGAGAAGTGCGAGATTTTTCTATATCAATTCTCAAATTGTTTACAACACTATTGTTAAGAACTAATAAGAAGTGATGTTGAGGGGTTTTTGGGTATAAGAAACAATAACATTTAAAAACTATGGTTCTCAATCCTTGGCATTCTTTCACCTGGGCCTAGGGGCACACAAGAATAATTTCACACTAAACCATGCAAACTTAAAAGTAACTTAACAAATCCATAAAGTAATAATAATCATAATTCATAATTTCCTATTGTACGATATAATGCAAATTATTCAAACATGAAGCAATGAAGACATGCAATGTCTGAATTTCAAGATTGATGAACCAATACAAGAAGTTAGAAACTACAACTTTGATTCAATACTATGTGTCCTAACTCTAGGAAGGAATCTAGTTTGTAGTAAAGAAGATGCATCGTGTATTATCAATTCTTAATTGACAACAACTAAATGTCATCTACCTCATCAATTCCTTCCCATTTTGTGTTTTTATGTTATATTTCTTATAAAAGTGTCAAATTTCTCTCAAAGTAAGCAACCACTGAATAAAATAAAAAATAGTTGAGATATGATTGAGAAATGGTCATTTATTTATTGAAAGGATCTTCACAATTTCTTTGGTTGTTTTTCATCTCAAGAAACAAGAAATGACCTAAGAAACTATCGTGATGTAATATAAGAAACAACATGATGCAATGGCCATTTTCAAAGCCAAATGATGTCCATTGAGGACATGGCCTTTATTTGGTTCCTATTTCATAGGAGTTTTAGGTAGAAAATGGAACTTTGTTGTACCATTTCCAGTAGTAAAAAGGGAAAACCTTATTTTTCCATGGGAAATAATTTACCTTTCCTTTTTCAAGATAATCTAAATCACAAAAAATATGAACTATACTGCACACATTCTTGGATAATGTGAAAGTGGAAAAGGAATACCCTACACAAATGATGCACGCATGTACATTTGAACACTAATAGATTTTTGTAGTTGAAATGCAATTCTTGTTTTCATTTAAATGTAGGGTTTTTAAAGCAGGGAGAAATAATGGCTGCCAGTTTAATAAGAGTTTCTTTGAGAAAAATTTAAATCTTGTATTGGGTGATGAAGATAATAGAGGGTATTGAATCTTGATTCTTGACATTGTGTTTAACTTGAATAACTCAAATGATTATAAATATTAGTGGATGAGTTCTTTTTTTCAAGTATGTCACTCAAAACTCTTATGTCAAAGCATTGTATGATGGCTAGCATTTGCTTGTTTCCCTTTCTTCAGTTCAATGTAAAAAGTATATTAATATATTGGAGCACGAATGATAACTAAAATTGTTTGCTCTGCAGTATATCCAGCCCCAAGATTATGAAATTTTTTCTCAAGTGGAGCTATTGGTTATTGATGAAGCAGCTGCAATTCCATTGCCTGTTGTAAAGGCTCTGCTTGGGCCATATTTAGTGTTTATGTGCTCTACTGTAAATGGGTAATAATTATAAATGAGCCAACCACAATCACAGATTTTGTAACCATTCGGTTTCCATGGATAGTGATGATGATATTAACCCTATATATCAGTGACCTATATCTATATGAGAATGATCTCAACATTGACCTTGATATGGTTGTATGGATGTGACCTTTGTTATGTCATCAGCAAATCCCCAAATATCAGAAAATCCCCAAATCTGGAGAACTAAAGCTCATCACTTTTGATCTGGAGTACTACCCTTGTGATAAAGTTGATGACTTTCTATATCCCATTCTCTACCACCTTGCACTTCACCTTCAATATAGAACAGACCAAGGGAAATTCGTTACTGGGTGTTGAGATGGATGAGTTTGTCGAACTAAAATCCATAGCTTAAACTTCATGAAATTGGTGGAGTCAAATTCATGCAAGCACAAACACATCTTACACATCCTCTTTGAAACTCATCCGAAAGAAAATTGGAATACATCTAGAGAGAACCCTATAGCCTAACACAATCCAATGGAATTGACCAAAAAAACCCAAATAGAGTCAACCCTACTATAGGAGGAAGGGCCTGCAGTAAGAACTTACCATTTTGCAAGAGCTGAGGGCGAATGCTATTCTGCAAGAGCTAAGGGCGAATGCTGAGGGTGAATGTTGTTCTGCAAGAGCTGAGGGCGAATGCTGTTGTACAAGAGCTGAGGGCGAATGTTGTTTTGCAAGAGCTGAGGGCGAATGCTGAGGGCGAATGTTGTTCTGCAAGAGCTGAGGGTGAATGCTGAGGGCGAATGCTGAGGGCGAATGCTGTTCTGCAAGAGCTGAGGGTGAACGCCGAGGGCGAATGCAGGGTGAATTTTGTTCTGCAAGAGCTGAGGATGAATGCTGAGGACGAATGATATTCTGCAAGAGCTAAGGGTGAATGCTGAGGGCGAATGCGCGCATGATATCAGACGTTAATGTAGTTTTTAATAAAATAATTTTTATGTAGCACGCATATAAGTGTCATTATAATGACGGCGGAAAAAGTGTCGCTATTGTGACGGCTGCCTCCAAACGTCGCAATTGCGACACTTATACATTGTGTCGCACTTGCGACGTTTGGAGGCAACTGTCGCAATAGCGAAATTTTGGGGCATAGTGTCGCAATTGCGACGTCTTTCTCAAAACGTCGCAATTGCGACACTTTTTCTAAGTGTCGGTATTGCGACACTTTTCTCTAAACGTCGGTATAGAGATGGTTTCAGGCGGGATTGAAATTTTTTTGGGAAATTTCTGACATTTGGTCAAAAGCGTCGGAACCAAGCGTCGGAATTTCCCCCAAATGTACTAGTGAGTGGAAAAGGAAAAATAGGATGCAACTATACCTACTCCTAACCTAAGTGACTATAAGGTCAGGGATAAGTGAAATGAATTTCCAATGTAACCATCATAACCACTCCCAACTTACAAACACAAAGATGCAAACAGTTAAAATAAATACATATAATTGTGAAAAATAAAATATAAAAACTTGAAAAGCTTGCATAATGAACTGAAGGTCTTGCTTATTAAAAAAAGGATGTGCCATACCAGCTGGTTTGAACCAGTCTAAAACTTGAACTTCTTGATTGAAATGCCAATCATAAAGACCTTGTAGGCTGCTTGCATATGTACATTCATTTTTTTTTTTAGTTTTTTCAAACATTACGAAATATCAAAACTTATTATTAGCATAGGAGCTTGTTAATTAATATTTATCTAACCATTCAGTGATTGAATCTTGATATTCAAAACAACCAATTTTAAAACCTCGAGGCTCATGAGAAAATATATTTTCCATTAACACATTTTAATCACAAAGAGAATCTCTGATATCATGATCATATTGGTCGATTAACATATAAGGTCTGTGATTATCTATTAGTTCTTGTGTATCCAATAACATGAAAAACCAATAATATGAAAGCTTAGGGCATTGAAAATAATTTTGGACAACATAAATCCAAGAAACAAATCATGATACTAAGTTGAAAAAATATTGGAAACATGTTCCAAATCACACTAGTATTTGTGTCAACACGAGTGTTTTGGTTCTCCAAATGACTTAAGCATTTGCTATCATTCAAGAAGAGAGCTTAATCCAGAAATATGATTAACTCCATGACATACACAGGAGCGATAAGAAGATGATCGATCTCAAAAGATTTTAACAAAGATAAATACTCCAACCCAGAATTACCTTTATCTTGACAATCATAATGACATGATTTAAGATTGTAAGAATCCGCAAAATATGTACTCTCCAACCCTTGGTCTAATACAAGGGATCCACATGAAAAAGGAATATCCGAATGAGAATTTTTTATCTGACCAGAAATTTTATCTTGAGGATTAAGAATATTGACTTGGAACATTGAAATTCTTCAAAGAATGAACTCACACCCAATGGATGAATGTTAAGGGAAAAATTATGCATGAAAATATGGATCCAAATTATTTCAAAGATCGCGGTAGGATTATGAGAACCTGACATAACCATTAGTAGGGGCTGAAGTGCCTCAAATTCCTGACAGGTCTCTGAACTTTCTAACGATGGTTAGTCAAATTTGGGTGGATTAGAAAAATTGGTAGGTATACATGCACCACTATCATCATATGTATTAATGAAAACATTGTTAGTGCCAATGGTTTGATTAGATTTAATATTAGGCATATTAAAATCTTGTTGGATAGGGAATTTAAATGCATTGATCGGAAAACTCCCTTGATCATATATATTTGGAACATCGTCCTCCCGACTTATGAAATATTTACAATTGAAAATACCACGAATAATAGATTCAGAATTTTCATCCTCTAATTGTAGCATCACACTACCCTGTACTTGATTGCAACCATGACCATACGGATAAATATTTAAATAATTTAGAGGATTTGTTGGTATGGTAAACTTATCAGACATATATGTGTACAATGAATAGTTTTTTAGAGGTGAGGAAGGATGAAAATACTCAGGAGGAGGAGCACCATTTGAAACTAAATAATATTGAGATTTCAAGAACAATGGATCAATATCATTGTCATCAATATAATGGTCAAAGATAGGTATACCAATGTGACATTCATATTGGCTTTTATTTTCTTCAACAAGGTTTACTAAAGATTCAAAATCCTAAAAAATTACTTCTTCGAGTTTACCATCTGAAGATGTATTAGTTAGAGAAATTTTAGGATCATTCTAAATTGAAAGAGTATTCTAGCCCATAAAAATGGATATTATAGACTGTGAGAAGCAAGTTTTGAATTGGTACCTTGAAAATCCGAGTCCTGTGAAGGAGGAAAGATATTATATGATTTACTTGGGCACTCATCACCATATGTATCAGTGGGAGCATGGAAGTCAAGGTGATGGTTTTCCAAAGTCTCAACTTGAATATAGGGCTTAGAATAATTAGACAGGTTATCAAGGTTACAAGATCGATGTTCAGATATAGATGCAAGTGCATCATCTTGAAAGAGGGAAGAAACACAAGACATATTTTCAACACGTTTCTCCTTAAATTATATCTAAAATACAACTACCTTATTCTTGATTACTACTTGAAACAAAAAATTTAAAATCATTGAGAGTAGAATTAGGTTAATCAAGGAGACTAAGGAACAAGGAATTAGGAAAGATTGATGGTATAGGTTTAATGAAATCCCTTGAGGAAATCATACTTTTCATCAAATCAGATTCAAAGTTAAGTTATGAGTGCTAATATCATCTTGAAAAGTCAAGGGATTAATATTCACCTTTGGCTTCGTGAACCACTCCAAACTTTCCTCCATCAAATCTAACTCATGGGAATTAGTTGAAGGTGGAGAAGACGGATCAACTATTTGATTTTCATATTTCCCAATAGAAACATCATTACCAGGAGGCACCCAAATTGGTGATAGAAAAGAAGGAGGACAAGGAAAAAAAGGAATAGTAGGTTCCTAATCACAGATTGGGGTGTTTCATGATTCATATAATTTGAAAGAGAAGAATAATCATGGGCTTTAGATTCAAAATATCTCAAGGTGATTATAATTAAACTCTAAAAATTTTCCAAGATAAAATTTGAGTAAACCACTCCCTCGCGAAATTCATAGAAAAGGTGAATAAATTGATGAAGAAAATCCTCTACAAACTCACCTGAATTAATCCTAAGTTGGTCAATTCTATCACATACATATTGATAAAGATACTTGTGAAAGGCCTCACAAAGCTCCTTAACAATTTTCTCAAAAAAATAGATAGAAGCAACATGTAATGTATGACACCATTTCTTGACTCGACCTTCAAATGTGAGGGTACATGGCCATGAAATCCTTACAATGTATCCCATTAGTAAGACAAGAATGGGAAAAGTGAAACATATGTTCAAGGATAGTTAGTCCACCCTTTCCATCAAAATTAAATTGAGACACGTTATGAACAATTTTCGCAGGGATGGTAAGATCAAGCTCCTTGGAAAAACAAATCTAGGATTGAGATTTGGGAAAGAGCCATTTAAAATAAGAGGTTAAAAACAGACTCAATAGGCACAAATTTTCATCTAGCCCTCCTTCTAGCACCATAATTTTGATGGTGTTGGAAATTTGGTAACACCAACATCGTCAACATACAGGGGGTCTCCCCAATGTGAAGTCCCAATTAGACCTCACACCATTTGGAGTAGGAGCCCCATCCAGAGTATCAACCCAGCCACCATAACTCAATGTTTTCCTTGGTGCAATGGGTAATATAATATATTAACACATAACCTTTGAAATCAGCAATTTGACACTATGAAAAACAAATTGCAATGTGTAAAAGGAGTCCTTCACAAGAGGGGTGTTGAGAAGTGTAGCAAGAAAGGCTTAATTTGACTTAGCCTTGGTCAAATTGAGAAAATTTGAAATTTCCACATCAATAGATAACATTGAGGTAGTTAATTGAGGTGACATTGCTCTTGTCACTCAAATTTATTCAGGGCTTGTATTTTAGTTTTCATGTGTTGATTGATAATTTATAGAAATCCAGTTTAGTTATTTCTAGTTGTACTTAGTTAAACTAGTTCTAACAATTAATAGAACTAGTTGGAGTTTAGTTGTGCAGTGGGACAATAGTCTAACTCATAGATCTGTCCATTAATTGATCAATCAACCCAAAATATCTAATGTATGCATGGAATTTGAATTTCTCAATTGAAGTGGAGATTCCAAGGTAGTGTAACATCAGTTGTAAACTAGTGTTGAGTGTACAGGTGTTGCATGCAATCAATGATCAATCCTTGGGAATTACACAATCATTTTGGATGAAATTCCTAAAGAATATGGGTCAATTTCCTCATGATTTTTGCAAGGAAATAGGGGCCTTGGCGATAAAATAATTGACTAAGTGTTGGCTAGAGCTTGTTCATTGAGCATGAGGATGGTTATTCTTTTGCAGGTTGAGCTCAGAGATGGAGCTAGAAATTGTAATAGTTTCTCAAATTCATTGATTAATTCAAATAGTCTTGAGGGGTTTTTCCAAGTTGGTTTCCCTTAGAAATCATTATGTATATGTGGTTTTTCTTATTGCATGTCTATGCATGTTTTTCTAAATTTTGAATTAATTTCCGCAGAGTAGTAGAGAAGAATTGTGTCTCTTGATTTTGATTAATTTTTTTGAGAAGTTTCAATTCTATCACCAAATTTATACATGGTATCAGAGCCCTAAATTCACATTAGAACAATAATCTTGAGTTTTTTCCTCAAGAAGTTCGAATTTGCAGCTTAATTGTAGCAGGATTTCTTTAGAGTTGGGAGATTGGCCTTCAATGGATTGAGATTAGAATATTCCTTGGAAGGCAACTAGAATTTCATTGCTTAGAAGGATCGCATGGAGGTAGTGCTTGATGACAATGGATTGCTAGAGTATGTCAAGCTAGAAATTCCAAAAACAGGATTAGTTGATGCCAAAAACTTAGCCCAATGGAAGAAATATATATCCAAGGCAAGGATAATAATAATGGAGGGAGTGAGAGACTACATTGTCTCAAATCTCCATGTCAAAGGGAAACCATTCACAATGTGGAAGGCACTCACTGAGCTATTTTAAAATAACATTGACCATAGAAAATTGGACTTGAAAGACAAACTTGAAACATTAAGATGCAGAACAATGATACTATTCAACAGTATCTCACCAGCTTTACAAAAGTTCGAGATGAGCTTGGAAGGGTTGGTGTGAATGTTGCAGAAGATGACCTAGTGAGCCTAGCTCTTCTAGTCCTTCTAAAATCCTGGCATAACTACCAGGACTTGGTGAGCAGGAGGGAGAATTACCGAATTGGGAATGATTATGGTCTAATTTAGTACAAGAAGAAATCAGACGAAATACCAAATATGGATATTCATCCAAGGGAGAGGATGAAGAAAATTTTGAATTGGTTGGGAAGGGAAAGAGGGGAAAAGGGAAGAAATCTCAAACCAAAACAGATTCCATCCAAGGGGGAAGAAGAAATACTTTTCCAAAAAAAAATGCTTCAATTGTCATGAATTCAATCACTATGCTACAAAATTTTAACACAAAAACTCTAGCAAGAAGAACTTAGGAGGAGAAGTAGGTGAAGCATTGGCTTTGTAGTTCGAGTTAGGCTTCACCCTGATTGCATACATGGAAAACACGGTGATGGGGAGTGTGTGGTACTTGGAATCAAGTGACTTGTTCCACATGAGAGGGTGTAGAGATTTTTTCAGTGACCTGGAGGAGAAATATCTCCAAATGCATATTGAGCTTGGGGATGATAGAAGGTACAGTGATACCATGATTGGTACAGTAACCTTTAAGAGGGAGTCAGGATCCCCTCTTTGCCTCAAATATGTCATGTTTGTACCAGGACTGAAGAAGAACCTCATATTTGTAGCAGTTTTGGAATACCGTGGCTATGATGTAATCTTTAGTAAAGGGAAATCCTTTCTTAAACACATATTTTTCGGGAAAGAGAAGCAAATTGAGGTTCATATGAAGAACCTATACAAAATTGATGTGGAAGATTGCGCTGCATTAAGCAGTAAGGAAGTTAAAGTGTAGAGTTAAGATGTTGGTGAACTCTTGCACAAAATATTTGGTCAATTGCACCATGGTGCCCTTAAAATTATGTAGCAAATAACCAATATCCTCCCTAAAGGATCACTTTAGCAGTGGGATGCCTGCAAGGGTTGTACCTTAGGGAAGTATGTAAAATCCACATTTCATGACCAAGACAGTAAAGCAATTGTATTCTTGGAGAGATTCAACTCTAATGTTTATGGACCCTTCTCGATAGCCTCCACTTCCAAACATAAATATTATGTTATTTTTATTGATGATTTCTCAAGAAAGTGTTGGATATTCTTCATGCGGAAGAAGGATAAGACATTCTCAAAATTTGTAGAATTCAAGGCACTAGTTTAGAAAGAGACCGACAAGAAGGTGAAGGATCTCAGGAGAGACAATGGAGGTGAGTATGTTTTGAATTGATTTAAGTAATTTTGTTCTAAAGAAGGAATTTGAAGAGAACTAACATCTCCCCACAACCCACAATAGAATGGGGTAGATAAGAGAAAGAACCGAAGCATTGTGGGAGATGTGAGATTTATGCTACATGGCCAATTCATGAATTCCTGCCATTGCATTTGTGGGTAGAGGCATGTAACATAGCAGTATACTTGCAGGACTGGAGTCCTCATCAGATTATTGGTATGATTACACCAGAGGAGGCCTTCTCGGGGAGAAATTCCAATGAGTATCATTTCAAAAATTTTGGAGCCTCTATTTGTTGCCATGTCTCCAAAGATTCGAGGAAAAAACTTGAGTTGATAGTAGATTTGGGAGTTTTTGTGGGTTACACCGAAACTCCACACAATTACCGGGTGCAGTTACCTTCCTTCATAATGAAATTTGTGCAAAGGGATGTAAATTTTGATGAGGATAAAGTAATGAGGTGCTCTCTTGAGAGGGAGCTTCAAATCCCGCTAGAACAGGATTTGTTAGCTAGAAAGGAGGAGCCTTAGGAAGATCCTTAGGAATTTATGGAGTAGCCATAAATGGAGGAGAAGAGAGGAGGAAGAGTGTAGACATCCAATCAAGCATAAACATCCAAGGAAGGTAGGAAATAACCAAGGAAGTTGAAAGACTAGTGCGGGATGCGAGGGAGAATGTGGGAGCTCCTTCAAATTTGCGTAGGCAAAGGACGTCACCTGAGAGGTAAACTGGCTACATGGCTCTAATGAGTGAGCTTGTAGAGACAAAGCCATCCTATTTTGAGGAAGCAGTTGAGCAACCATTTTGGGTTAATGCAATGGTGGAAGAATATGAATCCATCATAAATAACAGTGCTTTGGAAGTGGTCACAAGACCGACATAAAAACAAGTTGTGGGTTAGAAATGGATCTTCAAATTTAAGCATGTACTAGACGGAAGCATAAAGAAGTATAAGGCCATATTTATGACCAAAGGATTCTATTAAATTGAGGGAATTGACTATGAGGAAACCTTTTCTCCCATAGTATGGTATTCATCCATTAGATCAATTCTTGTACTGGATGCGCAGATGGAGTGAAAGATATACCATACGGATGTAAAAACAACATTTCTCAATTGTGTTATTGAGGAGGAAGTGTACATAGAGAAACCATAGGGATTGAGACATTTTGATCGGGATTCTCATGTGTGCAGACTCGGGAAAGCATTGTACAGTCTCAAATAGGTACCCTGAGCTTGGTACACTCAAATTGATAGTCAGCTCACTAGATTGGACTTCACCAAAAGTGAAGAAGATGAAAACCTCTTTCATATTTTGGTAGAAGGTTAATTTCTTATTATTGTTTTATATTTTAATGATTTAATATTGACAAGTGATGAGCATTTGATTTTCTCTTGCGAAGAGGATCCTGCACAGGAATTTGAGATGAAATACATGGGTCTCATACACTAATTCCTTAGGATAGAATTATGGAAAGCTGATGGGGAAATTTTTGTGTCTCAAGGAAAGTATGCCAGTGAGATACTTCAGATATTTCACATGGAGAATTTTAAGCCCATGGAGGCACCTCTAGAGACCAACTGGAGGAAGGAGAATTCCACTTCAAGTGAAGAGGTTGTTGTTACCATTTACTGGAAGCTAGTTGGTTCACTGATGTATCTTGTGAAAACACAACCAGAAAGGTTCTATGTAGTCAACTAGATCAGCCAAGCTATGGTTAGGTGAACCAAATTTTATTGGAAGAAATAAAAGCATGTTTTAGAGTACCTCAGAGGAACTACCTGGTATGGATTATGGTACAAACGGATAGAGGGAGTGAAGCTGCATGGATTCACAGATGCAGATTGGGAAAGGAGTCCATCCGACTGAAATAGTACATCAGGTGCAATTTTCAATGTTGGGTCCGCAGCTATTTCCTGGTACAACATGAAGCATAGGGTTGTGGCACTCAACTCAGCAGAAGCTCAATACATGGCTGGAAGTCAAGTAGCATTAGATGCCATCTAGATGAAAAAGATACTTGTAGGTCTATTTGGTCAGGATATGGATCCAACTGTGATCGATTGTGATAATCATAATTTCATTAATCTCTCTAAGAAACTGGTATTTCATGATCGATCCAAGCATATAGATATGTGATATCATCATTTACAGGATTGTGTGCAGAGGAGGATAATGTTGCTACAATACATTCTGACAAAGGAACATAGAGAAGGATATGGGTGGTTAATAATCCCTTTATTACTAAGATGGAGTGTTGAAAAGTGTAGCAAGAAAGGATTAAATTGAATTAGCCTTTGTCAAATTGAGAAAATTCAAATTTCCACATCAACAGACAACTTGGAGGAAATTAACTGAGGTGACAAAGCTATTGTCACTCAGTTAGTTCAATAAATTTGAGTTAGAGGGCTTGGAGTTCATTTTTCATGTGTTGATATCTAATTTATAGAAATCTAGTTCAGTTATTTCAAATTGTATTCAGTTAAACTTTTTCTAACAATTAATAGAACTAGTTGGAGGTCAGTTATGTAGTGGGACAACAATATAACTCAAATATCTCTTAGTTAACTAATCAATCAGCCCAAAATATCTAATGCATGCATGTAATTTTAATTTATCTTATGAATTAGAGATTCCAAGGTAGCATAACATCAGTTGTAAACTAGTGTTGAGTGTACAGGTGTTTCATGCGATCAATGATCAATCCTTAGGAATTGTGTAATAATTTTGGAGGAAATTCGTAAAGAATAGGGGCCAATTTGCTCATGATTTGCAAAAGAAAATAGGGGCCTTGGTGAGAAAATAATTTTCTAAGTGTTGGGAAGAGCTTATTCATTAAGCAGGATAACAATTATTCTTTTGTAGGTTGAGCTTAGAGTTGGAGCTAGCAATTGTAATAGTTTATGAAATTCATTGATTACTGCAAACATGCTTGAGGGGTTTTTCCTAGTTGGGTTCCCCTATAAATAATTGTGTATTTGTGGGTTTTATTATTTTATGTGTATGCATGTTGTTCTAAATTGTGAATTGATTTTCGTAGAGCAGTAGAGTAGAATTGGGTCTCTTGATTTAGATTAAACCTCTTGAGCAGTTGCAATTCTATCACCAAATTTCTAGAAGGGGGGGACAAAAGTGAGTCTCTAGAAGGAAAGTGATAGTATTATCCTAAAAGAGTCACATGAGAGCAAGGAAATATTCATTGATTAACCTGCAAATTATTTCACAAGATAACAATGATCATTACATCAAATACAAGACATACTCAAAAAGGTAAGTATCAAAGCTAATGAAAATGTTTTGTCTCAATAAGCTTCAATTATTAGGTGAAATATATAAGTACATAGTTACAATGGTGATACACTAGCTCCAGTAGTGGAGCATAAAGCCACTTCTTGCTTCTCCAAGGAATGATCTTCTCTTATATGTCAATCTAGAGAAGCCAAGGCTAGCTCTCCAAAACCTAAGCCTCCGAAATAATTTTGCTTGAGTTATGAGGTTGTATTAATAATAAGAGGAATGACATTTCATATCCTCATGACTCTTGAACTACACTCATGACTCTTGGACTTCTAAATGACCTTTGAAATTTTATTTGAATATTTTTTCCACATGTGAATTTTCATATTTCACATATGAATCTTGTACTTCCACCTATTTTACATTTTTTAATTTTATTTCAAAATACATAATTACATTCCACATCATGTGGCAAGACACATGGACACATATGACATTTTTTTGACACTTGTACAAGTCATAACTTGACAAATATGACATGGAACTTCAATATTATGTGACAATGCCAAGCTACTCTTCTTGTTGCTTTGTATTCAATATTCATGAAAGATTTTATTTGTTCTTCATCTCCACCCTCCAAAGGTCTTGGATCAACATCGAGGCCTTTTGATTTATCATGCAATGTCTTGATTATGTCATGGTCCAAACTCTGCTTCATGTCTTCATGATGGTTCTTCTTTGCAGTTCATTATTTGTCCTTTCTCCTTGATAAATTCCTTGATAATACCCCTACTTTTCTCATGGAAGAAGTTTCTTGTGATAGGCATGTGAAAGGACTAGGAAGGAATGACTTGATAAGGATGGTGATTTGAGCTCAATAGTGGCTGAGAAAGGAACAATTTTTCACTAAAAATATGCCATGCGCTATAAGAAGGGGCTCTTCAAGGGCAAGCGCAGTGGGAAATTTCAAGGAATAGAGGTGATGGGCTTATTGATTATAACAACGCTTTGTGCTAGGTTCAAGGGAGAATAAGGTAGTGAAAACACATGATATATTAATAGTGTGAAATTTATGCCTCCCTTTTTCACTAAAATTTTGCTATGTGTTGAGGAGGAAAGGCAGGACAAGTCTTGGGCACAGAGAGGGATCATAGTCAATAGTGGGAGCAAGACTAAGCCTTGTTACTGTGCCATGCATTGGGCTTAAGGGAGGTCCTTTATGCCAGCATAGTTTAGCTCAAAAATGGTTTATTATCCAATAGGAATGTGCTTTGCACCATATTCTAGCATTTTTTTCTTCTAGAGGGGATTTCTATGAGAGGATATTGTGTAGTTCACTAAGGTAGGTAGCAAAAGGTAAGTCACTTTTCCTAGGAAGGTTATAGCTATGTTGTGAGGGGAGGAGGGCATTTGAATTGCACAAATTTATTTTGTAAGGGGATGGAAGAGGTCCTTTATATCAGCTAGAAGTGCTCTATACGCTATGCATGGCATAGGTGATCAAAACTCAGTGCGGTGAGTCAGCACAAGCAAGAAGGGTTAGGTGACTATGCTTTGAATGTTCTCAACTTACAAGAAAAGGAGTCGATCTTAAGAGAGGCTCAGTGAAAAAATATGGGAGGAAAAGGTATCATCAATGGGGCTCATGAATAGGGTGTTCTTATCACCTGAAAAAAGGTTTAATGTATTCACAACTTTCATTGGGCACGAGGACCAAGAAGAGGTCCAAAATGGCTAAGTGTGGGACCAATAGAGTAAGAAAGGGAAAAGCATCCAAACAAGACTCAAACATGGATCACACAGATGAAAACCATAAATAAAAACTAGGTTAATTCACATTAATCATGAACATTAATCACACCTTGAAACGACAACAAATTGACACTTGTTTCTAAGTGCAACAGTTGAAATGCCACATTGCAACACTCAAAATACAAGTTGTGAAGCAAGTGTCGATTGTGACCACATAGTGCACTAATTTTAAGTCCCTATATTAATAGTGTAGTCCCTTATTATGTTATTGTAGCCCCCATTATTTTTATTTTTGTACCCCTGTAACCCCCATATTGTTAATATTGTGCCCTTACATTATTATTGTTAGGTCGGCTAGGATTACATTATGGCCCCATGGACTCCTATATATAGAAAGGAGGTTTTGTCATTTGTGTCATCCAAGAATTGTTCATTCATGTAATGTATTGGAGGTTGCCCCCTCGAAGTGGCTTATTTATAAGGCGTTGATAACTCTTTTCCTCTATTTTTGGAGCTGTTTTCCCAACATTTGGTATCAGGGCTTTGGATTCTAGGGTTTCGCTGCTCCAAATAGGTCATCGTGGAATTTTTGCTATAAATTTTTTTATATGAAGGTTCAGAAGCCGAAATTTTTAGAGAACGGATTTGAAATCCTTAGAAACACCATCACAAAATTTCAGAGCTTGGTTCACAATATTTTTGGAGATATGATCTGTGGAAGTTAGGTATTTTTCAGGCTCTTGAATTTCATCTAAAAGAGGTGATCATGGAAAAATATTCATAACTCTCTCTCTGAGCATCGGATTGGAATTCTATTAAAAGTAACTGGAATTACACGTACTATATTTTACTATCTATAAATTTCAGAGCGAAAGGAGCAAACAGTGACACGTGGCAAGTCATACAAGTTCGCTCTACTGAACCAATCCATAATTAGATCATTGTGGGATATTGGACATAACTTTTCCTTGAAGAATCCAAATCAAGTCATACCTTTGGAATTTGAAAGATTCTTCATAGGAAGACTACACGGCTGAATTTAAGATATTGAGGATCTGCAAGTATAGAGATAAGTCAATTTCAATATCGAGCTCCCCAAAAGAAAGTAAAAGGTGTGTATTTTTTTTCTGAATTGCATAAGTCTTATTTGAAGAATCAATTTGAATTGATTCCAAGGGCATATTGTAGAATATACATTAGTATTGGATTCTAAAATGGCCCCTAAAAATAATTCCATACCCATTAAGCCCTCAAAAATCTACACTATGATGCATGAAGAGGAAGAATTACAGTATGATATATCAAAATTACGGTACCAAGTGCAACAAATTTCGATCTTATGAAGAGCAACCGAAGATGACATAGATGGTTTAAAATCAGAAATGGAGGCTAAGTTGGATGGTTTGAAGGATCAAATAATAGCTAATATGGATGATAAATTAGTGGAAGATCACATCGAGCATCAACAACAAGTTCTCCAACTCTCAAAGGATAACCTAAATTTGGTGCAGAATTTAATGAAACAACAGGAAGATCAACATCACATCGAAAGAAGTTCTGAAGCAGTCACAAAAACAAGAACTTGACAAGTACGACCAATTTCAGAGTATCTCATCAAGTGGAAGAACTTTCCTGTAGAAGATTCCACATGGGAGGATGAGAATTTTATACAGAAGCATCAAGAAATAATCAAGCGTTGATGACAACACTTGTTTGAAGGAGAGGGGCATGTTAAGTCCCTATATTAATAGTGTAGTCCCTTATTATGTTATTGTAGCCCCCATTATTGTTATTGTTGTACTCCTGTAACCCCCATATTGTTATTATTGTGCCCTTACATTATTATTGTTAGGTCAGCTAGGATTACATTGTGGCCCCACTAGGATTACATTGTGGCCCCATGGACTCCTATATATAGAAAGGAGGTTTTTTCATTTATATCATCCAAGAATAGTTCATTCATGTAATGTATTGGAGGTTTCCCCCTCGAAGTGGTTTATTTATAAGGCGTTGATAACTCTTTTCTTCTATTTTTGGAGCTGGTTTCCCAACAACTAAGCTATAGAAATGTGTCCAACACATATTATCATGATATAGAGGACCATCTAATGTAGAATAGTTCACTAGAAATGCTTCTAGTTATGTGCAAAGGTGGCAAACATACGTGAGTTTAAATTATTAGAAGTGGCACTTGCGACCTTAAGAAATCTGAAAATGACCTTTGGAAAAGCTAAATAAATTGAAGGTGACAGATGCCAAAGTGAATATAACATGAAAATTCCACTTTTTAAAAGTAAATGCAAGAAAATACGAGAGTTGCAAATGTGAAAGTGACACTTACAAAATCAAAAGTGTGCAAAAGCAAGAGTTGAGAAAACTCACTGGAATAGAAGTACAATTTCAATCAAAGCAAGAGAGAGGTTGTTGAGAGATGTGGCGCATTGACTGCTAGCATAGTTTGAACATTGTTCAAGAACTATTGTTATGGAATACATATGCCTTTTTCTCAAATATTGCGTTATGCCCATCTAAGCTTGCATATAAATAATTGTGTTTACGAATTCATCAAGGACTAAGCATGTGTGAGCAAGTGACTTTGACACTTATAACCTAAGAAGAAGAATTGTACACTTAGAAAACATTAATTAATGATGAAGTGGCCATGGAATGACATATTGTAATATCCTAAATAGGCTCCACTGACAATGACATATTGGTTGGCTACATTGACAGTGCATGGGCAAGAAGTGTTGATGACCGAAAAAACATGTCAGGATATGTTTTTCATTTGGGTTGAGGAGCCATTTCATGGGCCTCCAATAAGCAGCCAATAGTGTCATTGTCAAAAATAGAATCTGAATATGTCACAGAAACAAAAATTTCATGTGAAGCAATTTCGATGAGAAGAATGTTGAAGGATTTGTCACAAGAACAAGAAGGACCAAAAACTATCTACTATGACAAAAATTATGCAATTTCATTATCAAAGAATTTTGTTTTTCACAAAAGAAGAAAACATATTAATACTAAGTATCATTTTATCATATAACTAATTGCAATGTAAAAAATACCATATTCTTTTTCCCATTGACATACCTTAAAATCTTTTTGGCTCCCTTCCAATGTGTCTCCTTGGGTGTCTCCATGAACCTTGACACCAAGTTCATTACATACATTATATTAGGCCTACTTGTTGTCAAATACATCAATTTTCCAAAAATACTTTTGTATAATGTCAGATTTACATTGTTGTTGCAATCTTATTTTTCTAATTTCAATCCCATGAGAGTTGGAGTTGGCGTGGGCTTTTTGTTTTGAATATTAAACCTCTACAAAATTTCGGCAACATACGTTTCTTGAGAAAAAAATAACCATTTTCTATTTGCTTCACTAATATGCCCAAAAAATACCTTAACAACACCACGTATGTCATTTCAAACTCACTTTTCATGAATTCTTTGAAATTAGTAATAATAATATCATCACTTCTGTGAAAATCAAATCATCTACATATAAAACAACAATAAGAAGCTTACCACCACTCTCTCTGATGTAGAGAGTAGGCTCGTCGTCACATTTTCCAAATCCATTGTCCATCAAGTAATCATATATCATGTTGTACCATACGTGTGGTGCTTGCTTCAACCCATAAAGAGCTTTCTTCAACCTATGCACCTTGTATTCTTGGCCTTCTACCTCGTAACTAGGAAGTTGCGCAAAACATACTTCCTCTTTCAAAAATCCATTTAAGAATGTTGACTTCACGTCCATTTGGTACACCTTCCATCTATGTTGTGCGACAATTGAAAAAAATGTGCACATTTTCTCCATAATTTATCGCAATTGGCGCGAATGTCTCCACATAATCCCTTATGTGTTGTTGCTTGTAACCTTTGACAATTATCCTTTCTTTATGCCTTTCAATCTATCTTGCAACATTTCACTTGGTCTTATAGACCCATTTGACACATATTACTTTTTTCCCTCACCGAAGGTCCACTAAATCCCATGTGTCATTCCTTTCTATCTCTTCCATTTCTTCATCCATTGTTGCGATCCATTTTTCTTCTTTGACTGCATCTTCAAAATGAATTGGATCATCTACATGAAAAAACAATGCAAATAAAGAATTTAGGATTATGTTTTTGCTAGCTTCATTATGCTCATAAATTTCACTCAAATTTATGAATTTTTGTCATCTTATGCTTGCGAAAGATGGACTTGACATGTCACTTGATGTTTCGCTTGGAGAAGATGTCATTGTAGGTCTTTGCGGTGCACTAGAGTAGTATTTGTATGACTCTGTGGCATTGTCCTATTATTTGTTGAAGATGTCACTTGTTTACTACTTTGTTGAGCTTTAATAGGTGTAGGATGAGTCACCACTGAAAAATTACTCGTTGCGGTCAATTCCTCTTTGTCTTCTTGTGGTATGCACATTTTCACATTGATTTTCTTCTCCAAACTTCCATTCCATGCTTCCTCTTCTATGAACTGCACATCTATATTGATTATTACTTTCTTGTGTAATGGATTGTGTAGCTTGCATGCCTTGGATCCATCACTGTAACCAAAAAATATGCATTTCCCCCCCTTGTTTTCCAACTTATTTCTTAATCCATCCGAGACATGTGCATATGCTACACATTCAACACAATCATGTGAGTGACAATATATTTCCTTCCACTCCATGCCTCTTCAGGAACCCTATTCTTTACACTTTTGGTTGGACACACGTTTATAATATATGTTGTGCAAGTGATGACTTCAGCCCAATAGTCATTTGGAAAATTATTTTCCTTCAACATACTCCTTGCCAATTCCATAATGGTCATAATTTTCCTTTCTACGACACCATTTTTTTGAGGTGCATACCTTGTTGTAAATTTCTTTTCAATTCCATGCTCCGTACAGAAATGTAGGAAGTCATTTGAGATGTATTCGCCACCTCTATTAGTACTAAAAAATTTGATGTAGTGCCTGAATTACTTCTCAAAAATATCTTTGTATTTGCAGAGGTGCTCAAACACTTCACTTTTTTTCCTTAAGAAGTAGACCCATGTCTTCCTTGTATACTCATCTATGAATGTTAAAAAATAATAGTTGCCACCAATTTATGGTGTCTGCAATGGTCCACATAAATTTGAATGGAAAATCTCTAAAGGTGATTTTCCCTTACTAAATTTTCTGTTGGAATGTCTCTCTATGTTGTTTACCCAATCTGCACCCTTAATATAATGTGTCTGGTTTTTCCATGAGTGGAAATCCCCTAACCATGCCTGTCTTATGCAACAAATTCAAACTTCGAAAATTTATATGACCAAATCTCAAATGCCATAACCATTTTTCATCTTTGACATCTACTTGAATATTTGTTTGTGTGACAGAATTTTTTTTTCTTTCATCTCCTTGTGAATTCATTGACAGTTGTGCTTTCGCACCTTCTTCCTTCAAATATGTTTTTACCTGTAGGGGAAACATTTTTTTACTTTTCATCTAAACTTTTGCAATCTATTTCTTTCTTGGATACTTATTATAAATTGTGCACTCTCCATTTTTGAAAATGACATTGTATCCCTTTTACATGAGTTGTCCAATGCGTGTAAGGTTGTGCTTCAAACCAGGGAAAAAATAGACATCTGAAATGTACTTCTTCTCCCCCTTCTTTTTTTTAATGTTGACTCTTCCTCTTCCCATCACTGAGACTTTATTATCAGTCCCAAATGCCACTTCATATTTCACACTTTCATCTAGATTGGAAAACATTTCTATGCTCCCTATCATGTGATTGTTGCAAGCTAAATCTAGAAACCATACATCTTTTTGTTTTTATTGTGCTACATTAAAATTTAAAAACATGCTATATTGGTTCTGATTTTCCTTTGTGAAATTTGCATTTGGTTTTTTACTTATATCATGTTGCTTCTTTCTACATTCATTTTACAATAATGACATTGAAATTGAGATTTATCATACCTTTGACCTTGTGCTAGATTTTTGCTTGAACCTATTGAAGCCTAGAAAATCTCTGCTTCAAACATTGGGGAAAACCACCCGGTCGGGACCTTAGGACAGCTCTTTTTCCATTTGGTATGGTGGCTCCGACTGGATTTAAAGGACCAGTTTCCTTATAACTAAATGGATTGGTTTGGATGGGTGGAAATAAGACTAAATTAACTGAAATAAAACTATCTAATTTAAACTAAATACTGATAAATAAATTCTAACACTAACCCAGGGTAATTATATGTGAATACAACTTAAGATTGTTCCAATTTAACAATAACCATGAAAATGTATTATTATTTAAATTGAAATGTGCAGAAATAAATAGAGATAACTCTGTTTAAGAAATTAAACAGAGTTGTATTAACATATTGCATTCATCATTGTATACCATCTATATATATACTTATGAAAGATAACGTTTCAATTATACTCAGAAATGATATATAAAAGGAAGCGTTGTGAAAACAAATATATATAAATGATAGAAATTTTAAAGCGAATATCATAAGACAAAAGAAATCAACAGTGAACGGATAGAAATACCTCATTCATCTTGAAGACTTTCAAATGAAATCTGATACTCTAATCCAGTAACTCTGATGCAAAATCAAATTCCAAGGTACATAAATGCAACACTTCAAAGATAATTCCGCATAAAAATCACCAGATGTGATCCTTTTTAAAAATATATAAGACAGTGGAGTACAGAAATGCAATCTCCAAGTCAAAAAATATTAAGATCCAGGACCCCTCTCTAAATGCATGAGAAGGGTTTAAATACTACTTAGCTAAATCTAAAAATAATCTTATTACAAAAATTAAGGATTCGGTTCAATGACCGTCCTTTTCCTAGGCTAAAATACAGTAAAATTAAAAATAAATCTATCTATGAACTTGATCTTTAAACTTGCAGGCATCTAGCATAGTTTTGAGAATATGCGGTTGATCGACTTCAGAATTCAACTGTCCTGAAAAGACAGAGTCGGCAAGCGTAGGCGCAATCTTCTCTGTAGCATTGATGATACAATTAAGCGCACTGTGCTGACTGTGTGGCTTCACTAAGTACATCCAATATGAGTCCCAATTCAATCTTGTCAGCCCTTGGATTGATTTTGCTCTTTCTTCTGCCTTTTGCCTCCATTCTATTTGCAGTTGATGTGCCTGTGGGAGATATCCTGGAACAGTTTCTGGAATCAAATTAGCTTTGTGTAAATTGTCATTTACACAATCAGTAAGAGTGTTTGCCGCCGTAGCCGCCTCCTCTACTGCCTTCTCTTTGTGCATTTCCTTTTATTGGAAATTTTTTCTCTGTTATCAATTTTGCAATTTCATATTGATTTTGCTTCACCATTTTCTCATATCATACTTTTAGCCAAAGTAGTTTCTTTTTATCGATTTGTCCTTTCGCAGTAGTTTTCCTCTGTGCTGAACACGCTCCACATCTTTTTCCTTGCTCAGCATTAAGTGCCTTGAATTTGGTCAATTTTTCCTCATTTTGTCTTACAGTTATTTCAAGTCTCTTCAACTCCCGACTTTTCTTAAGAAGAGCTTTATGCTTCTCTGAGAACTCTTGACCTCCTACAGCTTCTTCAGTAACTTATAAAAGTTCTATAGAGGATAATTTTGGCAAACTTACATACCTTATCTTGTGGTAGAAACTGTGTCAATTTTCCCACTTGGATATTTTGAACTTGTGAACAGCGTCTAAAACATCCTTTTTTGGTACTGTCCACCCGTGTTTTTTTTTCTTCAATGGTTCATCTCTTTTGGTCCATTCCTGTGTGCATTCTGACAACTTCGCATGTTCTCTAGCAAATTCTTTCATAAATTGCTTATTATAAGGCGCATGAGGTTTCGGCAACTTATACATCAGCCTCACGTCTTCCGTGGTGAATGACCCGATTAGCTCTTCAGATGGAGTTCTAAATTGCCTGTCTGAAATATCGGTGCTATCCAGCACTCATTTCACCATGTTCGTATACGGGAGAATCCTTGGCCTTGCCGCTATTCTATGGAGAAATGAACAAGCCAGTTCTTTGAGGGTTGCTTCAGACGTATTACTAGAACCTGCTGTAGCCACAACTTTCATCACCACAGGATTTTATTCTTCTAACAGATTATACATTCCTTCCCAAGTGGATATACCGGCATCCTTATTACAGGCGGTGTCTGCATACAGTGAAGCCATTTCTCTGTTTTCAGAATTTGAGCTCTTCTCCTTCTTACCCATAGTGTTTAGTGAAAGCTTTGTATAGACGTTTGCTCCTTCGTGCCTGCGTTTTACAAGTAAATGAGAGTAATGGCATAAGAAAGGTGATGAGACTGTTTTAAATGTGAAGGCGGATGAAATATAATATTTTAATCGTGAAACGAATTTCAATCAAAACAAAATCTCATTTACCATTAATTGTCAATCCAATCATTTAATCTAATCATTAAAGCGCATAACAGATTTGATATATGGGAAGATTGCCTTTGGACAACGCGCCTACATGAATCTGTGACATTGCGATCTGCAATTTGCTGCAATATCGCAATGTCACAATATCACAATATCACAAAATGAAGCCATCGCAGTTATGTAAAATAGTGCAAAAGCGGAAATTGCGCAAAAGCGCAAAAGCGCATATCGCAAATCTCGCAAAAGCGCAAAATGGTAAACAACGCAAAAGATATTTGTTTAACATTTCTGTTTTCTGCGCTATGCGATCTGCGACCAATATGTTTATTGTATAGGCTTTTTGGGATCGCATTATCGCAAAAGCGCAAAATCACATTTTCAGTTTTATAAAAGATATATATCATTTTGCGATGGATGCGGTATTTTGTTTAAAGAACAATTTTATTGTAATCTATCATAAACTTAAGTGTTTCTTAATGTTCTTTCTAAGGGATTTCTCTAAGTTTATGATAGAAAGTTTTATTACAAAAGGAAAACATATCCTAATTGATTTTTTTGGATTTTTTAACTAAGGGTCCCCATTTATTTAGTATTATTACTAATATTAAATAAAAAAGGGGGGTTGTTGCTGGTCACAACAATTGGCGATTCACTGAAAGAAACAGTTATCTCTGAAAAAATAAAATGAACACTATATCTTTAGTAAGTAAAGATTTTTAAAGATAATGAAAACTATCTTAGGATAATTCAAATAAAATGTAACTATGAAAAATAAATAAAAATCATTTCATAATTTCTTTCTAATTCCTTAAGAATAAAAACATTTTTGGTTATCTCAAGCTTTGATTGGTGTTAATAATGAAGTAAGTGGATTTCTCCAAGTTTTGATTTTATAATATACTCTATTGCCATAGGTATTGCCTCTGCTGCCAGCAAACGTTCATAGTCTCGACAGGGTTACCTTTAAACCATTAACCATTCATTGTCCCATCCAACTAAAATTATGACTTTTTAAAAGATAAATTCATAAGACCTATTATCTCATGTTTTTGTCTTTTCCTTATTTTTTTTTTAAGAGCCATTGTTCTGGTTTGGTAGCCAGTTAATAACAATGCCATTCACTAGTTATAATTAAATTGAACAAGCTGGCTCGTGATGAGACCCCTTGTTTTATATTTATAAGCGATTACCCTGTTTTGGTATGCAGTATTGGTAATGTCAGTTTTATTACTCCTTATGAACATGGTAAGTCAGCTCATAATGAGACCTCTTATCTCTTAACTTTTTCAAATTTCTTAGAATTATATTCTAAAAAAAATCACAACTTAAATGGATGGGGTGAAATAGTTTTATCCTTAAGAATCAATGGATGACAATTTTCAGAGTTTCTTGGGTTCCAAAACTTTGAAAAATCTTTACTTTGATAGATAACCTTTCTCTGCTTAATAAACTTATGATGATTTACATTCTTCTCAAGTTTTCAAAATATCACGCAAATGATTGAAATAATCTTTCAAAGTTTAACATCTTATTTTAAACTATTCAAAAACTGTGATCATTACTTTAAAAATTCTTATTTACACAAAATAAATATTGTAATATTCTCTCGAAGAAATTTTCTTAAATAGTAAACAGTCAATCAGAGACTCATTAACAACCTTTATTTGCAAAAACAATCAAAAACTCTGCAGAAAGGAATATATACAGTTTAAGAAGGGGTTACCTCCTTATGAAAAGAATTTCTTCAAGATAAGCCCATTTACAGGAAGAGATTCTCTCTTACCTGTTAGATCTTGGAGTATGAATGTATTTGAGCCTATCTTCTCAACGATCTAAAATGGTCCAAGCCACATTTTCTGAAACTTGGTATGTTTACCTTTTTCTTCGTGTGCTTTATCCCATTTCAGAACAAGATCACCAATTGACAAAATTTTTGAGCCGGTAGAACTTGCATCAAAAGAAGATTTTACAAGCTGTTGATGCTTTTCATGAATAATTTTTGCTTTATCTCTATCTTCTTCTAGTTTAAGGATTTGATCATATCTCAATTGAATGGATGAAGAAGGATTTTCTTCAATAAATTGCACTAGGGCTAATGATGGAAGAGTTATATTTGATGGTATCACAGCTTCTTTTCCATAAACCAAATTGAAAGGTGAAGTCCCTATTGAAGCTTTTTCAGTGATACGATCAACCCATAATGCAAAGATTAAAGATTTGTGCCAATTCTTTTGATTTTGATCAACTGTCCTTTTAATGATTTTGATAAGGTTTTTGTTAGTGGATTCAGCCAAACCATTACCTTGTGGATAATAATTTGTTGAATATTTTAATTTAAAACCTCTTTTGACTGCAAATTCTATTAAACTATTTCCAGAGAAGTAAGATGCGTTATCAAAGACTAGAGCGTTAGGTACACCAAACCTGGTTATGATGAATTGATCTATGAAATCAATAATTGCATTAGAATTGGCTACCTTCAACGGGATTGCCTCTACCCATTTTGTAAAGTAATCAGTTGCAGTAAGGATGTACTTGTGCTGTTTGGAAGAATGAGGTACTATCTCACCAACAATGTCAAGCCCCCATTGTTCGAATGGTTGCTCAATAGTTACTGGTTGCAAAGGAAAAGCTGGCTTCCTTTGTCTTCCACTTGCAGTTTGACAAATTCTGCACTTCCTTACATAATCATGCGTATCTTTAAAAAGGGTAGGCCAATAATAACCAGCATGAATTATTTTGTGAGCTGTAGTATCACCTCCAAAATGACCTCCTGCTGGTCCATCATGCAATTCCTGCAAAACCTTTTCAGCTTCAGTCTTTTCAAGACATCTTAATAAAATTGAATCATAATTTTTCCTAAATAACACATTATCAATGATCTCATATTTAATAGCCTTTAACCTTAAAGCGCGTTTACTCTTATAGCTGAGATTAGTAGGAGCATACCCATTTTTCAATTAATAGATAAGATCAACATACTGAGATTCAGAATCTGTAACACTTATCTGACTTACTTGAATATCTTGATTTGAATTTTGATTTTCTGGTATGTTATGAGCTCCTGCCAATAATCTGCAAAAACCTTGTCCTCTAACAATCTTAGCCGGTTTAATATCAATATCATATTCTTGCAAGGCTGTTACCCAGTTAGCTCTCTTTTCTCCTACTTCTTTTTGAATTAATAATTGCCTCACTGCCGAGAATGGGACAATGATTTTTGTATGTGTTTTCAAGAGAAAAGGTCTGAAATGTTTGATTGATTTAAACACAGCAAAGGCTTGTTTTTCAACATCAGAATAGTTAAGCTCGACTCCTTGCAGATTTGAGCTAAAGAAAGAAATTGGTGCCTCGATTTTTTTATCATTGAGTTGTGTTAAAACAGCTGCATAGGATGTCTCAGTGGCCAAAGTATACAAAGTAAAATCTTTAGAAAAATCGGGGGTATTCAATGATGGTGCATTAATGATCGCTTGTTTGATTGCCTCAAAAGCTTCTTTCTCTTTATGCCCCCATTTGAATACTGAATTCTTCTTGATCATATTTTGCATAGGTAAAACAATTAAAGAAAAATCAAGAATGAATCTTTTAACAAAATTGATCTGTCCAAGAAATGATTGCATGGATTTTTTGTTATGAGGTAAAGAAATATCAGAAATTTCTTTCACTCTATCTGAATCAATATATATACCATATTTTGACACAACAAATCCCAAGAGTTTTCCTTCATCCAAAGCAAAGAAAGATTTCTTTGGATTTAAGGAAATACCAAATCTTCTACATCTTTCAAATATTTGCTTTAAATCATGTAGATGATTGGCTCTCTTTTTTGAAAATACTGTTATGTCATCAAGATAAACAACAACTGTTTTATTGATCAGACCTTTAAATGCTATG
The DNA here is from genome assembly GCA_034641835.2 of Pinus albicaulis. NCBI lineage: Eukaryota > Viridiplantae > Streptophyta > Pinopsida > Pinales > Pinaceae > Pinus > Pinus albicaulis. The sequence goes on along the minus strand of CM076574.1, from coordinate 80,938,690 downwards.
TCCATGGCTCTTTGAAAAGTTTATCTTGCATTTATTAGACCAAAAGGCATTTTCTGATAAGCATAAGTTCCCCATTTTGTTCTAAAAGTTGTTTTCAATCTGTCATCTGGATGAACTAAAACTTGATTATAGCCCAAAAACCCATCAAGAAAGGACATAAGTTCAGAACCAGCTACCTTTTGAAGTATCTGTTCCATGGTTGGCAATGGGAAATTGTCTTTTAAACATGCCTTGTTTAAATTTCTGAAATCAATACAGATTCTTATATCACCATTCTTCTTCCTTACATGTACCATATTGGAAACCCAATTGGAGTGCCTGACCGGAAAAATGATTTTGGCTTTTAAAAGTTTATTAAGTTCTGATTTGATTTGACTTTCGAGATTTGGATGAATCTTTCTCAACTTTTGTTGAACAGGTTTAATATCAGGAAGCATTGGAATTGTGTGTTGAATAACCGAAGTATCATACGTTTTTAAATCATCATAATTCCAAGCAAAAACGTTTTTATATTTGTTCAGAAGTTTAATGAATGCATCCCTTTCTTCTGGTGTTAAATTGAGTCCTAAGTTAACGTTTTGAGGTTTAGAATCAGAACCAAGATTTACTAATTCAAACTTCAAAGTGGAACTTTGAAGTTTATCATTAGTGACTTTCTTGAATCTATCTTTAATGTCATATAAATTCTCTAATTTAACAACAGATTTTGGAATGGGGTTTTCATTACCTTTTGAAGCAATTTGTAAATCATGATCATCTTCGTCAATAATTTGCTCATCATATGATTTCTCTGAAGTCATGAAATTTAAAATATCTTGATCATGATAGAATACTCTCCAATTTGTACATTATCCTCGATTGCATGGACGAAAATCAATTCTGGCTTAAAACCTATCGACTGTGAATTCTATGTATATTTAAATGTCATTGAAGCAATGTCATATTTACCTGACTCCTAGGAATAGGAGAAATATCCTTGTCACAAAAATATATATAGACTTTGTACTAGGTTGATGAGCAGCAGATGTCCCAAGGCAATAATATTGTATCCTAGAATTTGTCCTATATAATCTGAATTCAAAGATCCTTTAAAGATTTGATTCACCTATATTCAGTAAAGTCCTTGAACCAAGGCTTCATATTCTCGCGGTATTGTTAGTACACTAAATTCTAGCCTACATGACAAGATAGTTTTCTCAAATTATCCGGGATCAATTAAGATGTATCCAAATTTAATTCCACTGAATTAATCCAGACCAAAATATGTTAGAATCCTAATAAAAATAAAGACTTATCTATTGGCTTATCTACAATTACATCATAAATATTTACAATTCTGGAAGAATCAGATTGTGAAAAATTTTCTATTTGAGAAACAAAAGTATTTACAGAAAAAGGTGATTGAGGAGCTTCGAAGTTGCCAACAAATGATTCAGCAAAATAACCTCCAAGAATATTGTTGTTGAATGCCACAGGCTCATTAGGTTGTTCGAATTCAATGACAGTGTGCGTCATATGTTTTTCTCGTTCAATTTTAATTTGATTTGGTTTCCCTTTGTAGGGAAGCCACATATGTGAATAATCAGTCAAGATATAACCATTAATTTTCGTAGACCAGTCCCTGCTCAAGATTAATCCATAGAATTCAGGAATATCAGCAATCAAAATATCAATTCTTTGGACAATCCTAGGATCAGAAGCTAATCTGATAGTAACTGAATTGATTTCTCCTACAACTTGAAATTTAGAGCGATCCAATTGAACGATATGAACTGCTGATTTCTGTGGTTCGATATTCAATTTGGCACAGACAGAAGTAGGCATTATATTGGAGGAGGCTCCAGAATCAATTAAACAATTATGCAGATTCTTATTGTACATTTCATAAGTCAGAAGAAAAGGAGGAGTTTGAGAATTTGACTTTTCTCCAATGAGCACAGTATCAGTAGCATCTACCTTATCTGGTGGTTTACCAGCTCCTCTAGCTTCTTTTGCAACTACACCGCTTGGTAAAGGAGCAATTGGTGTAGCGTTTAATTCTTTCAATAGAAACTTCTGTTGGTGTTTTATTTTGCTGAGTTCATGTAAGGAAATGTTGGCTTTGATCTTTTTCATGTCTTTAACAATGTTGTACTCCATAGGATCTGACACTACTAAAGTCTTTGTTGTCGATGTGGGAGGATTAGAAGAAGATGGCTGATTTTGAGTAGGTAATGGAGAAGTTTTCTTTACAGGGGATTTTTCTTTGGTACTTGGAGTTGTAATTTTCTTTTTAGGAACTGTTTGCACTGGTTCCGATATAGATTTACTCCTAGTACTTACAGGCATAGCTTCTTCACTATCTGAATTAGGGAGAATAAAATCCCACATTCCATTCAATTCAGCTATTTCTTCATTCTCATCTTCCTCTTCTGATACTAGAGATGTATCTTCTTCTTCTTCCTCTTCTTCTGATTCTGCATTAGAGATTGCATTAGGAGGTTTAGATTCAACTTGGTTTCTTCTGAAATTTCGGAATGGTTTCTTGGTAGAAGTTTTAGCTACTTGTTTTTTTATTTCAACCATTTCATTTGACATGGTTTTAAGAACTTTTTGTAGACCTTCCATGTTGTATGGGTCTTTGGCCTTTTTCTTTGAATCATCTTTGAAGCTGACTTTCTTCGATTTCCTTTCCTCAATAGCATTTTTCTTTTCTAGAGAGATAATTCGTTTTTCTACTGCAATAGCTTCTTTCATATTCTCAGCTAACGTAGGTTTTGCAGCTCTATCTACAAAAATTGCTATGTTTGAAGGTAAGGCAGTTATGTACCATTCAATTCTGACTTGTTCACTGGGATGTGAATCTGTGTGGATTTTGTTCAAGAGTTTGTTGAATCTAGCGTTGAATTCTTTAATGGGTTCCTTGGGTTCTATCTTCAAATTTGAGAGGTCATTGAGTAAAGTTGCTATTGATCGGTTGTCTCCAAATTTGGTTAAAAAATGATCTGCAAAAATGGCCCAACTTGTTATGGATCCTGATGGTAATGAGAAGTACCATGATCCAGCTACTCCTTGAAGAGTATAAGGGAATAGTCTAACTACAACATCTTCATGTGTGACTCCATTCAAATTAATAGCCAGCATAAAGTTATTGATATGTTCTTCAGCTTGAATGTTCAGATCTGGGCTAAATTTTGGAAGCCATTTTCCAGGGTTGTCTGGTAAATCATGTAAAGGTGCAGCCATGTTGACTGCCCCTGGAGTAGCCCATGGTCTAGCCATTATTGGAACAACTATTGGAGGAGTAGTAGAAACTGGTGGTGTTTGAATAGAAGTTGTTTGAATAGATGATGTTGAGATTGATGAGGATTGAGCAGATGATGATTGAGGAGATGATGTTTGAGGAGATGATATGGAAACAATTGTACTTTGTTGAGATGGGATTTTGGAAACAGGTATTTGAATATTAGATGTTGAACTTATATCACTTACTGATTCCGATTGAGTTTTTCTTGTCTTGACTCTACTAGGTAAAGGGAATTCTTTCGGAGAAATACCAAGTTTTTCACTTTGAAGCCTAGTAAGAGGTTTCGAAGAAACAAATTTTGAGGTTACACTACCTTCAGATATTGCAGACTCTTCTAAAGATAATGAGAATCCTTTCAATTTATGAATTAAATCTTGAACTTCAGGAGACTCAGGATTTTGATTGTCTGAATGTTTTGAGATTTTGGTAGTGGGTGTATGAATATTCTTCGCAATTTCTTCTATAGGATTTTGTATTTCAAAAGAAATTGAAGAAGTTGATGAGGGTGTTTTGCTCTCAGAATGGCTTGTGGATAAAGATTTACTTGCCATTCATAGCTCAGGCCCTCCTTCTAGCGCCAAAAATGTTGAAGCCTAGAAAATCTCTGCTTCAAACATTGGGGAAAACCACCCGGTCGGGACCTTAGGACAACTCCTTTTCCGTTTGGTATGGTGGCTCCGACTGGATTTAAAGGACCATTTTCCTTATAACTAAATGGGTTGGTGATGGGTTGATTTGGATGAGTGGAAATGGGACTAAATTGACTGAAATAAAACTATCTAATTAAACTAAATGCTGATAAAGAAATTCTAACACTAACCCGGGTAATTATATGTGAATACAACTTAAGATTGTTCAAATTTAACAATAACCATGAAAATGTATTATTATTTAAATTGAAATGTGCAGAAACAAATAAAGATAACTCTGTTTAAGAAATTAAACAGAGTTGTATTAGCATATTGAATTCATCATTGTATACCATCTATATATACTTCATATTAATATCAACTATACTCTACATATCCAGCAAATGCTGAAAAACATACCACAGAATTTTAAACTAATGGACTACAAGACAAATAAATCAACAGTGAACAGATAGAAATACCTTATTCATCTTGAAGACTTTCAAATGAAATCTGATACTCTAATCCAATAATTCTAATGCAAAATCAAATCCAAGGTACAGAAATGCAACACTTTAAAGATAATTCCGCATAAAATCACCAGATGTGATCCTTTTAAAAATATATATAAATCAGTGGAGTACAGAAATGTAATCTCCAAGTCAAAAATATTAAAATCCAGGACCCTTCTTTAAAAGCATGAGAAGGGTTTAAATACTACTTAGCTAAATCTAAAAATAGTCTTATTACAAAAATTAAGGATTCGGTTCAATGACCGTCCTTTTCCTAGGCTAAAATACAGTAAAATTAAAACTAAATCTCACTATCTATGAACTTGATCTTTAAACTTGCAGGCATCTAGCATAGTTTTGAGAAGATGCGGTTGACCGAATTCAGAATTCAACTGTCCTGAAAAGACAGAGTCGGCAAGCGTAGGCGCAATCTTCTCTGTAGCATTGATGATACAATTAAGCGCATTGTGCTGACTGTGTGGCTTCACTAAGTACATCCAGTATGAGTCCAAATTCAATCTTGTCAGCCCTTGGATTGATTTTGCTCTTTCTTCTGCCTTTTGCCTCCATTCTGTTTGCAGTTGATGTGCCTGTGGGAGATATCCTGGAACAGTTTCTGGAATCAAATTAGCTTTGTGTAAATTGTCATTTACACAATCAGTAAGAGTGTTTGCCGCTGTAGCCGCCTCCTCTGCTGCCTTTTCTGTTTTGTGCATCTTCCTTATTGGAGCTTTTTGCTCTGTTATTAATTTTGCAATTTCATCTTGATTTTGCTTCACCATTTTCTCATATCATACTTTAGCTAAAGTAGTTTTCATTTTTAGCGATTTGACCTTTCGCAGTAGTTTTTCTCTGTGCCAAACACGCTCCACATATTTTTCCTTGCTCAGCATTAAGTGCCTTGAATTTGGTCAATGTTTCCTCATTTTGTCTTACAGTTATTTCAAGTCTCTTCGACTCCCGACTTTTCTCAAGAAGAGCTTTATGTTTCTCTGAGAACTCCTGACCTCCAACAGCTTCTTCAGTAACTTCTAAAAGCTCTATAGAGGATAATTTTGGCAAACTTACATACCTTATCTTGTGGTAAAAACTGTGTCAATTTGCCCACTTGGATTTTTGAACTTGTGAACAGCGTCTAAAACATCCTTTTTTGGTACTGTCCACCCGTGTTTGTTTTTCTTCAATGGTTCATCTCTTTTGGTCCATTCCTGTGTGCATTCTGACAAATTCGCATGTTCTCTGGAAAATTCTTTCATAAATTGCTTATTATAAGGTGCATGAGGTTCCGGCAACTTATACATTAGTCTCAGATCTTCTGTGGTGAATGACCTGATTAGCTCTTGAGCTGGAGTTCTGAATTGTCTGTCTGAAATATCGGTGCTATCCGTATATGGGAGAATCCTTGGCCTTGCCGTTATCCTATGCAGAAATGAACAAGCCAGTTCTTTGAGGGTTGCTTCAGATGTATTACTAGAACCTGCTGTAGCCACAACTTTCATTACCACAGGATTTTATTCTTCTAACAGATTATACATTCCTTCCCAAGTGGATATACTGGCATCCTTATTACAAGCAGTGTCTGTGTACAGTGAAGCCATTTCTCTGTTTTCATAATTCGAGCTCTTCTCCTTCTTACCCATAGTGTTTAGTGAAAGCTTTGTATAGACGTTTGCTCCTTCGTGCCTGCGTTTTACGAGTTAAATGAGAGTAATGGCATGAGAAAGGTGATGAGACTGTTTTAAATGCGAAGGCGGATGAAATATAATATTTTAATCGTGAAACGACTTTCAATCAAAACAAAATCTCATTTACCATTAATTGTCAATCCAATCATTTAATTTAATCATTAAAGCGCATAACAGATTTGATATATGGGAAGATTGCCTTTGGACAACGCGCCTACATGAATCTGCGACATTGCGATATGCGATTTGCTGCGCAATATCGCAATATCGCAATGTCGCAATATCGCAATATCGCAAAATGAAGCCATCGTAGTTATGTAAAATAGCGCAAAAGCGGAAATTGCGCAATAGCGCAAAAACGCATATCGCAAATCTCGCAAAAGCGCAAAATGGTAAACAGCGCAAAAGATATTCGTTTAACATTTCTGTTTTCTGCGCTATGCGATCTGCGACCAATATGTTTATTGTATAGGCTTTTTGGGATCGCATTATCGCAAAAGCGCAAAATCGCATTTTCAGTTTTATAAAAGATATATATCATTTTGCGATGGATGCAGTATTTTGTTTAAAGAACAATTTTATTGTAATTTATCATAAACTTAAGTGTTTCTTAATGTTCTTTCTAAGGGATTTCTCTAAGTTTATGATAGAAAGTTTTATTACAAAAGGAAAACAAATCCTAATTGATTTTTTTGGATTTTTTAACTAAGGGTCCCCATTTATTTAGTATTATTACTAATATTAAATAAAAAAGGGGGGTTGTTGCTGGTCACAACAGGACCTTAACTTGAATTTTGATTTATGATCCTTCCACTTGAGTTTGAAGTGTTGCCTCTTCCATCTCAATGTGGGATTCTTCCTCTTCCTCTAGGATTTGATCTTACTCCGCCTCTACCTTGACCAATTAAGGAATTTATCTTAAATGCATGCTCCAATGAAGAATTTGATGTTCTATTCAACCTATATTCATGAGAAACTAGTGATGCATGAAGCTCATCTGCTGAAAATTGTGAGACATCCTTTGTCCCTTCTATCCCGACAACAATTGCATCAAATATTGATGGTAAAATCCTCAAAAGTTTCTCAACTATCATCAGTTCTTCAAGTGTCTCACCATGAGACATGATTTGAGTAACCAATCAAGTAACTTGTGTTAAAAACTGAGTCTATTGTGTCAGACTCCTTCATACAAATGGTTTCAAAATCTCTTCTTAGCATTTGTAGTTTTTTTGTCTTCACTTTTTCCATTCCTTAGTAGGTTGTCCGAAGGATATCCCATGCTTTCTTGGACTTTTTTCTTGTTGCAATCCTTGGGAAAATACTTTCATGAATTGCTTGAAAAATGTATAAGACGGATTTTGAATCCTGCTTCATGTTGTCTCTCAAAAAATCTTTTTCTGCTTGTGAAAAGGCATTGTATGTTGTTGCATATGTTGGTTCTTGGAACTCATTCTCCACCAAATCCCAAATATCTTGAGAAGAAAACATTAGACTTCATTTTAATAGCCCAATAGCCATGATTTTTGATATTAAACTAAGCTATTTGAGGATTACTCAAGCTTGTGCTTAATGCCTCCATCTTTTACTATTAAGTATACTCCAAGGAATTTTCCTTCAAAACAACACTCAACTCCTAGTAAAAACATACACTTACTCTATTAAGCTTTTACGCATGCTTTAATACCATGTGAAAGATGAGGCTGAGTGATCTCCTTAAGGAAAAACAACGGGAATTATCTCTGAAAAATCAGCTTGCACAACAAAATTAGAGTTAAAATTTTAAATTTCGGGCAGTAAAAACAGAGTAAACATAGAGTGAATGTGTGGTAAAAGGAAGGAACTGAATTTTCAAGATGTGGGTGGAACAAATAAAATACTTTTGATTATAATTTTGAATACATGAAAATACATTCACACAATAATATGGAGGTCGTCACAAAGTAAAACATATAATTTTATAGATTTTTACATGTCTTTGGTTCGTGTGAGGTATCTCGCTGTGAGACATAGTAAATGATTTTGTCTTTTTTACGCGCCCACCAAAAATCGCGCCACGATTTTCTCTCTATACCTCTCAAACTTTCTTCTACAACTAAAAGACTTCATTCTATCACATGCTCAAGGCTCCTAATCTTGGCAATGCAACAACCAAACTAATTAACATATTTTCAAGCATACATTCATGCATTTAATTTTGAACAAGACTAAAATAGTATAAGGTATGGGCGCATAATACAAAAATTTAATTTTCTAAACTTCCAAATATTGCGCAAAACAAATGCCAGTTGTAGAGTAAAAATCTGGAACATATGATTCACTAACTATGTGTCAAGTACTTCTTTATTCTTAATTATTTGATGTGTTATGGAATGGTAAGTTTGTACTTCTGATCATAATTTCATTTATTCCATGTCCTTCAACCTGCAAAAAAAAATTTGTTGTCTGATTTTCTCATGTACTCTAGTTATGGTTATTTTCAGTTTAATAACTACGATTGTTGGGATTAATTTTTCCAACACTCCCCCATAATCACAACTATAGCCATTGACAATTCTAAAACAATCTCTCATATGGACAAAATTTTCATGTGCCAATGGCTTTGTGAAGATGTCTGTGAAATGCTCCTGTGACCTACAGTGCTGAAAAACGCTTTGTGAAGATGTCTGTGAACTGTTCCTGTGACCTGCAGTGCTACAAAACAGTTTCCCCATTATTAATTAGTTCTCTAATAAAATGATATTTAGTATCAATATGTTTTCTCGTTTTGTGAAAAAAAAATTATTTGACATCGCAATTGTGAAATTGTTGTCGCAATATATAGTTGTTTTTCCTTCTTTTTCGAGTCCACAAATCCTTCAACATTCTTCTCATCTAAACTTCTTGACGCACAATTATTGTTGTTGTGACATATTCAACTTCTTTTGTCGATAGTGACACTATTGACTGCTTCTTGGAGGCCCATGAGATGGTTCCCGAACCCAAATGAAAAAAATATCCTTACGTGTTATTTATATCATCAACATTTCCTTCCCAGGCACAGTTAGTGTAGCCGACCAGCCTAAAATCTGTTTTTATGGTGTAAAAAATACCATATTATCTTGTCCCATTGACATACCTTAAAATCATTTTGGTTGTCTGCTAATGTGTCTCCTTGGGTGTCTCCCTGAACCTTGACACTCAGCTCATTGCATACATTATATTAGGCCTAGTTGTTTTCAAATACATCAAAATTCCAACCATAGTTTTGTATAATATCATATTGACATTGATGTTGCAATATTATTTTCTTAATTTCAATCCCATGACAGTTAGAGTTGACGCAGGTTTGTTTTTATGCATATTAAACCTCTCCAAAATGTCCGCAACATAATTTTCTTGAGAAATAAAAATACCATTTTTTGTTTGCTTCACTTCTATGCACAAAAAATACCTTAAAAACCCCAAATATATCATTTCAAACACAATTTTCATGATTTCTTTGAAATCAGTAATATAATAAGATTGTGTCTTCTTCTTAAAATCAAATCATCTACATATAAAACAAAAACAAGAAGCTTATTGTAACTCTCTTTGATGTAGAGAGTAGGCTCGTCGTCACATATGTCAAATCCATTGTACATAAAGTAAGCATCTATCATGTTGTACCATGCACATGGTTCTTGCTTCAGCCCATGAATAGCTTTGTTCAACCTATACACCTTGTCTTCTTGGCCTTCTACCTCATGACAAGGTGGTTGCGCAACATATACTTCCTCTTTCAACACTCCATTTAAGAATATTGACTTCATGTCTATTTGGTATTACTTCCATTTGTGTTGTGTGGAAATTGACATCACTACGTGCACTATCTCCATTCTCATGACTGGCATGAATTTCTCTGCATAATCTCTTCCGTGTTGCTGCTTGTATCCTTTGAAAACTAGCCTTTCTTTAAGTCTTTCAATATTTCATACAACATTTATTTTGGTATTTAGACCCATTTGACACCTATTATGATCAATATTGCATCATTATATTTTTCTTCATCCATCTCGATGAATTTTGAGTGGAAAAAGTAGAGGAATCAGCTCACGAGACCTTTTTTTAATGGTGGGACCTAGTTTGGCAAAAAAGGGGCTTTGGCAAAAAAGGGGCTGAAACCTTTAGGGAGTTTTTTGAGGCATCAAACGACATTTTTTGGAGGTAAAAATTTTCCTCTTTATTGCAGAATCATTTCATGTTATTCTACACACATATATCTTTCCAATGGCATAAGAAGTGCGTCAATTAGAGTTTGTATGAAAAAGTTATGCCACTTAGAAGTTGACCTTCCTGTTTTCACACCTATATTTTGGGAGGATGCCACGTTAGCCCCCATTATTCATGGAAAAGAGGCTAGCCATGTGATTATGATGAAAAATACTCTAGAAGAGTCTATATTGTAACTCTAGTTAAGAGTTGATGTAGTCAAAATTAACCACTAGTAGGATATCAGGTTGTGTTATAACCGAGCCACTAGGAGGAAGAGGCATTCCATTCTTTCGAGAGAATTGTGTTCCATAGATGAGAAAATATAACCAAGAGAGATAGGAGGTAGAGCACACACAGAGTATTTGTGCATTATAGCAGCCCATGGGCCACAAGCATTACTTCTTTGTACCTACAACCATATTTCCAGACAAAGAAAGAGAGTGAAGCGACCTCACCTTCCAGTTGGTTTTTCTCCCTAAAGGGTTTCCCAAATAGAATATATTATGCCGTGTGTGTGTGTGAGAGAGAGATTATTTCTTTGTTCTCTACTTTCCTACATAATTTCCATTCACATGCATTCACTAATTACAGTTAAAACTACGAATCTAGAATTTTAATAAAACTGTAATAGTATAAATTTTAGTATTTTAATATATTATTATCAGAATTGTTGTGACGAAATGTCCAGTGGAATATCCAAAAAAAAATTGGATAATTTGGTGTCATATCAGGTTTATTTGGGTATTTTATGGAGATTGCAAGTATCTAGATCGGCGGGGCCAAAAATCATAAAACCATAATCATGGGCAATGAATCTGTAAATGAACCTCGAAATCCTGTAGAGGTGGGGTTTACACAGTTGGAACAATAATTCACATATATCAAATAAAATTTAAGCCCCCTCATGGCAGACTTGAATAGAAAGCTAGGGATATTCAAAGAATATGGGGATTGAAATGCAGAGAAAAATCAGAGTGGGGATCAAAATATCGGGGACAAAGAAATAACTAGTCGAAGAAAGAGCCCAAAAAAGATCAACCCAGTTCAAGTGTCGTGAACCAATCACAGTAACTGTTTAAATCGAAGAAAAATTTGATATCAATTCGTACCATGGTGAGATCGATGCTTTGAAGCTGAACCACTAGCTGCAGCAACTAGAAGTTTATTTAAGTGTCCATCAGATCAACGAAGGGAAAAATATCTCATTCATGTGGCTGAAATTAGAGGGTCATCCACTAACTTAGCGAGAGATCCACACAGAAACCCTAAGGTTCCAGGGATGACCTCCAGTGAATAAGTGGGAAGATTTCAAAACCCTAATTAGGTAGTTTCATCCCATTGGGTACGTGGAGAACCAGTGGATCCAATGGCATTACTTCAAGAAACATCTAGGCCAAAGCGTACAGGAGTACACCTATAAATTCAGAAAGATGGCTATAATGTTGGGTATCTCTCTAAAGAACCCAAATGTACTCCTTAAGTATTTGGGGGGTCTACACAACCATCTGCGCAAGAAAGTGATGTTCTTCAATCCTAAATCGATGGATGACACTTGTGTATAAGCACAGTACTTGGAGAAAATTGGTCTGAAGAGAGCACAATCAAGTGGATCAAAGAAAAAGGAGAAACATGATGCTTCTAAGGAGGGAACAAAGAAGCAAAAATGGGGAAAAGATAAAAATACTAAAACCACAACACACTAGCGAAAATATCCTAGAAACCACTGCAGCCACTACAACATTGATGACCATACAGAGGAGAACTATTGTAAATTGTATCCAGAGCTAAACCCAAAGAAAAATAATAAATATTACAAGAAGAAGAATCTCATGGCCATTGATTTGAGCAACCAAGTTGAAAGAAGCTCGGATGTGGATGAGAAGATATTCTACACGAGAAGATATTCTACACGTTAGTGCAGAAGGAGGTGAATCTGAGTAGCCTTCAGCAACAGGAAGAGAAATAAATGACCAAAATTTTCCATATAAAGATACAAGTCAAGAAGACAAATATGGATGCTCTATTTGAATCAGGATAATAGACAAATTATATTTTCTATTAGCATTTATTTTATTGATAAAGTAGGTCTATATGTGGTTCCTCTTCATGTGTTAGGAGTCTTCTTTGGGATTCCATACATGTACATGCAAGATGAAATATTCATGAGGAGAGCTAACCAGTACCAGCTCATCAATAATGGAAAATTTTTCATCATCAATGCACACAAAGACAAGTCAAAAATTCCACTAGTAAGTGCCAACCAAGCCAATAAATTGATTATTTCCAGCAAGAAGTATATTTTATTGTTTTATAGAGAAATTCAATCTGTAGAGGATTCAATAAGAGGCAAGGCATCCCTATAGGGGTGTACTGAGAAATAGAAACAACAATTGGAGGAGTTTCTACAAGCATACATGGATGTGTTCCGAGAGCCTAAGGGACGACCACCTAAGAGGAAAGTGAAGCACGAGATCCAGCTATTTCTAGACTCTCCTTTGCTAAATATTGGGTTTTACAATCAGTCTATTATAGAAGGAAGTGATATGAAGAAAAAATTGCAGAAGCTGATGGAACAGGGTGTCATTCAACCGAGTACGTCACCATGTGGGTCACCCATCATCATTGTATCAAAGAAGGATGGGACTTGGAATATGTGTGTATATTACAGGGCATTGAACAAAATCACGTTCAAGAACAGACACCCCTACCCAGGATAGATGATTTGCTGGATTAGTTGCAATAAGAAAAATATTTCACCAAGTTGGACTTGAAGTATGGATATCACTAGGTTCAAGTCAAAGAAGAAGATACATGGAAGACCACCTTCAAAAATAGGCAAGGTTTGTATGAGTGGTTATTCATGCCATTTGGCCTATGTAATGCACCAACTACATTTATGAAATTAATGAAGGATATATTGCACCCTTTTATAGATTCATTCGCTATTGTCTATTTGGATGATATACTAGTATATAGTGCAACTTGGGAGGAGCATATTTCACATTTGACGTAGGTGTTTGAAGCATTGAAGAAGCACCAGCTACTAGAAAATCTCAAGAAGTGAGAGTTTGCGCAACAATTTGGTGTATCTTGGGTATGTGATCTGTGGAAGAGAGTTGAAGATAGATCCTTCCAAGATGGAGGCCATCATGAAATTTCTAGTGCCTACTAATGTTTCTGAGGTCAGGATTTTCATTGGGGAATCACAGTACCTAAGGAAATTAATAGCCTCAATTTCACCAGTAGCAACACTGCTCCACACCATAACAGAAAGTGGCAAGAGTTTCGAGTGGAGAAAAGGTCAGCAAAGGGCTTTCGAGGACTTAAAGAAGAAGATTAGTCAAGCATCATTTTTGGCATTACCAAACTTGCAACAACCTTTCAAAGTGGAGACATATGTGAGTGGGTATGATATGAGAGTTGACTTGATGTAGGGAGGAAGGCATGTATTTTACCATTCTAAAGTTTTTCATAGGTTAGTTCTTAACTACCCTATGTCATGATGCAAGTTGTGAAGAAGTGGAAGCATTATTTGATGGGAAAGGAGATATTAATACACACAGATCACCAGTTGTTACAGTACTTGCAGGCCCAAAGTAAGCTACAACAGACCAAGCATTACAAGTGGATGGGGTTTTTATAGCAATTTCATTTTGTGATCAAGTATGAGAATGGAAGCACAAAAATGTTAGTTGACATGCTTTCAAGACCACCCACATAAAATATTACAGCTTTAGGGATGCTTATGCACATGGAGCCATTCACCCTTGATGCATATAGAGAGAAATAATCTAAGGATGAGGAATTCAAGGAGGTGTATTAGTAGTTGTAGAGTCGGAGTCATGTGCACGATGGAAACAACATTATTGACTACTATCTCCAGGATGGGTTACTCTACAAGATGGATAAGCTTTGTATTCCTAAAGGTGAGTGATTTTTGTTGATTAGAGAGGCTCACACCTCCAAGGTTGCAGGGCACTTTGGTGTAGGCAATATTGTGGCTAACTTGCAAAGGTATGTGTATTAGCCCAATATGCAATGTTATGAAACCAACTCCAAAAATAGAAGAAAAGAGAGATCAATGCCTTATAAATAAGCCACTTCGAGGGGAAAACCTCCTTTACATTACATAAATGAATAATTCTTGGATGATACAAATGAAAAAACCTTCTTATATCTATAGGAGTCCATGGGAACACAATATAATCCTAGCCGACCTAACAATAATAATATAAGGGCACAATAATAACAATATTGGGGTTACAGGGGTACAACAATAACAATAATGGGGTTACACTAACAACAATAAGGGGTTATACTAATAATATAAGGACCTAACATACCCCTCTCCTTCAAAAAAGTGTTGTCCTCAACACTTGAGTAGCTATGGATGCTTCTGTATAAAATTATCATCCTCCCATGTACAATCTAGAGTGGGTAGGTTCTTCTATTTGATGAGATACTCTGAAATTGATCAATTTCGTAGCTGCCAAGTTCTTTTTTCTGTGACTGCTTCAGGTTCCAATATTATTTTTCCTTCCTCGTTAAGTTCTGGAAATATTGTTTGAACTCGAAGTTTGTCTCCTATAACCTTCTTTAAGCATAAAATAAGGAAAACTGGATGCACTCACAAAGAAGCAGGAAGCCCTAATTTGTATGCCATAGTACCAATCTTTTGCAACACCTTGTAAGGATCATATTACTTTGGCGATAATTTATTATCCTTCTTAGCTTGCTTCAGGGACATTTGTTTGTATGGTTTTAGCAGTAAAAATACCCAGTCTCCTGCATCAAAAATTTTCTCGTTGCGATGTTGATTTGCCTGTTTTTTTCATTCGATTTTGTGCCAAATTTAGGTTATCCTTTAAGAGTTGGAGAACTTCTTCTTGATGCTCGATGTGATCTTCCACTGCTTGACCCTTATAATTTTCTCTTAAAGAAGATGTGATGAACGGAGGATGATATCCATAAAGTGCCATAAATGAGGTCATTTTTGCTGCAGTATAGAAGGAAGTGTTATACCACCATTTAGCGAGAGGTAACCACTTGACCAGATACAAAACAACGAAGATATCCTTCCAAACATGTATTCACTATCTCAGTTTTACCATTGGATTAAGGATGATAAGATGAGCTATGAGCTTGTTGAGTACCCAAACAAGAGAATAATTCCGTCCAAAAATTTCCAGTAAAAATTGGATCTCTGTCACTTACAATAATATTTGGGTTTCCATGTAGCTTTTCAATTGTTTCCATAAATGCAGTAGCAACTATAATTGCTTTAAATCGATGAGATAATGCACAAAAGTGTGCATACTTGGTAATTCTATTAACAACCAATGTGATGACACCCTTTCCTTCAGACTTAGGTAAACCTGTGATAAAATCCATTGAAATCTCCTCCCAATGTTGACGTGGAATGGATAAAGGTTGTATAAGACCCGGGGTCTTAATTGTCTCAACTTTATTTTGCTGGCAAACCAAACATTCCACCACACATTTTTGAGTATCATATTTAAGGCCATCCGAAAAAATTCTTTCTTCACCCTGTGGTAAGTTTTTAAAAATCCTGAGTGTCCTCCTAAAGGAGAAGTGTGCAATTCCAAAGGAATATTTTGTTTTAGTTGGGAATTCTTGCAAATATATAAGCGATATTTGTACCATAAGGAATCATTTTTCCAACTAAATGTATCAGATGTACTAGGATCTTGCTGCAACTTTTGAATGAGTGTCCACACTTGTTCGTCCTTCTTCCATTCATCCCTTGCTTCGATTATCCAATCTGGTTGGATAGTATAAATGGCACAAAGCAATGCTTTCACCTCTTCATCCTTTCTTGAGAGTGCATCTGCAACAACATTTAGCTTCCCTTTATTGTAGATGATTTCAAATTCATAACCCAACATCTTTGTGACCCACTTTTTCTTATCTTCTGAATATATTCTTTGTTCCAAAAAGTTTTTAATACTATCATGTTTAGTTTTTACCTTGAAGTGTCTTCCCATTAGGTAAGGTCATCATTTCTTTAGTGAATGTAGTCTTACCAACTTTTCCTTCTCATAAATATCTTTGTGTAAATACTTTACTTTGATTGGATGACTTTCAAAAGCAATGGGTCTTCCTTCTTGCATTAAAACAACACCAATTCCATTTCTTGAGGCATCACATTCCACAATAAAGGTTTTTGTGAAGTCTGGCGTAGCTAAGACTAGTGCAAGGCACATTGTCTCTCTAAGATGTTCAAAGGCCTTAGTTGCTTCAAGAGTCCATGAAAATTAACCTTTCTTCAATAATGTTGTTAGAGATGTTGTTTTTCTCCCATAATTCTTAACAAACTTGCAATAATACCCTGTTAACCCGAGAAATCCTCGCAACTGCTTTATGGTTGTGGGGACTTTCCATTCCTTAATGGCTTTAATTTTTTTAGGGTGTAACACCCTCGTGAGATACAATATGACCCATATATTCCACCTCTTTTACTCCAAAGAAACATTTGGATTTTTTTACATATAATTGTTTCTCCTCCAATAGTTTGAGCACCCTGTCAACATGTTGAAAATGGTCCTTCCAAGACCTGTTCTAGATTAGTATGTCATCAAAAAATACTAGCACAAATTTTCTAAGGAAGGGTTTTAAAATGGAATTCATCAACCCTTGAAATGTAGAAGGTGCATTGGTAAGGCCAAAAGCCATGACCAAAAATTCGTAATTACCCTCATGAATTCAAAATGTTGTTTTCGGAATATCTTCAGTCTTCATTCTAATTTGATGATATCCTGAAGCAAGATCCAACTTGGTAAAATAAATTGATCCACGTAATTCATTAAATAATTCATCAATGAAAGGAATGGGAAATTTATCTTTAATAGTGAACTTATTGAGCTCCCTATAATCCGGACACATGTGCCATGATCCATCCTTCTTGTGCACCAATACTAATGGAGCAAAGAAAGAACTTTGACTAGGTTGTATTATACCAGCCTCTAACATTTCTGCAATCATACGTTCAATTTCGCTCTTTTGGACATAAGGATATATGTAAGGCCTGATGTTTGGAGGAACACTTCCTGGAATCAAATGAATAACATGATCATGATCATGAATAGGTGGGAGTCCTTTGGGAGTTTCAAACACTTTGGAATGATTGTCCAAGAATTTTTGGAAATCTGGAGAAATAGATGATTTTGATGTTGGAACTTCTAGTGAGCATAATTGTGCAATTACACTTCGTTGTTCTTTCTTCAGAATATTTTTCATGAAATCAGAGCTTATTATCTTTCCTAGCTTCCCTACGATACCCCTTAATTCGATTTTCTTTCCTTCCAAAAAAAATTTCAAGAAAATTTCTTGAAAATTAAAAGATACCATCCCCAAAGATTGTAACCATTGTACTCCTAGTACAACATCAGCACCTCCCATTGGAATGGGAATCATTGGACTATTCAATACATATTCCCCCATGGTTAGCTTTATATTATGGCATTTTCCAGAGAAATTTATAGTTTCTCCATTTGCAACCATCACTTGACATTCTGGTGCTACCCAAATCAATCAACACTATTACCTTTTTCTTCTTGATATGTCCTACCTTGAGAGTTTGAGGATTGGTAATTACTGCCAATCCATTACACGATATGATCAAACTCATTTCTTCTTCTTCTAGGTTTGGTTCCTGGTGTATATCCTCTTCTTTTGAAGTTTCTTGTTCATTTTCTTCCTCCTCTTCACAATATATGTAAAATAATTTCTTCTCAGCACACTTATGACCTTTAGTGTATTTTCTATCACAACTATAGAAAATCCCTTTTTCTATTTTTTCTTCCAATTTTTGTGGTGTCAACCTTGTAGGCTGTGGAATTATAGGAGTAGCAACACTTCCATCTTTATAAATTTGAGTGGTAGTCTTCCTTGTCGCCATAATTTTACATTCAATTTTTCTTTCCAACCTGAATGCCTTCTCCAATGAATCAGGTTCCCAAACTCGAACTTCATGTTGGATGCTATCCAAGTCCCTATGAAGACATCAATCCTATGTTCCTCTGGAATATTAGTTACCCTTATATTCAATTTTTGGAAGTCCTCGATGTGCTCCACCACTGAACCCTTTTGTTTAATATTTATCAATTGGATAAAGAAGGTGTTGCTCTTTGTATCCTCATAATGTGCTATCATTTCCTCCGTAAAAATTGACCAATTGACAATTTTTTTACAGGAGCAAAGCCATCGATGCCATACAAATGTATTTTGTTCTAAATGTAAAGTTGCAATGCATACCTTTTGTGTGTTTTTCACATTATTGAGATCAAAATATTTCTTCATCTCTGGTATCCATGTTACGGGATCCTTGCCATCAAAATTCCTCATATCCATCTTTGGAATATTGTGATTCTTCAATCCAATGTTAGATTTTATGAAACCACGATTAACATTTATTTTGTTCTCATTATGAGTTTACTCTACTATCTTTCCGCAACTAGGAATCATTTATTGTATTAACCTTCTCATCAAAACTTCCATGTCTACTTTTAGATCATTCTTCATGTCTTCCATGTTGTCTTTAATTTTTTCATCGATCTTAGCTTCCAAGTCATCCATATTAGCTTCCATGCCAACTTCCATGCCATTCATCTTATATTCCATGCCTTTCTTCAAACCTTCCATCTTAGCTTCCACGCCTTTCTTCAAAACTTCCATTTCATTTTTTGTTGCTCTTTGTGAGAGTGAAATTTAGTGCACTTGCTCTTGTAAATTTGATATGTCATGTTGCACTTCTTCCTCTTAATGAGTCATAGTAGAGCCTTCGGAAGGATTAATGGGTGTTGAATTCTTTTTAAGTTTCATTTTAGAACCCAATACTTATATCTATGCTTCAATATGCCCTTGGAATCACTTCAAACTGATTTTTCACACAAGACTTAGGCAATTTGAAAAAAAAATACATACCTTTTTCTTGCTTTTGAGGAGCTCAACATTGAAACTAAATTATCTCTGTGATTTCAGAACTTCAATATCTGAAATTTATCCTTGTAGTAGCCTTCTAAATCTTCTTTTGAATGCCATAGGTCTGACCTGATTTGTATTCTTTAAGACAAATTTATGCTCAATCTCCCATAATGACCTAATTATGGACTGGTTGAGTAGAGAGAACTTGAACGATGTGCCATGTGTCATTGTTTACTCCTTTGGCTATGAAATTGATAAAAAGGAATATAAATTCCATGTACTTGTGGCCACTTTTTATAGAATTCCAATCTGACACTCAAAGAGAGAGTTATGATGATTTTCCCATGGTCACCTCTTTGAGATGAAATTCAGGAGCCTGAAACAACCCTAACTTTCACAGATCATATCTCTGAAAATATAGCGAATCAAGATCTTTACAGGACGTTCCTCAGAATTTTAGCTTCGCACTATAAAAATTTCATCTTTTGAACCTTCGTCGAACAAACTTTATAGTGAAAATTCCACGATGACCTGTTTTAAGTGAAATTCGGGAGCCTGAAAAAATCCTAAGTTCCACAGATCATATCTCATAAAATATTGTAAACAAAGATCTGAAATTTTTACACGACATTCCTTAGGTTTTCGACTTAACTCTGTATAATTTTAAGCTTATGAACCTACGTAGAAAAGATTTTATAGCAAAAATTCCATGATGACCTTTTGGAGCAATGAAACCCTAGAATCCAATGCTCTGATACCAAATGTTATGAAACCAGCTCCAAAAATAGAAGAAAAGATATAAAAATGCATTAGAAATAGACCACTTTGATGGGGAAACCTAATTTACATTACATAAATGAGCAATTCTTGGATGATACAAATGACAAAACCTCCTTCTATATATAGGAGTCCATGGGGTCACAATATAATCCTAGCCGACCTAACAATAATAATGTAAGGGCACAATAATAACAATATTGGGGTTACCGGGGTACAACAATACAAATAAGGGAGTTACACTAACAAAAATAAGGGACTATACTAATAATATAGGGACCTAACATGCAAGAGCAAGTAGCTAGGTTCATAATAGGATGCATGCTTTGTTGTACTAGCAAGCCTATCAACAAGAAACAGGGTATATATCATCCCTTACGTGTACCTACTCAGCCCTTGGAAATCATTTCCATGGACTTTGTGGGAAGTTTACCAACAAACAGGAAGGGACATGACTACATGTTTATGGTAGTTTACAGGTTCAATAAGACGTGTGTTTTGAAGCCCTGTAAAAATACCATCAACGGAAAAGAAGCAACAAACTTTTTTTTTGGATAGGTCTGGGTGCACTTTGGGATACCTAATAGCATTATTTCAAACATGGATACAATATTTTTCAGTGTATTATGGACTACATTGTGGGAGAATATGGACACGAAGTTGAAGAGATCTACAACATTCCATCCACATAAAGATGGGAAGACAGAAGTAGTCAACATGAATTTAGTGTAGATTCTGAGGGTATACAACCATAAGCATCTAAAGGCCTGGGATGAAAAATTGGTAGATATACATCATTATTATAACATAGTATTCCACACTTCTACAGGAAATTCCCCATTTGAAACGTGTTTTGGATATTTTCCACCTTCACCTTTCGATATTGCGAGCAACAAGGAGGAGTGATGTAAGATCTTACAGGAGATGCTTTGAGGGATGAAAATTTTATAGAGAAGATCAAGAAGATCCATCTATAGGTACAAGAAACACCGTAGAATTCGTAGGAGAAGTATAAGGCCAGGCATACTCAACACAGAATAGAGAAGTAATTAAAGGTGGGAGACAAATTATGGTTACAATTGAACAAGGAGAGGTTGCAAGGGCCTGGTAAGAAAATCAAGGCTCTAAGGTATGGTCCCTTTGAGATACTCAAAGAGGTGGTTACTCAGTTGTTGATGTAGATAATTTGAAACTATATGATCCTTCCATGCTAGATCAGGAAGAGGAACAAGTCGTACCTTCTATGGAGGATTTGGCACCATATGCTCATACAGAGTTGAAAAAAGATAACGTTTTGTAGAAAAGGTCCAAAACTACAAGATAGGGGTAGCATGACCTTTGACAGATTGGGTTGATGGGACAGCTTCAAGGCAAAGCTAAATGGTACACCAGAGAGAAGGTGGAGGAAAAATTTCCTCACCTCATTCAGTAGAAGCTTTTTGGGACAAATAGCCTCTGAAAATGGGGATGTGTGATCCATATTGGATCATTATATTGTTTTCCATCCATCTGAATGCATTTGGAGTGGAAAAAATGGAGGAATCAACTCACGGGATTTTTTTTACCAGAAGGATTCAATTTGGAAAAACAGGGTCTGAAACATTACGAGATATTTTTGAGGCATCAAGCGACGTCTTTTGGGGATAATTTTTTTTTGCTTCAATGTGACACCATTTCATGTTATTCTACAAACATATATCTTTCCAATGGATTAATAAGCATTTCAATTGAAGTTTGTATGCCAAAGTTACGCCACTCATAAGTTGACCTTCCTGTTTTCACACCTATAGTTTGAGAGGATGCCATGTCAGCCCCCATTATTCATGGAAAATGGGCTAGATACATGATTATTATGTAAAATACTCTAGAATTTTATATATTGTAACTCTAGTTAAGAGTTGATGTAGTCAAAATTAACCACTAATATGTTATCGGGTAGTGTTATAACCGGGCCACTAAGATGAAGAGGCATTCCATTATTTCAATAGAATTTTGTTCTGTAGTTGAGAAAAGATAGCCAGGAGAGATAGGAGGTAGAGTACACAGATAGGATTTGTGCACTGTAATAGCTCATGAGCCACAGGAATTACTTCTTTTTACTTGCAGCCATATTTCTAGACAGAAAAATAGAGTGAAGCAACCTCACCTTCCAACTTGTTTTTCTCACGAAATGGTTTCCCATAGAGCATTTCTTCTATCTTGTGCATGTGTGTGAGCTTATTTTGTCATTCTCTACTTTTTTGCATAATTTTCATTCACATACATGAATTAATTACAGTTAAATATACAAATCTAGAATTTTACTAAAATTGTAATAGTGTAAAATTTCATTATTTTAATATATTATTATCAAATATGTTGTGATGAACTGTCCAGTGGAATATCCACGACAGTTTACGGATCAAATTAGTTCTTTTCCTTGTTGAAGGGCCACTAAATTCATCCATTTTTGTGATCTATTTTTCTTCTTTGACTACATCTTCAAAATGAATTGGTTCATCTACATGACAAAACAATGCAAATAAATAATTTAGGCTTGTGTTGTTGTTAGCTTCATTCTGCTCATAAATTTTACTCAAATTTCTGAATTTTGTTCTTCTTATGCTTTCAGAAGATGGACATGACATGTCACTTGATGTTTTGCTTGGATAATATGGTGTTTCAGGTCTCTGCGGTGCACTATAGTAGTACGTCTATGAGTCTACAACACTGTCCTATTATTTGTTAACGGTGTCACTTTTTGACTACTTTGTTGAGCTTGAATAGGTGTACTAGGGTGAGTCACCATTGAAAATTTACTTGTTGCAGTAAATTCCTCTGTCTTCTTGTGGTATGCACATTCTCACATTGATTATCTTCTCCAAACTTCCATTCCATGCTTCCTCTTCTATGAACTACACATCTTTACTGATTATGACCTTCTTGGGTAATGGATTGTATAGCTTGTATGCCTTGGATTCATCATTGTAACCAAAAAATATGCATTTATCCCCCTTGTTTTCCAACTTATTTCTTAATCTATCGGGGACATGTGCATATGATACACATCCAAACACTCCCATGTGAGTAACACTATACTTCCTTCCACTCCATGCCTCTTCAGAAACCATATTATTTAAACTTTTGGTTGGACACTTGTTTATCATATATGTTGTGAAAGTGACAACTTCAGCCCAATGGTCATTTGGAAAATGATTTTCCTTCAACATACTCCTTACCATTTCCATAATGGTCTTATTTTTCCTTTCCATGACACCAATTTGCTGAGATGTATACCTTATTATAAATTTCTTGTGAATTCCATGCTCCCTATAGAAACATAGGAAGCCATTTGAGATGTATTTTCCACCTTTTTCAGTCCTCAAAACTTTAATGTAGTGTATGCATTGCTTCTCATTAAGAGCTTTGTATTGGCGGAACCGCTCATACACTTCACTTTTATACCTTAAGAAGTAGACCTATGTCTTCCTTGTATAATCATCTATGAATGTTAAAATATAGTAGCTATCATCACTTGATGGCACTTGCATTGGTCCACATAAATCTGAATGGAAAATCTCGAAAGGTGTCTCGCCCTTATTGAATTTTCTAATGGAAATGTATCTCTATGTTGTTTTCCCAAGAAGAATCATTCACATAATCTGTCTGGTTTTTCTATGAGTGGAAATCCCTTCACCATGTCTTTCTTATGCAGAAAATTCAAACCTCCAAAATTAATATGACAAAATCACAAATGCCATAACTAGATTTCATCTTTGACCACTGCTTGAAAATTTGTTTTTGTGATAGGAGTAACTATTCTTTCATCTCCTTTTGAATTCATTGACATATGTGCTTTTACACCTTCCTTCAAATATGATTTTATGAGTAACTATTCTTTCATCTCCTTGTGAATTAATTTACATTTGTGCTTGCTCACCTTCCTTCAAATATGATTTTATCTTTAGGGGAAACATTCTATTACTTATAATCTGAACTTTTGCAATCATATGTTTGCTTGGAGACTTATCCAAAATTTTCCACTCTCCATTTTTGAAAAAGGCATTGTAGTCCTTTTGCATGAGTTGTTAAATGCTTATGAGGTTATGCTTCAAACCAGAGATAAACATACATATGAAATGTACTTCTTATCCCCTTCCTTGTTTGATTGTTGAGTCTCCCTTTTCCCATCACTGACCACTACAAGGAAAAGACCCTCTAGCGGAGGTTATAAAGGAGGTTTTTAGTGTCATAAAATTGGCCAAAATTGTCAAAAAAACATATGCTACCACATATGTTTCTGGTAACGGAGGTTTTTGGCGGATCTTTTAACGGAAATTCAACACAACTAAAAAAAAATGGGCGGCCAGAGGTTATTACAGATTTTTTTTCATCAGTGCTCTTATCAGGTTTTAAAGCACTCATGCGTATCGGTAGACAGCGCACCGGGGCGGTCGAAGGAGAATGCACCAGGCCGTTAAGGAAAATAACAGCACCGGGCCTGGTGTTGGTGATACAATGCACGGGGCCATTCTAATTGGTCTTAGGATTTGAGCGGTGCCCATAGTTCGTATCAACGCGCTGGTGTGTATGCTTATATAAAATCCCTGGTGCATTGTATCACACAAGTGCACCGAGGTTTACAATTGGTTTTGGTATTCGTGTGATGCAAATATGTCATACAAATGCACCAGCTCTTATCGACACATAAACGCCCCGATACGTACTATCACACAAATGCACCAAGATTTGTAATTGCTATCGGTATTCGTGCGGTGCCTATTGGTCATCCAAATGCACCGATGCGTATAGACAGAAAAAACGCCCCGGTGCATAGTATCACACAGACGCACCGCAATTTATAATTGGTATCAGTATTCGTGCGGTGCTCATAGGCGGTGAAACGACACCGGTGCATATAGATACATAAACACACTGGATCGCCGTACCGCACAAATGCCTCGATATTTTTAACTGGTTTTTGTATTTGTGCGGTCCCGATAGGTAGTAAAAACGCACCGGTGCACTTAATAATACAAGCACACCAATTTTCATTTGTATTTTTTAGAAACATCGACCTGTGGCAGTGAAATTATTATGATTGTTTTAAATTCATTATTCATCAAAAGTTGACACATATTATAACAATATTCATATTAATTAAATTTTTATTAATGGATTTGAATGTGATGTTTAGATTAATTTGTTATATCATATCATAATTATTGTGGTTTTTTAAAATTCATTATTCATCAAAAGTCGACACATATATATGTTATAACAATATTCATATGAATTAAATTTTTATTACTACATTTGAGAATGACAATGGAGAATGCAATAGCGACAATAGAGAACCCAATAGAATAAATTAAAACATTTATTATTATATATATATATATATATATATATATGAATAAGACATTCTTTGTCATACAAAATGGGACAGTTATTGGTATCCCTTTATCTTTCAATTGGGACACTATGTCCATTACATTAAAGAAAATGTTTGATTTCACAGACATTTTTCCAAAAATAGTACAACGCCTTGCTTTTATATCCAAACATAGTGATCATCATTCTTCGGCGCTTGAACTGCTATCATTGCTAGAGCTACTTCCATGACTTGGGTTATTTTCAAAAATGTTTTGTTCACGACGTTGATTGTTTTCTTCTTCTTCACCTTCTTCCATCTACAAACATAAAACTAAACTGTAATGAGTGTATATACATTGGTGAGAATAATGAAAATTGCAATATTAAATAATATACATCAATGTAAATCGAAAAGAAATGACGTACCAATGCAACAATTGACTCATAAACTATACACATTCTTTCAAAACCATGTAACATGCCATCTTTCAAGATTTGATCTGTTGGCGCAGTGCCATACTTTGTTTCCTGCAAGTTTTATACCCCATAAGAAATCATACATTTAATATAAAAGATTTATTTTTCTATTAATTATAGACGGAGCTAAGTAAAACAAGATCGATAGATGCTTACAAATTCCACAATTAAGTTTTGATATGCCAACATATACGCACAACCCATATTTAAACCAATTTCAATCAATTCCTCTGATGGTTCTTCTTTGTATGTTAGCACCTATTTGGAGACATTCAATGATGATTTTTGTAAAACAACTTAAAAATACAGAAATTAAATCTAGTTAAGTTGTTATAAGGAAGTAACAATTACTCACAAAATTAGATATCAATCCTTTTCTTCCTTGTCGTCCTATTTTATGTGCTGAATGGGTTCCATTTTATTTTCTTTTATGCAAGAAAATACTTGAAAATTAATATTTAATGCTAAATTTTTTATTTATTGTACCTAATGATCAAAAAATTCAATGATTACATATTACATTTGAAGCACGTTGTTGTTGAGATGGCTCCTCCCGCGATGCAATTGTTGGGATGTGAAAGAGGTATGAAATTCTTATGTATTTGTTCATTCTTTTACCATAGATGTACTTCTGCTTGCCTTGGAAAGGTAATTTACCATAAGAATTGCAATTAAATTGGGAAGATTTATGTTTAGCCTAAAAGATGACTAAAGGTTGTTTTTATTGGCAAAACAGGAATACGAGGATGTGAGCAGTTGTATCAAAGGCGTGGCTGAAGACAATCTGACTCCTACTCCATTCGTGATGAACCATATCCAGCTGAAGCTAAGAAGATCTGAACGAATTGCCCGAAAAGGGTAGGGGACATCTCGGCCTTAAACAGAGTCAACAAAACGATGACAAAACAAGGAAGGAGCGAATCCCTCAGGATCGGAAGATCCTGAGGGATCGCTATGCAAATTTATCATATCTCTTGATTTGTCCATCCAAGGATCAACTATAAAGGCAATGATCTTTAGTGACCGGGGACGGAATGGTTATTATGTAAAAAAAAAATTCGTTAACAGACTTTTATATTTTCTTTGCAATCGAATGTTTATCGACTCTCTGTCGTGAGAGAACGTTGTTTGTAATGTATTTTGGATTAATATAAAAACACAGGTTTTATCTTCTCTTTAGAATTCTGAGTTAAGCCCAGCGGTATTTCACTGGCGCTAAGGGCCCGGCTCTGGTGGATTACTATGTTGTTGTATTATTAATCTTTATTTGTTGATGCGTGAAGTGTGTTTCGTATTGATTTCATTTACAGAGTTATTTCATTGATTTTTAAATCAAGTGCAGAATTGTTGTTGTTTCATTCCTTACCGCAATTACATTTAACGATCAATTATCTTGTTATTATCTTTTGGCTTTGTTGTTCCGTAATTACAGAAATTTGTTTTTACATTCATCTATGGTTTGTGGTTGGATTGTGATTAACTATCGACAGGCTTGAGTGTGACGATTTACTTGTTTGAATTACATTTGCAATTGCTGTTCATTTTATGTTGTCGTTCCTTTTCTGGATTTCATCTCCTTTTAGTTGTTACACTTGCTTTAAGATTGCCGAACTATAGTGGATAGAGATACTCTCTCCAGAGTCCCTAGATTTGGTCATCTTACATCGATTTCTAGGGGAAAGAGTTATTGCTACTGCATCCCTGATCAATGTCCAGCAAGACTGCTGTAGTTTAGCTTTTACATTCCTGTCATTGTAATTAGGTTTCTTTTCCACGCATTTATTACTTTTTGTATTTCTGTGCTACATCCTCACAAGCATTGCTCTTAGATAATTGTAGCCTCAGACAGAGTACACTCTTGAGATAAAAAGATGCTCTCGGATTGATGATTACTGTAGGCTAATTAGGTGTTTAAAAGATACCTTTTATGGTCCAACATTTTGGTGCCGTTGCTGGGGAGAGTGTATGATATTTTAAAGGAGTAATGCACAGCTGATTTCCTTCTTCTTGCGAAGAATTGGGTATTAAAGACGGAAGGTAAGAACCTGCGCACTGGGCAAGAAACACACTTTCTCGCAGCTCGCTTCACAGTAGAAGTAAGTAAGCTTTTCTTTTGGGTAGTAATGAAGGATTGTTTTTTTGAATGAATAAACCAACTAAGCGAAAAAAAATTCCTCCTAAAACTGAAAAACCTAAGGGACCGGTGACCCTTGGGCGTGCGACCTTCATTGACAAAATCCTAAAGAAAACTGAATCTCAGCCATCTGTAGGATTTAAAAGAACTACTTCTATACATCCTACTAGTTCCCTTCAGGCTACAGAGTCACCATCTGAAGCCTTCACTGAGATACACAGTCAAATGGAGGGAATTAAGCAAGATTCCCAAGAAATTGAGAATCCTTGCATAGGTCTCCTTCACGAAGGGAACTCCAGCAATCTCCAAGAAGGAGAAGGGGAAACAGGAGAAACTACAAACTCAAAATCACCTATCAAAATTACCCAAACAATAAACAACCCAAATAGGGGAAGTGATGTTCAACTTATCCAGAACCAAGGTCCTGAATCACCTCAATTAGTAGGAAAACAGGGAATACTTATTCCAGACAGAGGAAGTGTTGTTAAAGCTATTTCTACCCCTGTTCGTCAATCTATAAATTCCCTGGAGATCCCAGAAGGGTATTGGCATATCTTCGATCAAATGGCCCAGAATCAAAATCAAAACCAGCAGCAAACCTCTACGCTGCAATATCCTATAGTAGATACTGCAGTTAACGCACCCATGAAAGCTATCCCTCTTCAACATATTCCCACATTTCATGGTTTGACATCAGAAGATCCAGATGTGTTTCTATTTGAATTTGATGTGTTGTGTAGAGGATATGATTACACCACCGATGCCCAAAAATTGAAACTGTTCCCTTCTACACTAAAAGGAGCAGCCTTACGATGGTTTATGGGATTAGGTGGGGGTGTCATAACTGATTGGGATCATATGAAGGCTTCATTTTTAAAGAAATATCAAGATTATTGCAGGTCTCTGGAATTAAAAGATGAAATATTCCAGATGACAGCAAAACCAAGTGAGACCTTGGAAGAGTATGTGGAACGGTTTCAATATAATTTGCAAAGATCCCCTTATGCATCTGCACCCTTACCTGATAACGTTTTGAAAACTACATTAATTAGGGTAATGAAAGATCAATGGGTTGAAACATTAAATCTTATGGGAAAAGGTGATATATATCAAGAGAACTATTTTGACATCATTGATTTGTGTATTAGGTGCTCAAGAGGTAATACAAGGTTGAAATCGGTAGAACGTGACATAATTACAAGGGAAAATAAGACCTCTAGCGAAGGTTTGACGCGTGCAGAGATTCCAAATCTATTAGAAGACTTTAAGACAGACATACTGGGGACTCTAACAACGCAGTTTTACATCATGCAAGCCAAGCAGAAGCAGGTAGAAGCAGAACAAAACTTGGCAATATTCTACCCCAGGTGTAGAAAGAAACACAGCCACAAGGAATGCCCGTTGGATATGGTTAAATTCTGCGCCATTTGCACGAAATACCACCCTACAGAAGGATGCCCATCGCTTCCTGGCCTAAAAGCACTATATAAGGAAGCAAAGGAAGAATCAGAAGTGGTATGTTTGCTCAACCAGTGCTGACAGTGGCAGCCACGACCATCAGGTATGAAAAATGATCCATTTTCTTTTCAGCCTCCTCAATATAATGCTCAACAGTATAGTGGAATGTGGCAGAATCAACCATCCTTCCCTAATTGGTCACAACAACCATTTCCTCCTACATCTTGGCCTAACCAAACAAATCAAAATAATTGGCCTAGCTTTCCCTTTTATCCACCATTCTGGCCTACGCAATGGTCCCCTTCTACCTCTCAGAACCAGCCCTGGCAGTCAAACTGGAAAAAATCTCCAAATCAGCCAGTTGGATCAGTTCCTTTCTCTCAACCAACACTACCAGCACCTTACCCAAACCCCCAGACTAATGTAAGACCCCAACTCCCAGCCCAACCCAATCCAAACCCAAACAATAGACCAGTTCAGACTGTACAAATAATGGAACCTCCAGAAACAGAAACTGAACTCAGGGAGTGCAATGATCTTCAATTAAGGTCTGGGCGTATAGTTGAAACAGAAAGAAATAATAATGATCATATTGAAAATCAGTTACCTGAAGAAAAAATAGAACAAACTGAGAAGGAAGTGCAACAACAAAGTCAACAAACTCAACAACAACAAATAAAAACTTCCTCTCCACCATTCCCAGAATGATTAATGATACCTCGACCATTAGAACAACCTAATTATGATCTTCTGGGAGAATTAAAAAATTTATGTATAAAAATCCCTCTCCTCCAAGCTATTCAAGATATTCCTATATGCGCAAAAACTATTAAGGAATTATGCATAAAGAAGCCTAGGAGGAGAACAACAACCAATCCTACTGTCCAAATAGTTGGTACCTTATCTAATTTACTATCAGGAATGGAAACACCTATAAAATATGAAGATCCAGGAAACCCTATAGTAACAGTGCAGATCAATGGCCAATCATTTCCAATTGCCTTAGTTGACTTAGGGGCAGCAATCAACGTTTTAACAACCACTACCTGTCAGAAACTTGGCATTACATCACTTGAACCAACAACAACCTTGTTGGAATTGCCTAATCGATCAGTAGTGAAACCAGAAGGCACCTTACAAGATGTCATGGTATCTGTAGATTCCTGGGAGTACCCCGCTGACTTCCTAGTTATCAATCCAAAGAACCGACTAGATGGACATCCATTAATTTTAGGTAGACCTTGGTTGGCAACTGCCGATGCTTATATTGGATGCCGACAAGGCAATATGACCATTACAAGGGGAAATTATGTCAAAAACTTAGCTTTATATCCCCCAGCTCAACCAAGTCTATCAATAATTAAAACAAGACAACCACCTGCATCATATTTTGAGGAAAACATGAGGTCACCTCTAACTATAGAAGAAGCTCTGAATTTTAAAGATCAAATAGAGGATGATCTCATTAGTAATTTTATTAATAAATCACAAACTGAACCTCATTTACAATTTCACATGATTGAAGAAACATTCGACAATAAAGAAGAAGAAGATCCTTTCAAAGATATTCATGATCAGGCAATACCTACTACCTCTGTAAATAATATCAAAGTTGTATAAATTGAGCTAGGTAAGACCTTGAACATTAACAATGATCTCACTGCTGAACAAGAAGATAAATTTCTCCAATTATTACGAAAATACAAAGCAGCCTTTGCATGGGATTACCTCGACATGAAAGGAATTGACCCTAAATTATGTACTCACCACATTTATATTGAGAAAGATGCAAGACCCATTAGGCAACCTCAAAGGAGACTAAATCCTCACCTTAAAGACATTGTGAAAGATGAACTGCAAAAACTATTGGATGTTAATTTTATCTATCCAATATCTGATAGTAAGTGGGTCTCCCCATTAGTGGTAGTACCTAAAAAGAATGGGAAGTGGAGGATATGTGTCGATTACTGTGAACTTAACAAGGCAACACAGAAGGACCACTTTCCCCTTCCTTTCATTGGCCAGGTATTAGACACACTGGCAGGAAAGAAATTCTTTTCATTCCTGGATGGCTTCAGTGGGTATAACCAAATACAAATTTCCCCTGAAGACCAAGATAAAACTACCTTTACCTGCCCATGGGGCACATTTTCCTACCGAGTCTTACCTTTTGGCCTATGCAATGCCCCTGCTACTTTCCAAAGAGCAATTCTCAGCATCTTTGCAAACCTAATAAATGAAGGCCTAGAAGTATACATGGATGATTTCACCCCTTATGGGGATGACTTTGAACCTGCATTACAAAATCTAGCAAAAGTATTGCAAAGATGCATTGACACCGGGCTTTGCTTAAGCAATGAGAAATGTCTTATGATGATGACTGAGGGAGTTATCGTAGGACATTATATTTCAGCAGACGGAATTCAAGTAAACCCTGCCAAAATTCAAATAATCTTGTTAATTCCTACACCCACCACACAAACAGAGGTACGTAGCTTTCTTGGATTTTCTGGTTACTATAGAAGATTTATAGAACATTATTCTCGAATAGCTGCACCTTTATATGCACTAACTGGAAATACTGATTTTGTTTGGACAGACAAATGTGACAATGCTTTTAATAATTTGAAGAACCTCGTTGCAACAGCCCCAGTGCTGAGGGGCCCAAACTGGAATTTGCCATTCCATATTTCATCTGATGCCTCAGACACAGCGATCGGAGAAGTACTTGGGCAGGAGGAAGACAAGAAGCCATATGCAATTTACTACATTAGCAAAAATCTGACCCCTGCTGAATTAAATTATACTGTGACTGAGAAATAATTTTTAGCTGTAGTCCATGCTATAAATAAATTTAGAAATTACAATACTGGGTATCCTGTAGTGCTTTACACAAATCACTCTGCCATTAAGTTTTTAGCAAATAAACCTGTTACAAACGGAAGAGTGACAAGATGGTTGATTTTACTGCAGGAATTTGATATCACGATTAAGGACCGACTGTGCAAAGAGAACCCTGTAGCTGACTTTTTGTCAAGAATGCCAAAGCCAACAGACATAGAAGCAGTTGAAGACCTCTTTCCGGATGAACATCTCTTCGCTGTTACTACCAAAACACCATGGTATGCCGATATTGCGAACTATTTGGCAATAGGTAAACTACCCAAACATCTATCCCTTAATGAAAGAAAGCAAATAATACATCGTAGTACCCGTTTTTCTTGGATTGGGGGCTACTTATTTCATACAGGTGCATATATGCAAATAAGACGATGCGTTAGGGAGGATGAGGTATATGAAATTTTGAAAGCATGCCATGATGGACAGTGTGGCGGACATTTTGCAGACCGCAGAACCGCCCATAAAGTTTTACGAACAGGCTACTATTGACCTACTATTTTTAACGATGCTAAAAAATTTGTGCAGGCCTGTGATAGCTGTCAAAGGGCATGTCGCCCTGGGCAGTCTGATGAAATGCCCTTAAACCCTCAACTAGTGATTCAACCCTTTGAACGTTGGGCGCTTGACTTTGTTGGTCCCATTAGCCCTCCATCAAACCAGAAAACATATATCCTAGTTGCAACTGAATACGTTACCAAATGGGTTGAAGCGGAGCCCCTTTAAAAAGCTACAGAGGATTTTGTGATTCAGTTTCTTTTCCAAATCTTTGTCTGCTATGGCCTCCCACGAGACATAATTACAGATGGTGGACCACAGTTTGTAGGTAATAAATTGGCTGAAACATTACAGAATTATCATATTCAACATCGAATTACAACTCCATACCACCCACAGGCCAATGGCCAAGTCGAGAGCACGAACAAGGTAATCGAATCCATATTAACAAAAAATGTCGCTTCGCATAGAAGAGATTGGGCCTATAAACTGCCAGAAGCACTGTGGGCGTATCGAACAACATGGATACCTACAACAGGCTATTCACCATATCAACTGGTATTTGGAAAAGAACCCATATTTCCTATCGAATTTGAAATTCAAACATTAAGAACAGCTCAAAAGGTGGGTCTGAATTTAGATGAAGCCCAGGCTACAAGACTGCAGCAACTTAACGAATTAGATGAAATTAGACTCTCTTCTCTTCAGCATACAACATTAATTCAGTAGCAGAGAGCCAAATGGCATGACGCCCACATCAAACAAAATATCTTCCACGAAGGAGACTGGGCACTCCTATATGATTCTCGGTTTCAGGATTTCCCTAGAAAGCTCCAGAAAATATGGCTTGGACCCTACGAAATATAGAAAGTGCATAATAATGGCACTCTCACATTAGTAACCATTGACGGATCTGGACATTCCTTTAAGGTGAACGGCCACCACGTCCGATTGTATCACAAACCGCTCACCCAGGAATCCTTTTACCAGCAGTTACGGGAAGATTCGACCATGGAAATTCTTGATGAAGGGGAGAATTCCTCCCCGACGCGACTTTGATAAATCATTCCTTTTTAATTTTGTACCTAAAGCATGTTTTTCTGTTTTTGATTGTTGTTGTACAAAATTTGTTTTTTTCTGTTAGTATTTCTTGAATTTGGTTTCTTTCAAAAAATGTAAAAAATGAAAAAATTCTATTTTTTTTCACGCTGCTGTTCCTTTTCAAAGGAACAGCACTTCTGTTGTTCCTTTTGAAAGAAATAGCAGTTTTGCAGAAGTGTTTTTGCTGTTCCTTTCCAAAGGAACAACACTTTCGCCGAATATTTTTTTCTGCTGTTTCGCAGTATTTTTTGTTGTTCCTTTCCAAAGGAACAGCATTTTCGCAGAGTATTTTCTTGTTGTTCCTTTTAAAAGGAACAACAGTTTCGCAGACTATTTTTGCTGTTCCTTTTCAAAGGAACAACACTTTTGAGTGATTTTGTTTTTATTTGTTTTAAGCTATCATTTTGATTTCTTTTCACTTTTTTAAGGGAAAAGATATCATTTATATACAATCATACAAGTTTAAGCTTACTGAGATCAGCACATCACAACAAATCGTCATTTTTTTTAAGGGAATTGCTTAGTAATGAAAAAAAGAGAGGAAAAAGGGGCATGACCAATAACATAATATTGCTATTACCATCAAATTAATCTGATCGATTACTTTTATCATGATTGGTTCTCTCCCATATGCTATAGCTTTCTTTGATATTTATCTTTGAAATGGAAATAAGGGTATATATTTTTCTATTGAGATGTTCAGACCTCTTCCGCCATTCCTACTCTTAAGGAGTGTTGAGCCATCCCTTATGAATAACTAAGGAAAGTGCTGTTTGAAAAAGAAAATATTTACATATCTTAACGACTTTGCAGATGGAGGATAGGGGGTCTCATTAAGAGCCAGCCTACCGTGATCATAGAGAAGACAGTGAAGTGTCATTCCCATTATGGCCACCAAACCAGGGAAATGGTCCAAAAGACAACTGAAAATAAAGAAGTCCTTGGAACAGGAGGTCTCATCACGAGCCGGCCTGCCCACCTTTCACTTCTTCCCGGTGAACGGCATTGTTATTTATCTGGTCACCAAGCCAGTACAATGGCCTCTGTCTTGCTACTCAAAAAAAGAATATAAAGAAACAAAAAGAAGCACTTCCTCAGTATGAATAAAGGACAATGGTTCCGTGGGTTACCAAACAACTCTGTCAAGGTTATGGACACCTGTGGGCAACAGAGCTCTGTTGATGGTATTGAAGTCACATTTATGCACATCAATAGTTATTTAACCTTTTTTTCCTATATTTTTATTTAATATCAAATGAAATGCATGAATTCCTTACTTTTTGAACCTATTATACATGAAAATTATCATGAATCGATCATATTAGTTTATATGGTAAATAATGCAATTATATTTATGTCAATCCTATGCTGTCCCTTCCCCTCGTATTTGAATCATTACAACGTGATTTCCTATTCATTATCGATTTATCTCATGCATCGATTTCAGCAATCGCTTAATTTAGTTGACTGTATCATAATTATGCCCGTTTTTTTTCACTGCTGTCCTATTGTTGTGCCACACATGCCACCCTCAATCGACGGTCGAGGACGACCTTTCTTTCATTTGGGGGGCGCAGATGAATGCATGCAGATCAAACTCCAAGATTCTCTTCACCTGTACATGAACTAAATCTCCGCATTAGATTTCTTTACCGTATTTGGACTAGAACCCTCGTATTTTTGGGAAACAAAAAATTTCAGCGAACTGCGCTGCACTGTTCCATTGAGAATACTATGTGTTTTGAATAATTAACAAGAACGCAGAGATGGGAGGACGCCCAATCCGCAGTGAACCATAGGTGTTGATCATCTCTGACGCTGCATGAGCAATTTTAGAGAGACTAGGATGGACTACCTATTTTATGAGAATGCAGCAACCCCATGAAGCAGTGGCTACCGAATTCCTATTAAACCTGCAGGAAGGATCCTCTATAGTCAGAGGAAGACAGATAGCTGTGTTCGATGAGATAATTGTAGAAGTGTCCGGCATTCCCACGCAAGGAACTCTCTGGACCCAGAAGAAGATTAGGATTCGTGAAGCTATGAAAATCTTTCAAGATGACGAACAGACGCTAACTGTCAAAGGTAGAGGAGTCCACCCTGCATCACTAGGTGAACCATGTACCGAATTGGCCAGGATTGTGAAGGCTTACATAACATGCGACGGTAGAAAAGACGTGGTAAGACCTCGCCACCTTAAGCTACTAGCTGTGTTAAAACAGAAGTGTACTATTAATTTGCCTGCATTCTTAAATTCTTTGTTGCATGATATTGTTCGTGGAATTAGAAAAGCCCAACATGCAGATATGTTGGTCAGTCACCATTGTTTAATTTGACTGATAGTGAGCTATAGCCTCGCCCAGCAGCAGACCAGCTGGGAAGAATTTATTGAAGAGGGGTTAGCTCTGCCTGCTCCGAGACGGAAAAGAATGGTCGGCTTAATAGTTGAGCCCTCCACTCACAGAAAATCCTTCCGATCGAAGCGAAGTAAGAAAATAATGGAGGAACTTCCAGGCAGCAGCAACCAACCCCTGGAATTGCGTAGCTCAGATGAAGAGGAATAGCCTCCACAGTTGGAGGGAGCAAGTCCTCGTACTGAGGAAGTACATGAATTAGAAGGAGAAATTCGTTACTCAGACGAAGAAGAAGTAAGTCACCATACCAGTAGCGAAAAACAACCCAGTACGTTGGAAGGATAAATCCGTTACTCGGATGAAGAAGAAGCCGAAGGAGAAATTCGTTATTCGGATGAGTAAGAGATCGAGGGAAATTCAGAGAAAGAAGAAGCCGAGGGAGAAATTCGGTATTCAGATGAGGAGGAAGAAAGTTATCACACCTGTGACGGGGAAGAGGATAATCGTAGCAGCAGTGGGCATGAAACAGAACCCACTGAAAATGTCAATGCAAGCCCTTCACAGGAAGATCAATTGGCCCAGATTTTAGCCAATATGACTGAGTATGCACGCCCTCATAGCCCTTTGAACCTTAATATCGATATCAATCAATTACCAGAAAAATCTGCTGTCGATAGAGAAATAATTGAAGAAAATCTTAATGAAACATCAAACCCTAGCGAAGCTAGGGTTGCTTCTTCCGAGAGATATGAATAGAAGGAGGAAAATATTGAATCAATACCTCAATTGGGAACCCCCCAGGACATTACAGAGTCAAGTGAGAAGATGATTCCTGAGGAATCTATCCAAGAGCATGAGAGCATGGAAGAAGAGCCCCAAGAAGAAGAGCAAGGAGAAGATTTCGCTGAAGGCACGGCTCAAAACCCTGTCGAGCAGACAGGTTCGGATGAACAAGCCGTTGTTCCTTTGAGAAAGAAGAAGAAAACAACTGAGGTTGAGAAGCTTCGTAGGGAAAGGATAAAACTTCATAAACTGATAGAACAACTCAGGCAAACGATTAGGGTTCTAAGAATGAAACAGACACCTAAACGAATCCCTAAAAGAAGAAACATTTCCGTTAAGATAAGATCAAAAAGGAGAAGGGTAACCACTAATAGGAACCCTCAGGTGGAAGAAGAAACCATGCCTAAACCTAACTACGAGGATGTGGAGCAGCAACCGGCTGTTCCAACACCAGCTGTTCCAGAGGAACCTGCTCTAAACGAAAATACCCAATCTAGCAGTCAGCACACCTTCAGTGATCCAACATTAGTTAGACTGCAAGAAGAATTGACACAGGCCCGAATCGAAAGACAGAAATTGGAAGAAGATACTGTCCCAAGGAAGAAATATCAAGAATTGCAGCAGCAGATGAAAATTATTCATGAGGAAGAATCTGAAGCTCATGAAAAACGTCGAGAGGCAGAGATAAAAGCTGATAAGGTAAGCAACCAATTAAAATTAGTATGAAATCAGATCGACACTCTCTGCTCCTTATATACTGATGTCTTAGCCTGTAGGTGCCCTACCAAAAACTATGCTTTATTTCTGTTAGAAAGATATTTGCAATTAAAAATCAAGGCAGTTAGGGCTAGCAAATCAATAGAGCTAAGAACCATAAACGACCTAATATCATGCTGCAAGCTTTATGGGCACAAGGTACAGCGCCTGTTATGTGAGTTTTATCTGAATAATTTAATACTTGAAAATGACTATGAATCAAACCCTATCCCTTTCATTGGAGATGTACAGTTTCAGGCATTCATTTATTTTGCCATAAATCAATTAAAGTGGCTTAAAGCCTACAATGCCTTTCAAAGGCAGGAAAACGAATTGGATTTATGGGTCAGAAGTGAACCTCAGGACCCACGTCAATTGTGGGCTAGACAGAAAAGTCTAATGATAAGGAAAGGTGTTACCCAAACTCTGGGGCCTGTTCATAAGTCAATCATTCTGAAGGGAGCAGACTATTTTTCATCTATTAGGGACCAAGCTTATGTAGCAGCCAAGCTCCGGTGGAGAACCGCGAATCAAAACATACAAAATAGGGAGCCACTTAATTATAGGAATTTTGGGCTAGCTGCAGACCGTTTCATTGCCTATAGCCATACTGTTTTAAAAGAAGGACCATTCTGGTTCGGGTGTAGGTTCCGCAACCCCATTTTTTGGTACCCTGCCTTGGACTAAAAAGCTATTTATGAGCTTCCCGAGGGGCAGACAGAGCATATTCTTGAAGAATTAGCTGCACACCATGGTTTTAGACCTTTCAATGATAAACCTTCTCCAGCTTACTCTTTGACTGCTCTCCATGTGAACTATAGTTTTCATGAGGGCATGAAAAAGGTTAAGTTGGGGGGTATGTTGGGCTGTGAAAGAGGTATGAAATTCTTATGTATTTGTTCATTCTTTTACCATAGATGTACTTATGCTTGCCTTGGAAAGGTAATTTACCATAAGAATTGCAATTAAATTGGGAAGATTTATGTTTAGCCTAAAAGATGACTAAAGGTTGTTTTTATTGACAAAACAGGAATACGAGGATGTGAGCAGTTGTATCAAAGGCGTGGCTGAAGACGATCTGACTCCTACTCCATTCGTGATGAACCATATCCATCTGAAGCCAAGAAGATCTGAACGAATTGCCCGAAAAGGGCAGGGGACAACTCGGCCTTAAACAGAGTCAACAGAACGATGACAAAACAAGGAAGGAGCGAATCCCTCAGGATCGAAAGATCCTGAGGGATCGCTGTGCAAATTTATCATATCTCTTGATTTTTCCGTCCAAGGATCAACTATAAAGGCAATGATCTTTAGTGACCGGGGACGGAATGGTTATTATGTAAAAAACATTTTCGTTAACAGACTTTTATATTTTCTTTTCAATTGAATGTTTATCGACTCTGTATCGTGAGAGAACGCTGTTTGTAATGTCTTTTGGATTAATATAAAAACACAGGTTTTATCTGCTCTTTAGAATTCTGAGTTAAGCCCAGCGGTATTTCACTGGCACTAAGGGCCCGCCTCTGGTGGATTACTATGTTGTTTTATTATTAACCTTTATTTGTTGATGCATGAAGTGTGTTTCGTATTGATTTCATTTACAGAGTTATTTCATTGATTGTTAAAGCAAGTGCAGAATCATTGTTGTTTCATTCCTTACTGCAATTACATTTAACGATCAATTATCTTTTGGCTTTGCTGTTCCGTAATTACAGAAATTTGCTGTTTCATTCATCTATGGTTTGTGGTTGGATTGCGATTAACTGTCGACAGGCTTGAGTGTGACGATTTACTTGTTTGAATTACATTTGCAATTGCTGTTCATTTTATGCTGTCGTTCCTTTTCTGGATTTCATCTCCTTTCAGTTGTTCCACTTGCTTTAAGATTTCCGAACTGTAGTGGATAGAGATACTCTCTCCAGAGTCCCCAGA
This sequence comes from Pinus albicaulis, assembly GCA_034641835.2. NCBI lineage: Eukaryota > Viridiplantae > Streptophyta > Pinopsida > Pinales > Pinaceae > Pinus > Pinus albicaulis. The sequence goes on along the minus strand of CM076574.1, from coordinate 80,898,882 downwards.
TTTGGTCATCTTACATTGATTTCTAGGGGAAAGAATTATTGCTACTGCATCCTTGATCGATGTCCATCAAGACTGCTATAGTTTATCTTTTATATTCCTATCATTGTAATTAGGTTTCTTTTCCACGCATTTATTACTTTTGTATTTCTGTGCTACATCCTCACAAGCATTGCTCTTAGATAATTGCAGCCTCAAACAGAGTACACTCTTGAGATAAAAAGACGTTCCCGGATTGATGATTAATGTAGGCTAATTAGGTGTTTAAAAGATACCTTTTTATGGTCCAACAGCAATTTTGTCCATTTCTTTGACCATCTCCTTGTACACCTTTTTGGAAATTCCTACTGGCAGTCATTTCTTTAACAATATCAAACCTGTATCATATCATTCAATAAGATATTTTTAAATAAACTGTCAACTTATCAATTAAAAAAAAAAATCTAAAAAAACCAGTGCGCCATTCATGGTAAACGCACTGACGTCGGTGCGTGTATGTCTTTACCGCACACCGCAAAAACAGTATAATTCACCGTACGGTGCTCTATGTCAACAAGAAGCCCTGGTGTGTTACATGTCAATGACCGCACCAGTTAACCATCATAAAAATAATAAAAATCATCCAGTGTTAGTTGTTTTAGCATAAATCGGCGCTATATTTTACATATGGTGCACCGTTAAAAAAATATTATCTTTTCACATTACTTATCTGGTGCTCTTGTAAACAATAGAGCACCAATGCGCTACCTTACATAGGGCAAACTGGTAAAAAATCTTTTTTTTTTTAAATCATTCCAAGGCCGACATGGATTAGGATATGACTATACTAATCGTCCCATCGGTTGCATGTCTTAGGTCTATATTTAGCAATACAAACCCTATAAATCTAAATTGAAAGGTCCTAATTCTGAATCACAGAAAGAAGAAGAAGAAAGGAGAGAAACAAAAAGAAAGTAAGGTTTGTATTTTTTGAAAGTTTTTTTTTCGAAACCGAACATTCGCGATGCATCATAATGAAATAGCACACCTATTGCATATTTTTCTAATTTTTTATGACAGTAATTTTGTGGTGCACTGTGATAACAGAGCGCCCCAGTGCACTCTTTCAAACAGGGTGCACCAATTTTTTTTTTTTTTTATTTACGCAACAGTCGACATGGATTGGGATTCGACTATGTAGGTCAACCCGTTCGTTGGATGTCTTAGGTTTATACTTAGCAATATAAACCCTATAAATATAAATTGAAAAGCCCTAATTCTAAAATCATAGCAAGTGGGAGAAGACAGGGCAGAAACAAAAATAATGTAGGGTATGTTTGTAAAATGGTTTTTTTTTCAAAATAGCACATTGTACGGTGCGCCATAATGTAATAGTGCACTGGTGCCATATGTTACATATGGAGCACTGATAAAAACATAATTTGTTTTTTTTAATTTTTATCACTATACTTTCTGGTATAAACAAGCGCACCAGTGCACAACATTACGCATGGCGCACCGTGGAAAAAAATCTGAATTTTTTTTAAGATTGACGCAAGGGCCAACATGGATTGGGATCCAACTATGCAATTCATCCTGTGGGTTGGATTTATTATGAGTATAGAAACCCTATAAATCTAAATTGAAAAGAAAGAGGGAGAAAAAATGGCAGAAACAAAAAGAATTTAGGGTTTTGTTTCTAAAAATTGATTTATTTTTTTATTTTTGTTTCTGAAAACTGCAGAAAAGGTAAAAAACTGTAGAAATATTTTTTTTTTTTAAACAATAAGATTTGATTTTGTATTTTACTTCATAAAAAACAAGAGAAAAAATAAAATAAAATAGTAGACTTTGATTTCTTATTTCACTGCATAAAAAAAAACTGCAGAAAAAAGTACAAAAAAACGATAAACTTTACTCACGTCGTTTAAAATTCTATGGTACAGGGTTTGAATTACATAGGTTTGGAATTCGTATTGTCTGAATACTTCTGATCAAACGTATTTCCCTGCTCCACAATGTTCTTGTGCTCTGTTTGCTCCAGGTATGTATCCTACAAATCTCTAGCTGAAATTTTTTGCAAAAATAGTGAAATAATGAAAAGTGTTTAGTATTTAAAGAAATGTTTTATGAAATTAGATTTTCGAAAATATTTTGCCGCCCAATTTTCAATTTACCACTTTTTTTTTCACTTAAAGAAAATAGGGTTACGCTTTTTTTATTGCAGTTATTCGTTTACCGGTGCATCGTTTAATTAAACCACACCAGTGCTACTTGTTAAAAAAGCACATCGGTGCGCAAAATAAAGAACTGACCGGTGCGGTTATCTCAACAGTACGCACCAGAATTACATTTAGGTTTGTGCACCAATTTTTTTTTTTTTTTTCTCAAATGTAGGGAGAAAATATCATATATTATATGAAATGGACAATTCTTCAAAATCCAGCTCGTTCCATAATATTTCTCAAATTCCATCACGGAGTTCTCCCTATCCATGCGGAGACGTAATATATACTTCATATTTGTTTTATTTTTTCACTATCTAATTGAATTTATGTATTTTTTTTATCCATGTAGTCAATCATGCATAACTTAATTAAATTTATAACGTATACAAATTTGCAGGTTCATGCAGGTTCATCATCGAGTTCAAATGCACAAAATTATATTCAAATTACTGCTCCAAAACATCGAAAGTTCTTATCAGGAGCTACATACCACAAGACGCATTTGGTAGATGAAAATGGACAGTCGCTTCACCCTGCCAATTGTAACAATATTGCATCTTCTAGCCACAATCCCGGGACAAAGATGGTAATTATAATTATAATTTTTTGGTATATATATTGATTAATATGTACATAATTATTTCAACGTCAAACCAATTTATAATCATGCAATATTGTCAACGTGGTTATAAATTGATACCATAATATTTTGTACTAATCATGTTCAATTTTTTTTTTTAATTATTAGGATTCTAGTGATGATGAATGACCTACCTAACATCTTCTGTTGCACCCCACAACAATGTCAAATCGAGAGAGTATTGAATTAAGAGAAAAAATCGGAGAGGAACGATACCAATAATGGTTGAATCAACCACCGATTAGGAATGACTACAGCAATAGTAGTTCTTCACAAGTTGCCAATGGAGACAATCAAATAGAGGTTGGTATGGATGATTACTTAAGGGATACAACTGCCATGGAGACAATGTTGTTAGATGCATTCCAAAATGATGATCAGCTAGGGGATGATGCTCATATCGCTGACACCTTTTTCGAAAACCCTAAATTTGCTTCCACCACCCCTCTCTTTGGACCCGACGGTTAGTCAAAGTCTACCCATTTGGGGACAATGATGTTACTGTACAACTTGAAAGCAAAGTTTGGCTTGTCGAATGCATGTTTCTTGGAACTTTTGAGGTAAGTGACCATAAAGTACTTCCCTTATATATAAATTTGAAATATAATTAGTACACTGCAATGAACATTACAAATGTTAAATTTTATGAACGTTAATAATTATATTGACATTAATGTACATTTATTAATATATTTTTCCATGACCACCAACTACAGGTTATTCAAAGATAAGGTTCTTTTGAGTGGTAATGTCTTGCCCAGTAGCTGCGAAGAGGCAAAAAAAGCGTTGAAAATGTTGGGTGTTGAGTACATATCTTATCATGCATGCCCAAATGATTGTATTCTATATAGAGGAGAATATGCAGACAAAGAGATGTGTCCAAAATGTGGCCATGACAGGTCTAATAAATCTAAAAAGAAGGGTAAATCATGTACTGGTCCTCCTTTTAAGATATTGAGGCACATGCCTATAATCCCAAGGATTCAAAGGCTCTTTCGTTGCAAAGAATTAGCTATGTTGCAAGGATGGCATGCCTCACATAGAAGTGAGTTGGGAGTTATGCGAATACCAACTGATTCAATATCCATGAAGCATATAGAGGATACATGGCCCGAACAATTCAAGAATGAAGTACGAATTTTACGACTCAGCATAGCCATGGATGGCGTCAACCCATATTCCCTCCATAACACCAACTATTCTATTTGGCCTGTAGTAGTGATCAATAAAAATATCCCCCCATGGTTGTCCATGAAGAATGAACATCTTATGTTGGCTCTCATAGTCCCCGGTAGAAGACAAGTGAAGAATATGGATGTCTACTTACAGCCACTGGTAGATGAATTGAAGGAATTATGGGATGGGATAAATGTATACGATGTATCAAGACCCATCGCAGCAGAGAGGAGGTTTACGTTGTATGGCATATGTGCTTACATGACACATGATTATCCAGGCTTAGGAGTTTCTCTGGTAAATTACATGTTTAATTTATCGATTTGTTTATATATCATGTAACAATATTCTTTCACGTATTAGTTATTTAATTCATTGTAATATTATTTTTTTTGATCTTCATGATATTCTTTAACGTGCCATGCATATTAATTAATGTATACAAATATAATCTCCCAGGTCTTGTAACAAAAGGGTTTTTTGGATGTAAATGTTGTGGACCTTCTCTGAAAGCTAGATGGTCCAAGGACCTATGAAAGCCAGTGTATGATTTCTCTAGGATATTCCTACCAGAACAACGCCCTTACAGAAGAGCAGCATCTGCTTTCAATGGTAAACAAGAAATAACCCAAAGGCCTCCAATAATGACACCAGCTGAATGGCTTAGAGCATATGAGAGAGATAAGGAGAAGGAGTTCACATAAATGTTCGATTCAAATGGGGAGCCTAAGTTCGATGATACAGATTTCTTCAACACCTATGTTGAGAATTGCTCATTGGGATGAAAAGGAAATATATCTTTTACGACCTCCCATATTGGGAGCATCTTAAGATTGCCCACTTATTAGATCCCTTGCATATATTTAAAAATGTTTCATCTTCTTTATGGAAGCACATATCATCGAAACAAAGTGACACATTGGCGATTAGGAAAGATCTTATTACTTCAAAAACTAAAAATAAATATTGGCCAAGATGATTAGAAAGTACGGGATCAAAGGCAGGCGTTGGTCCCTCTAATTCATGGTTTTTCAAAGAAGGTGATGTCCCATGGATTTAAAAAAAAGATGATATATCTTTGGCAAAGGAATTTATAATGGATGTGAGGGTGCCAACTTCATATGGGTCTTCACTATGGCGCTGCTTCACCGTGGATGACCATTTGTTGGGGTTGAAATCACATGACCATTTGAATCTTCTAAGAGTACGTATAATTTCAAAAGCATGATTTTATTATTTTCTATATTAATAAATTTTATCCCATGCGGTGATCATAAAACATAACTAATTTTTTATATTATTGCATGTTTTTATAACTTTGCAGTGTCATTATCCTTTGTTTGTGCGTGGGATTGTGAAACATGAATTCCCTCAAGACCTAGGACGCGCCATATCTAAATTATTTGCATTTGTATGTTGGATCACATCAAAAGAGATTCATGTGGCTATCATTCCACGGTGGCGTCAAGAGATAGTTGAGATTGTTTGTATGTTTGAGAAGGAACTGCCAACGAGTTCCATGGACTTACAGGTTCATCTTCTAATCCACCTGGTAGATGAGGTTGAATTAGTTGGGGCTGTTTCTTGTCGTTGGATGTTATTCTTAGAGAGGTACATGAAGAAATTGAAAGGTTTTGTTCGACAAAGGGAAAAAATCGAGGGGTCTATGGCAGAGGGGTACATATCGTATGAGTCTTTCTACTATGCCAGTGAGTACATCAAGAAGATCGACAACAGACCAGGTGCGGTGATTTGGGGCGATGAATTGGATGAAGACAAAACAGAAGGAGAGTTACTCCAAACAAGTGGGAAAAAGCACTTTATAAAGAGTAAGCGACTTATAATTTTTCAAATTTACAAAAAGTAATTAATATTCATGATGAACTTTGATATAATGTATATTTTGATCTCTAAGTACTATATAATGTTGGTTTGATTTCATCAGCGAATGCAGAAAGTGAAGCAATCAATAAATTCATTCTTTACAATTCTGAAGCAACACAACCGTGGGTAGCATTATACGAACAAAAAAGAATGAAATGGGATAGTGATCGGAAAGAATTCAGATGGTTGAATGGTAGAAGTGTGCCTTATCCCAATCATTTAAAAGAAAATATGCCAAAAATATGCCCCAATAGCTGGGTTACTGACCAAGTCAAAGAGAAATACGGTGCTACTAGTCGTTACCCGTGTGCTGAAGAGGATGCGCTAAACGTAGGGATTGGGTGCAGCAACTCGGTAATAATTTATATTTAAATTGGAAACTTATATTAAAACATCTACATTTCATATTTTAACTGTTGGATTATTATTTATAAGACACATGACACTTATAAATTTTTTAAACTTTTTAATAATAGGTGCATTTGTTCCCATCTATGTGGGCATATGGACATCATTTTCGCATAGAAAATGTTGATGCTGGAAACATCACACAAGACTATGGAGTGGAAGTCGAGTTCAATCAATCTAGTCGATCTAGCCACCGCGATCAACAACTAGTAAGAGGGATGTTAGGTTACGTCGGAAAGATACAAGAGATCATTGAAGTGGATTTTTCTTCTTTCCAATGTGTTGTTTTTAGGTGCAAGTGGTGGGATGCCTTTGATCGGAATAATGTAAATGAAGATCACGATAGTAGGCTGATATGTATCAACTCTAGAAAGATGTGGGATGAAACTAAGGAGCCCTATGTTTTCCCTAAACACTGCAACCAGGTGTTTTTCTACCCAGATGTGTTGGATATGGATTGGTGGTTTGTATTGACACATGACCCTAGATCAAAACATATTTTTGAGAACAATAGTGTTATCATGCCAAGTGAGCTAGAAGATAATGAGGGTGATCATGAGAATCGAGAGTGATATGGTACAATATGTGTTATTTCATCAATATTTATACTTTTTAAGATGAGTTTTTCGAAATATTAATGTAATATGTATTTTGAATTAATTGGTAATTTGCAGTGTGTTAATTTTAAAATCAATAATTCACTTGATAATTTGGTATTATGTACTTGATCTCAAAAACAATGGCGTACTGTATAAATTAATTGTTTTTTTGTATCTAAGATCATAATAAAATAATGATAATTCTAATTAAGTACAGGAATTTATTTGCATTATTTTCTAAATTTCCTTATGTTACAATAAATCGCATTATTCTATATTTATTATTTTACAATTATTTAAAATTTACAAATTTACAAATTTACAAATTTACAAATTTACAAATTTTAATAAATTTATTTCACATTAATAAATTAAAATTTTACAAATATTTTACATACAATTAGAATTAGAATTAGAATTAGAATTAGAATTATTAGAATTACAATTACAATTTTACAATTTCACGTACAATAACAATTTTAGAATTTTACATATATACAATTACAATTTTACAAATTAAAAAATTACAATTACAATTAAAATTTTAGAAATTTACATATATATCATTACAATTACAATTTTAGAATTTTAAATACAATTAGAAATACAACTATTACAAATTTACAATATCATGATCATTTGGTATTTATAAATTAATTAATAAATATCACGTTCATGATAAGCATCGTACAAACATCATATTTGACTAAAAAACACATTCAAAATTGCTAACTGCATCATCGTGATCATGATCGTCTAAAAAAACACAATTAACATTATATATTAGCATCATCAATACAACACAAACATCAAATATACATCTCATGCTATCACATACACATCTATCTGCAAGCTGCACATTAAATGAACAAATCTAACATGACCTAACAACATACACATTATAATGATGATCACCAACATGTAAATTAAGTACAACTGCAAAATGAACATAAAATACATGGACCATATATATATATATATATATATATATATATATATATAACTGAATAATGTTAAAAATATACAACTGTAATATAAATGTCATGGATTAGCTGATGATCGAGCCTCATCTCCATGATGACTACTGGTAGATGCTACTAGAGGCTCATGCAAATCTGGCGTGGCACGAGGCTATGAACGATCATGAGATGTTGATGGTACGCTGCGCCTCGCAAAATTTCCATTATGTGTTGCGGCTCGCTCGTAACGTGCGACAATCCTCATAAATCGCATAAAAGCTGCAGTAACTCCTACAACATGTCGCATCAGGCTATACATGTCACACGGCATGTCTCTCCACATATGTAAGAGCCTATCATCGGCCTCTATATCTCTGAAATCAGCAGGGTGCATGCCCGCCTAAACAAAAAATGCAATGATTTGGTCGCCCAACTCCATCCTATATCTAGCATCACTCACACATCGACCGTGGGTCGGCGCACTAGCAGGAGAAAGTCTCTGATCTGCACTGGCCTCCTGCTGATCCTCGGCAATATCTACCATCATGCCCTCTACATCATCATCAAGATCCACAACTGGATCAGGTGGTGGTGGCAGCATCTGATCCTCACCATCATAAGAGCCAATGTCTGAAAAATATATACAAGTACACAACAATAATTAGACATTTTCATTACACAATTTAATAAAAACAAGTTAAAAAAAATGTTAGAATAAATTTAAATAAAACAGTAATATTACCTCTATCATCTGGTGGTTCATCATCTGTGAAGAGGATGTTGGCACACCCTCGCCAATCCAACCCCGCATAAGGACAAGGGACCATAATGAAGGGATGCTTATCAACATTGGCTAGCAACTCCAATGCATCATCTAATATCCTCGCTAGAAAAAGAGTCTCCTCCCTCTTAGGTATCATCTTCCCCCACATATGCATATGTGCCTCAGTAATCGGCCTACGAGGCTGTCGAAGAAAAGAATGTCTCGTCTCTGGAAACCTCTAAAAAAATAAACAAAAAATATCTAAAGCAAAAGGGAAGTTGACCCTCCCTTGTGTAGGAGCACGACATCTATCTAATGTTGTACAAAACTGTCATAAAAAAATGGCAGACCACCTAACAAGTCGTGGCTGCTGTAGTAAAGAATCAACATAATATAAAAGTTGGAAACTAATGTGTTACCCGTCACTAGTTTTGTGTGAAATTGTTGAAATGATAAGTGAGAGACACTAGACCTCCTCATGACCAAACGCACCAATACGTAATTGTCCTCCGGAGACCTGAAAATCTGAAGGAGACAATATATCTAGTCTAATGTATCTCTGGGAGTAAACTAATTGACTCCCTGCCACACAGCCAACTGGAACCTCAGGGAACAAGGAAAAATCCACCCCTCTCCTCAAAATCCCTTTAATAAAATATACATCCTCCTCAGTGGGCATGTACCACTATTCGATACCAACTCGGAAAGCCTGTCGCTAGGCATTCCACCTTCAGATAAGTTGTCTCAAAAAACCACTATGAGACTTTAGGGAAGTAGCCTCCTCATAGAACTTGAGGAGGCCTACCTGCCTTAGGATCCCCTGCGTTGCTGCTGTAATAGGGCGAGGGTACGCATCTCTCTCCTTCTCTCTTGCCTCCCATAGGCGAACCATGTTATATTGTTCTTCCTGTTGTTGTTGTTGTTGCTTCTCTTCTCTCTTTTCACGTCTCTGAATAATTGACATATTAAACACAATTTTTTAATTAAATGACACATGTATTTACAAATATACGTATATAAATATTTTTTGAAAAATAAATAAAAAAAAAGTCGGTGCTCCACAAACACAATCACACATTGGTAACGGTGTGTTTCTCCACAGAGACGCACTGGCGACGATGCACATAATGATATAAAAAGCACCTGGCGCGGTGCTCCAGAAAATATTTTTATCGCACTGTTCACTAAGTGTGGTGTCAGGAGGCTGATGCGCTGACTTCACTATATGCCCTGGGGCTTATAGCTAACGCAGCACACTGCCCTCCTGCCACCGTACATAGTCGTACAGTGTGGCCAGGTATCCGAGCGCACCGCTCTTTGTCGTAAAATTTAAAATTGCATGGTGTGCCTTTGGAATCCACCCCGGAACCGGTGTGGATACACTTAGCACTGGTTTACCAACCCGAACCGTTGACAATGTCGATTTGCGGTTCCAATGCGCCTAAAAACTTACGTGCCCCAGGGCGGATAATTTCGTCAATGCACCGGGTGGCCGCGATTCAACATTGTCAATGGTGCAGCCTGGTAAATGACCGCACCGCACTTTTAAAAAAATTTAAAATAACACTGTGTGCCTCGCGGTACTGCCCCGGAACCAGTGCGGACTCCTTCAGCACTGGGTGCAGTGCGGCCTGTAAATTTACAGGTAGCACCGCAACCGGTGTGAGCCGAACGGCTCGAGAGCACCGCGCGACATTTTTTTTTTTTTAATGGTTAATTTGAATTTTTTTTCAAATTTTAATCCACTAAAAGGTTAAATTATGGAAAAAAAAAAGAAAAATACCTGTACATTTACCTGTCGAGGAGGCATATTGGTTGTACAATTTAAAAAAGAAAATTTGTCCACTATTTTATAAAATTCAAGCTGGAGATTGGTGGCAATGTAAAGCAGTAGTGCGTGCAATAAGTGCAATGGGAGCATGGATGTCAGTGCGGCTCAAGCAAGGATAACTTGCACCGATGCTTGAGAGCTATGTAGCACTGACAAAAGTGAAAAATGCGGTTTTTTTGCCGTAATTTTTTTTTATTTAACCTTGTTCTAGTGCACGGGGTTTTTACTGGAGTACTGGTGCGTTGTCTTAATGCCGCACCAGGCGCTTTCTATTTTCATGCGCTTTTAGGAAACACCGGGGTGGAAAACTGTAATGCACCAGTGCACTACAGTAACTCGACACACCGGTAACGGTGTCCGGTGAACCAATGATTTTTGCAGTTTTTTGGGCGTAATTTTTTTATTTAACCCTATTCCAGTGCGCAGGTTTTTTACAGCAGCACTGGTGTGTTTCATGTATGCCACACCGGCCTCTTTCTGTTTCTGTGCGCTTTTAGGAGGCACCAGGGTGGCATAACGTTATCACACCGGTGCTTTACAAAAACATCACGCACCAGTAATGGTGTTCGGTGAACCAATGATTTCTGTAGTTTTTTTGCTGTAAATTTTTTTATTTAACCCTATTCCGGTGCACGGGGTTTTTACTGGAGTACCGGTGCATTTCTTGTATGCCGCGCTGGGCTCTTTCTATTTTCGCGCGCTTTTAGGAGGCACTGGGCCGGTATATTTTTAAAGCACCGATGCTCTACAGTAAGATGACAGACCGATAACAGTGTCTGGTGAACCAATGATTTCTTCGGTTTTTTGGCCGTAATTTCTTTTTATTTAACCCTATTCTGGTGCACGACATTTTTTCTGGAGTACCAGTGCATTGTCTGTATGCCACACCGGGCTCTTTCTGTTTTTGCGCGCTTTTAGGAGGCACTGGGGCAGCGCAGTTTTAAAGCATCGGTTCTCTATAGTATCATGATGCATCGAGGCTTTACAGTAACCTGACGCACCAATAACGGTGTCCAGTGTACCAATGATTTCTGCGGTTTTTTGGCCGTAATTTTGTTTGTTTTAAACCCTTTTCTGGTGTGCGGCATTTACGGGGATCCCAGTGTTTTTTATTCATTCTGCACCGGGACGTTTATGTTCCGCATGCTTTTTATGAGGCACCAAGTCTGACGATATGACACGCACCAGTGTGGTTGCTGAATTAAAAGCACCGAGAGGGTGTGTACGGAGCGCACTGTTTCTAGTGTGCCAATGTTTTATGCTATTTTTTTGCAGTAATTTTTTTTATTTAACCTTCCACCAGTGAGCACGTTTTGTGGGTGCCATGGTGCATTTCATTTATTCCACACCGAGCAGTATCTGTGCGGTCGACTTGTAAAGAACCAGTGCTCTACAGAAATAAAACGCACCGGGCGTGTGTGTACGGAGCGCACGGTGTTTGGTGTGCCAATTTTCGTAATGCACCAGTGCTTTGTCATATTGAACGCACCGGTGTGTTTTAGGTTGATAAGAGCACCGGAAGAAATACATCCACAAAAACCTCCACCCGCCAACCTCCTCTAGGATCCTCCGCTAGAAACGGACATCTGGGGTATTTTTCTGTGGGGTTCCTCAAAAACATCCGCTAGAGGGTCTTTTCCTTGTAGTGGACACTTTATTATCATTCTATAATATCTCTTCATATTTCACACATTCATCTAGATTGGAAAACATTTCTATGATCCCTATCATGTGATTACCGCAAACTGAATCTAGAAACCATACATCTTTTTGTTTTTCTTGTGCTACATTGCAAGCTAAAAACATGTTGTCTTTGTTTTGATTTTCCTTTGAGAAATTTGCATTTGGTTTGTTACTTAGATCATGTTGATTATTTATGCTTTTATTTGCATAATGGTCGTACTTTTTACAATAATGACATTGAACTTGAGATTTATCATACCTTTGACCTTATGCTTGATTTTGGCTTGGACCTTGACTTTAACTTTGATTTTTGCTCCTTCCACTTGAGATGGAAGAGAAAACACTTCCACTTGCTAATTTTGTTTTCACTTTTTCCATGCCTTGGTAGGATGTCTATAGGATATTCCATGCTTACTTAGACTTTGTTGCTACTACAATCCTTGGTAAAATACTTTCATGAACTACGTGAAAAATGTAGAAGAGGGATTTTGAATCCTTCTTCTTGTTGCCTCTCAACAAATTTTGTTATGCTTGTGACAAAAGCATTGTACGTTGTTGCATCTGTTGGTTCTTAGAACCCATTCTCCACCAAATCACAAATACCTTGAGAAGAAAACATATCCTTCAATGTAATAGCCCAATAACCATAATTTTTTCCATTAAACTAAGGTATTTGAGGATTAGTAAAGCTTGTACTTGATGTTGTCATATTTGAGATTTAAATATACTCCAAATAATATTCCTTCAAGACAACCTTCAACTCCTGGTAAAAACTTAGAATTACTCTAATACAATTTTACACCTACTATAATACCACCTGAAAAATGAGGCAAAGGAAAATTTGCACTTACTCTAATAAACTTACACCTGCTCAGATACTCATGAAAGATGAGGCAAAGGCGAAATCCTTAATGTAGCACCATGAAAATTAGCTCAAACAAATCAGATTGCGCAAAAAAATTAGACTTAAAAGCTCAAAATGTATTGCGCAGTAGAGTAAACACAGAATGAATGAGCCGTGAAAAGAAGGAACTGAGTTTCCAGGATGTTGACAAAATAAATAAAATACTTCTGATTATAATTTCGAATACATGAAAATACATTCACATAATAATATGGAGACCTTCACAAACTAAAATAGAGAATTTTACACAGATTTACATGTTTCTAGTTCTTGCGAGGTAACTCACTATACTACGACACAATGACGGATGTTTTTTTGAATGCACCCACCAAAAATCACTCCATGATTTTCTCTCTACACCTCTCAAACTTGATTCCAAAACTGAAATACTTCATTCCATCACATGCTAAAGGTATTAATCTTGGTTACGCAAAAACAAAAATAATTACGTCGATAGGCATTTTCTTTGTTGGATTGGGGTGTGCAAAAATTGTTCATCCATCGTCCTTCAAGCAAATAGAAAACTGACAAGTGTGGTTATGCCATAGGCCATCATTATATCTTGTTTTTCCTGCAACTTAGATTGATATAGTCCACTAAGTTTGTGGGTCAGAGTGTCTAGGGTTTTACGTACAAGTTTATCTCTCAACAACCATTGCCATTTTCTGAACTCGTTCAAATCAAATTAAAGGAGCAGGAGGCACAAGTATAAGTAGTCAATGAATATTTATATGAATTTTTTATCTCATTTCCACTATATTTGAAGGGTTTCCACATTTTTATTACAGGCATGCCACCCCAAGTAGGGAAAAATTCGGTGGGAACACCAACTCCCAAAATGGATGGAATTTGTGCAAGTTTATGTTTTAACTACCATTTCCATTTTATAAGCTCGTTCAAATCAGATAAAAGGAGTAGGAAGCACAAGTAAAGTAGTAAGTGTATATTTCTATGAAGTTTTTATCTCATTTCCACTATATTTGAAGGTTTTCCGCACTTTTATTGTAGGCATGATGCCCCGACCAGTGAAAAATTCGACCAGAACACCAACTCCCAAAATGGTTGGGGTTTGTGCAATTTTATGTTTAAACTGCCATTTCCATTTTCTGAGCTTGTTAAAATCAGATAAAAGGAGCAGGAGGCACAAATATAAGTAGTCAGTGAATATTTCCATGAATTTTGTATCTCATTTCCACTATATTTGAAGGGTTTCCACATTTTTATTGTAGGCATGACGCCCCGAGCAGTGAAAAAGTCAGCGGGAACACCAACTCCCAAAACGGCTGGGGTTTGTGCAAGTTTATGTTTCAACTTCCATTGCCATTTTCTAAGCTCGTTAAAATGATATAAAAGGAGAAGGAGGCACAAGTATAAGTAGTCAGTGAATATTTCTATGAATTTTTTATCTCATTTCCACTATATTTGAAGGGTTTCTACCATTTTATTGCAGACATGTCGCCCAAAACAGTGAAAAATTCAGTCGAAACACCAACTCCAAAAAGAGCTGGGGTTTGTGAAAGTTTATGTTTCAACTGGCATTGCCATTTTATGAGCTCTTTCAAATTAAATAAAAGGAGCATGAGGCACAAGAATAAGTAGTCAGTGAATATTTGTATGAATTTTTTATCTCATTTCACTATATTTGAAGGGTTTTCACATTTTTATTGTATACATGCCGCCCCGAGTAGTGAAAAATTCGGCTGGAACACCAACTCCCAAAACGGCAGTGGTAAAAAACCCAAACAAAACCACTAAGAGTGCTAACATGATCTAAAGCTCAAGTTTTAGCTAAAAATTGAAAGTGCTCGAAATTGGTTCAAACCTAAACAACTGGATAGAGTTTGACACAAGGATTCCAGCGCAACTTGTTTCATCAAAATCCAAGTTCGTATGACTGATTTATCGCTTGATGTTCATTTTACAAAACATGCAAAAAATTAGCAGAACAGGTACAGTGTTGATGTCACAGGTACAGTCAGCAGTGCAGGAATATTCTCTAGATTGAAGCCAGTGACACTGTGACAAGTGTCATCTTCAGATTTTCCAAATGGGTTAAGTGAAGATAAAAATTGCCCAATGACCTTCAAATTCTTCCTAAGTTGGAATTTGAATTTTTTTTAAGGGTTGGAGTGAAACCCAACCAAAGGGCACCACGTGTCCTCTCTGGTGGGCCACCTCCTAACCCTAAGGTTGACTTATTTGAATATATTAAGGTTTTGGAACATTTTTTATGGTGGAATTTCAAATATATATAATATATATATTATTATATAGTTTTAACTTATACACAAATTGGCGGACTTTACCAATTTTAGGAGGAGCCACTAATCAGTTTGGAGAAGGGCCAAATAGGTGGAGTCGACAAATTTGGCGGGGTAGAATTCATTTTAGCATCGTGTAAAATTATATGGTGGGGTCGAGGCTTGAACCCATGACCTCTCACCGACAAACTGCACGCATTACCATCTCTTCTCTGGGGTGTTTCTTACCCCTATAGACTTCCCTGCATATTTAAACTTTAACTACCGACACTTTGGGGGTGGGAGGGGGTGAGCCCCTCGGGCCAGCCCCCACCCCATGTGACCAAAGAGAGCGCGAATAGGTGCCAACCATTGATTCGACGGATTTTTTTTTAATGGATATTAATTAATGTTAAGTTGTGGCCTAATGACGTTAATACGTCATTAGCGCATAAAGCACGGATTAATGATAAACCATACTTAACTGCCTATAATCTAGGATTATCGCCTACTTAATACAGCCCTTAAACTAGCGTAGAATTTGTAGGCGCACTAATTTTGGCGGTATTTCCAATTTTATAATTTTAACTGGCAATCTCTCCAGTTTTGGAGGAGAAATTGGGGCAAAGTTAGTTTTGGTCATAGCTCACTCAATTTTCAACCAAAGTGAGCTCAATAAAATTCATTCCTGGCTAATTTTCATGTTGGGAACTCAATGAAGTAGGTTGCAGAGGAATAAAAGGTCATCTGCAAGTGTTTTATAGCATTTGATTATTTTTGAAGGCCAGGGCCACTAGGTGTTGGGGTCATTTCCAGAGCATCCAAAATCAAAATTCAGCAAAAAAATAGTCATTTTTGGGAGATTATGATGTTTTAAACTCATTGGAATTCGTTCCAACAGAATTTGAAGCTTGTATTAGCTATTTGAGCACACTTGAAGCTAATACAAAGGTCACACTATGAAGCTGGACCAAGGAGATGTAGCCTAGGAGGGGTGAACTCATTTATCAAAAATTCTCTGTGTTAAGCTCTGTTATATGTGCTTTTTGTGTTTACTATTGCTTCTATTCTGTCATTTAAAATTATGATTTTTAAGCTTATGAAAAATTCATAATTTCACTAAGTACATTGTTTTCCAATCACATTCTCTCAAACAAACTCATGAAGGATAAGTAAAACAATGCAAAGAAATGTTTATATCTGAAATGAAACTAGCACAAAAATAACTAGCAAGTAATTATAGATCAAGTTGGTATCAGAGTACAAGTTTGCTTGCTTGTTTTACTTGAAGATTTTTTAATAGTGCAAATTTATTGATGCTTACAAGATTGATATTGTAGAGAGGAGAAGGGAAGCTACTGATAGTTAGTCCAGAAGTTAGGACAAGAAGGAAGAAGGTTGAGAAATAATCCTCCTTACCTAAAGGACCACTCAAGGAAACACTTGAAGCTCAAGAGGAATTAATTGCAAAAGAGACTGAAGTGGTTGAAGAGATACAAGGTTCAAAGATAGAGATTGAATCAACAGCCAAAATGTCAGGCCATGAAGGAGGTCATGAACATTTTGAAGAAGAGGATTTCAAGAAGGATTTCAAAGAAATTCAAAGGATGGTGAAAATTATGTTTGAATATTTTATGGAAAAGGAAGCTGGAGAAGGTTCAAAACACCCTCATAGAGAAGAATATTCAAACAATAAAAAGGAGAAAGAGAGGAGCTCAAAAGCTAGTGGTGGAAAACCACATCCTTATCCACCAACATCATCATCATCATCCTCAACAACATCTTCATCTTCCAAATCCGCTACAAAAACTGGTACCCATACTCATTCCAAGATATAAAAAGGTAAGACTCAGTTACTCAAGTTGGACATCAAATTTGAACTTCCTACATATAATGGAGAAGTTAATGCTAAAAGACTAGATAATTGGATTCGTCAATTAGAAGTTTTCTATAAAATTCAAAATCTGCAAGAAGATGATATTACAATCCAATTGGCTTCATTAAGGCTAGAAGGAGCAGCATTATTTTGGTGGGAGGCAAAGACACAAGAGGAAATGCACATCCATGGTAATATTTATATTTCTTGGGTCGAATTCATTTATTCCATTAAAAGACAATTATATCCATTACCCTATATGTAGAAAGCAATAAAGAGTTGGAAAAACTTTAGACAGCTTAAAGGTCAAAGTGTCCAAGAGTATACACAAGAGTTTAGGAAAAGGGCTTTATTACTTGGAGTAGACTTAAACTCACAAGATACACTCTTGAATTATATAGGAGGTATACATTCCTACTTAAAACACACTATTCTCATGTTTAACCGAAATAACTTAGATGAAGTACATACACCCATCTACTTCACCAAGTGGTTCTCCAATAGTTTTGGTTCCAAAGAAGGACGGGACTTGGTGCATGTGTATCGATTTCCGTGCACTGAACAAAATCATGGTAAAGAATCGCTACCCACTTCCACGCATTGATGATTTTCTTGATCAGTTAAAGCATGCAAATTATTTCAATAATTTATATTTGAGAAGTGGTTATCATCAATTTAGGATAGCTGAAGAAGACATTTGGAAAACTACTTTCAAGACTAGACAAGGATTGTATGAGTGGTTAGTTATGCCATTTGTCTTAACAAATGCACCAACTACTTTTATGAGAGTGATGAATGATGTAATTAGAAAATTTCTAGATGACTTTGTCATTTTTTACTTATATTACATACTCATATTCAGCAAATCAATAGAAGAATATGTCATGCATGTGAACAAGGTACTTGATGTTTTGAGAAAAGAGCAATTGTTTCTTAAGATGTCAAAGTGCGAATTTGGTAAGACTTCGTTGGTATATTTGGGACACATAGTTGGAGGAGATGAATTGAAGATTGATCCTTCCAAATTTGAGGCCATTTTGAATTGGCCCAAGCCCAATACGGTTACCAAGGTAAGAAGTTTTAGGGGCAGCACAGTATTGGAGGACATTTATTGCTAATTTTTCTTCCATTGCAGTACCGTTACATGCATTGGAAAGCATAAAGAAAGTCTTCCATTAGGGAGATTTGCAGCAAAAATCATTTGATGCTTTAAAGAAAAAGATAAGTTCAGCACCAGTCCTAGAAATTCCAAATCTAAGACATCCATTTGAGATCCAAACAGATGCAAGTGATTATGCTATGGGAGCAGTGCTCATGCATCATGGTAAGTCTATCTCATTTCATTCTAAAACTTTTAATGGAGTTGTGACTAAATATCCTACATATGATAAAGAGTTATATGCATTGGTACAAAGTGTAAAGAAATGGAAGCATTACTTGATGGGAAAAGAGACCATTATCCATAACGACCATCAGCCATTGCAGTATTTACAATCATAGTCCAAATTGCAGCAATCAAGACATTTTGGGTGGATGGGTTTTCTACAACAATTTTAATTGGTTATCAGGTACAAGAAAGGAATCTACAATAAGGTAGTTGATATGCTCTCTAGGCCTATTGTAAATTCAACTATTATTCTCAAGCACAATTCTATTATGCATGAAAGTTACATGAACAGTATGTGAATGATAGTGATTTTCAAGATGTGTATGAGAAATTGAGTAAGGGAAACCAAAGTGAAGAGTTATATTATCATGTGCATAATAGTTTGTTGTATCACTTGGGCAAGTTATGTATACCACAGGCAGAAAGAAACCGTATCATAAGGGAGGGCACACATCATTGATTGCAAGACATTTCGGTGTAGGAAAGACAGTAGTGCATCTGCAAAGGTATTGTTATTGGCCACGCATGAATGAAAGTGTTTCTCGTTTTATTAGAGGATGTTCTTCATGTGCAACAAGTAAGCCTAGCAATATGAAGCTTGGTTTGTACACACCACTTCCAGTTCCTTCTCATCCTTGGGAGATCATCTCAATGTATTTTGTAGAAGGCCTTCCTATGTCAAGGAAAGGTCATGATTATTTGTATGTGGTGGTAGATATGTTAAGAAAAATGTGTATTTTGATGGCATGTAAGAAAATTATTATAGCTGAAGAAACCACTAATATTTTCTTCGAAAATGTATGGATCCATTTTGGTCTTCCTACTTCTATTGTAAGTGATCAAGATTCTCGATTTGTTGGGAATTTTTGGTCAAAATTATGGGACGTGATGGATACAAAATTGAACAAGAGTACATCATTTCATCCGCAAACATATAGTCAAATAGAGGTCGTAAATAGGATTGTTATTCATCTTCTAAGAGGCTATTGCAGCAAGCATCCCAAGTTGTGGGATGAACAGTTACACTACATACAGCATGCATACAACCGGGTAAAACATTCTTCCACAAATACATCGCCATTTGAGGCATGTTTTGGCTACTTACCAAGATCGCCATTGGACTTTATCTTTGAGAAATATGTTGTTATAGATGGACATAGTGACCTATATAAAGCAAGAAATTTCATTGAGAAAATTTAGTTGGTACATCACACAGTGCAAGAGCAACTTGAGAAGAGTCAATGCAGCTACACGGCAAGGCATGACAAACATTGGGTTGATCGCAAATTCCAAGTTGGAGATGAAGTTTGGTTGTACATAAGCAAAGAAATATTTCAAGGGGAAGGTAAAAAGCTCAAACCAATCTGTTATGGTCCATTTAAAATTCTGGAAAATATTGGTACAAATGCATTCAAGCTAGATTTGCCTCCTTATATGCAAATTTATTCTGTCGTTAATGTTGAGAATTTGAGATTGTTTGAGCCTCATTTGATTAATGATCAAGGAGAGCATGTTCAGTTGCCATCAATAGATGATTTCTCACCATAATATCTTGATGAAATTCAGCAAGATCTCATACTTGAGAGAAGAATCAGAACTTCAAGAAGAGGGAATGTTGAATACCTTAGAGTTGGACTCAAAGGTAAAAATACTTCAAAGGAAAAATGGTCATAGATTGGAAAAATGAGGGAGTTGTACCCTCACTTTCTGAACAATTGATAATATCTTTTGGGGTCCAAAAGGCTTCTAGTGGGAAAGAATGATCTAAAGCTCAAGTTTTAGCTAAAAATTGAAAGTGATCGAAAATGCTTCAAACCTAAATGACTGGATAGATTTTGTCGCCAGGATTCTAGTGCAACTCGTTTCATCAAAATCTGAGTTTGTGTAGCTAAGTTATCATCTGTTGTTCGTTTTCCAAAACAGACAAAAAATGAGCATAACAGGTAAAATGTTGATGTGGTAGGTACAGTCAACATTGCAGGAATATTCTCTAGATTGCAGCTAGTGACACTGTGACAAGTGTTTTCTTCAGATTTTTCAGATGGGTTAAGTGAAGAGAAAAATTTCCCAATGACCTTCAAATTCTTCCTAAGTTGGAATTTGAATTTTTTTTAAGGGGTTGGAGTGAAACCCAACCAGAGGGTGCCATATGTCCTCTCTGGTGGACCACCTCCTAACCCTAAGGTCAAATTATTTAATGATATTAAGGGTTTGGAACATTGGCTATGGTGTAATTTCAAAAATAATATATATATATATATATATATATATATATATATATATTATTATATATATTATTATATTATTATATAGTTTCA
This sequence comes from Pinus albicaulis, assembly GCA_034641835.2. Lineage (NCBI taxonomy): Eukaryota > Viridiplantae > Streptophyta > Pinopsida > Pinales > Pinaceae > Pinus > Pinus albicaulis. Next base: position 80,878,010 of record CM076574.1, on the reverse strand, counting down.
AACTTATACACAAATCAACGGACTTTACCAATTTTAGGCGGAGCCACTAATCAGTTTGGAGAAGGGTCAGATAGGCGGAGTCGACATATTTGGCAGGGCAGACTTCTTTGTAGCTTCATGTAAAATTATATGGCGGGGTCAGGACTCGAACCCCTGACCTCCCGCCTGCAAATTGCACGCATTACCATCTCTACTCCGGGGTATTTCTTACCCCTATAGACTTCCACGTATATTTAAACTTTAACTGCCGACACATTGGGGGTTGGAGGGGGCCAACCCCCTCCCCATGTGACCGAAGAGCGCGCGACTAGGTGCCAACCATTGGTCCGACATATTTTTTTTAATGGAGATTAATTAATGTTAAGTTGTGGCTTAATGATGTTAATACGTCATTAGCGCGTAAAGCGCGGATTAACGATAAACCATACTTAACCGCCTGTAATCCAGGATTAGTGCCTAATTAATACAATTATTAAACTGGCGGAGAATTCAGAGGCACGCCAATTTTGGCATAATTTCCAATTTTAGAATTTTAACTGGTAGTCTCTCTAGTTTTGGAGGAGAAATTGGGGCAAAGTTAGTTTTGGTCATAACTCACTCAATTTTCGACCAAATTGAACTCAGTAAAAGTCATTCCTGGCTAATTTGCATGTTGGGAACTCAATGAAGCATTTTGGAGAGGCATAAAAGGTCATATATAGGTGTTTTGTAGAATTTTAATATTTTTGAAGGCTAGGGCCACAAGGTGTTGAGGTCATTGCTAGAGCATCTAGAGTCCAAATTCAGCAAACAAAAAGTCATTTTTGGGAGATTATGATGTTTTAAACTCATTGGAACAGGTTCCAAGAGGTTCTGAAGCTTTTAATAGAAATTTGAGCACACTTGAAGCTAATACAAAGGTCACACTATGAAGTTGGACCAAGGAGATGTAGCCCAGGAGGGGTGAACTCCTTTATCAAAAATTCTCTATGTTAAGCTCTGTTATATGTGCTTGTTGTGCTTACTATTTCTTTTGTTTTGTCATTTAAAATTATGATTTTTAAGATTATGACAAATTCATAATTTCACTAAGTACATTGTTTACCAATCACATGCTCTCAAACAAACTCATGAAGGATAAGTAAAACAATGCAAAGAAATGTTTATATCTGAAATGAAACTAGCACAACATTAACTAGCAAGTAATTACAGATCATAACAAAACCCTGCCACCGAAGGTCGAGCCTGAAATTATTGAAAATGTGGAGAAGCTAGAAGAAGTCGCTCCCATAGAGGACCTGAAGTTTCTTAAGGTATTGATAACAGAGGATAAAATTATAGAAGCTGGAAATTTAAAAGAGTAGTCCACCAATGTTGTGGTTGCGGCTGTTGCTGAGAAACCAACCCTTTTGAATGAATATGTGTCTACAAAAGGTAGGAATTCAGGATTTTTCTTTTAATCTGTATAAGGTATTTGGTAGCGTTTAAAATTAGCATTTTTGCTTTTATGTTGTCATTTTTTTCTTGTTTTATTGGCTTTTTTGTAGTTGTTAAATGGTCGGTTGCTCCTCAAAAACCTATGATATTTTTACATTCAGTAATGAAATTTACCCATTTCATAAATTGTGTATTTTTTACGTGGATCGATGATATCAATGGGTATATTGTTCTCTCTGTTTATTATCTCTTTTTTTCTTGCTATATATTTTATTACGTGAAATGCTATGTTGTGTCAAAATTACGTTTTGCGTAATGTTAGTTTTTTATTGGTCTGTTTTTTGCGAGGTTAAGCACAACCTAATTTTTTACCAAGTCCAATACAAAGACATGTGTTTTAGACCATGTAAAGTGGTCTATATGCAGGGGCCATCACACACCGAAATTCATCTTCATGAAGAGGCCATCACACTCGATTAAAGTCGAAACCCATCTACACGCAGGGGCCATCACACGTGATAACCCATCTACACGCAGGGGCCATCACAATTTGGTAGGTGTAAAGAAGAATGGAACTAGTACAGATGCGAAGAAAGCAAAGGAATAGGATTGTTTGAGGATTTTTCTTTCCAAAAATAAAACTGTGTTTTTGATTCGGTCTCGTCTTAAAAACACTTCTTCAGATGGTCTTTTTGTCTTTTTTATTTCATTAATTAATCCTATTAAAACAAGTTAATAACTTTTCTTAGTATGGAATACCTACTTCAATCTCAATAGGTGTTTTTTTTGGGTTAATTCTATAAATCCAGTTTGATTCTAAATTCTCATCATTACATGCATTTTATAGGTTCTCAAAGATCAACAAATTCAGTGAGAAGGGGTTCTTCATTTGAGTGGCAGTGTTGAGCAACAAGGATGAAAATGGCACTATCAGATGCATAAGATAAATTTATGGAATCAAAGGAGAATGGAGCTCTACCAATGTCACCTTTTTGGCTTGCATCATTTTCGCCATCTCATAGTCCCTCTGATGTCCAAAATAGTGATAATGGAAAACCAAAGAAAGTTGCTCCGTCATTATTTAAAATCACTTCAAAACAAGAAACATCCTCAAGCACCAAGTATAACTCTAGAAATAGATTGGGAGATGCACTTGAGACAAAATTGTTAAATGACAACAAAATTATGGTTAATGATATTCTTCATGACAAAGATAGATCATTGGTTGATATTCTCTGTGGAATAAGTAAAGCTTCTGATAAAATCAAGGTGAGGATAATTGGAATCTCCTGCAAGGTAATAGTTGGTCTTATTTTGGATGAAATAAGTATATAATTGAGTTCCTTCACATATGTTTTGCAGCAATAGTTTAAATCTACAATGGAGAAATCTTTTTGGAATGGTGTTGAATAGACTCTTGCGTAGGATCATCCTGATTATAGTTGGGTTTTTCAGACTTGTGAAAGAAGTCAGGGATGAGCTTCTTTCATTGATTCCTGAAAGTTGGAAGCAAAAAATCCTTGAAAGAATTGATGTGGAGCTCTTGTCTCGGGTATTATTTCCTTGGAAGTGACAGTACTTTTGTGGCATTATATTGATGTGGATTTTGATTGACTTTCATATTTTTTTTTTAATCCAGATATTGGAGTCAAGAAGCCAAGACATTGAGTATCTCAACAAGCTTCCGGATTATCCATTAGGTGTTGTATTGAAGCTTTCTATTCCAACAAATGATGAGTCAAAGGCAGGTCATGAAAAATTATTGCATGAATTATCTGAGATAATGGTTGGAATGGAAGAAAATTCAAACCGTTTCTTTGCACGTGCATTGGTGAAGGGCCTTCGCTTTATTTTAGAAAAAATACAGGTATTATTGTTGTATATCATCGATGAACATAATATTCCAGTTTAGTAACTAATGCTTTCATGTCATATTTTTTTTACATACCTACAAAATGGAAAATGGGGCATGGATGGTCTTGTGGTGTTTTGAGATATTGATGTGTTGGTGTCAACATCAATGCAGAGGAATTTTTGGTTTATATGAATGGTTTATTTTTTTAATATCTCATGCTTATTTAATTTTTGTTTTTTGAAAATTCTTTATATGTTTAATTACTGAATAATATAATGTACACAAGAATGATAAAAATTGTCACAAAGGTGTGCCCTCTCTATAAAAGTGTAGGGTGCACATATTTAGTTAGATCTCTTTCTTGAAAGGCCTTTTACTTGCAAAGTTTCAAATCTATAATTAGGAAATAATAAGGGATGAATTTTTTAAATCAGTGATGCATTATTGGTTGGTACCATCAGTTAACATTTTTATTTTGCCTTGTTACCTAGGTTCTTAAGCAACATATCAGTGTTGCACTAATTATAGCATTGGAGCCATTGGTCCAGGGATATGTAGGTGTTAGTTACTTGCAGCTAGTAGTCACTACTTGCTATGGCTCTTCTTCATGGGCTACAAGGTCATTGCCTCAAACTGTACACTGGCTTACTTTGGTGCGGTGAGATTTTGTGGAGTAGCAAAGAAGTGAATTTGAAGTTGTGTCAACTGATTTTAGAAATAGCTAGCTTAGTGGATCAGGTACACAGGACTTGACCTTGGGTTTATGCCCAGTTACATCACTCCGAACAGGGGGCCAATTAGATTTCGGAAAAATATCACCAATCACTTCTGTAAATGGCTTAGCATCTCCTTGTTGTACAAGTTTGTTCAATACCTTGTACTAAATGACATTTTTATGGACTAGTTTGTGTAGAAGCTGCATTACAGAGATATGTTGTTTGGCTTAATTTTTAGTTTTCCTAATTGCAGGATCTTCAAGTGAGACACCCAATTATATTACGTGGAACTCGATAGAAACATTAGTAAGGTTGGGCATACTGCAATCGGCAAGCAAACCAGATGCTGCAAATGAGGAGACAACACCAGAAACATTAAAACTGAGCATTAGCAGGTTCCAGAAGGCACAAAATGATTTTCAGCATATTATTGTGATTGAAACAAGGTTAGTGAATTGTAGTTACTCGTCTACTTTTCTTTTAATTATTTTGTAAATTCTATTACTAGTGAATTGTATATGCTATGCTTCAATGTGCAGCATGCTATTGGTGAGACAGAAACTTCCTGTGAAGGGATTTCTAGCTGTAGAGCTTGAAATTTTCCTTCGTAGTGCAAATAAGAAACTGAATTACATCCTCAGTAATCCTGCTATAAGAATTCATCATTTTGGTCACTTGTTGTCTCAGCTTTGCTTGCCATTTAGGGAAAATTATGAAGCTAACCAAGAGCTGATGACAAGGATTTTGAGGAAGAGTTTGTATGTTGATGATGTTGTTTTTGTGAGGGTGTCAACTGTTGTATGTTCTACAATTCGAGCAATACTCATTACTGGTAAATGTTTACTTGGCCGATAATTGGCAGAGATGGCTCTAAAGCGAATTTGAGTTATTTCTCTTATTGACCATCTTGTAGGGGAATCTAGCGTACTTGACATCATGGCTACTATAACTTGTCAAGTCCATGGCCCTTGGTATTCATGTATAGCTAGGGAGATGTGAAAGTTCCCTAATATTTATAGGTTTGTGTAGGCCATTTAATTTTGAGGAGGTGTTGTAAGAAAATATTTGGATCAATGGAAAGGTGGATATAGTAGAGAGAAATCACATGTGGATGAAAATAAATCTCATGGAATTTGTAATTTAAAATATTGTGCATAATTTGGTTTGGGAAAAGGCTTTTGTACATTTCAAGTGTAGGTGCCTAAACAATGTATATTTTTTATTGCGACAATTCGATTGGATATTTCATTGTCTATTTTATCAAGTTATTAGTGGGGTTCCTCATTTATATTGTTGTGTATCTCCATTTTATGTTCGTATTCTATTTAACATGCCAAACAATGTATATGGTCCATAGTTCGATATTTGTTTCTTATTTTTAATCAAGATCTTACAGTTGCAAGGATAATGGTTTTAAATTCTTCCACCCAATATCGCATCTACCCATTTTATCATTGTCCTTATATATTCATGTAAGGCCAACTTGTAGAGGCAGCCGGTGTTCTTGATATCAGGGTTGTTGTAACTTGTAAGGTCTAATTCCGAGAAAGTGTAGTAAGAAAGGATTTACACCAATGGCAAGGTGGGTGTTATAGAGAGGATGCTTTTTATAAGTTGCTTCGGGAAAGGCTTCTACACATTCCAATTGTTGCATCCATTTTACAACTCACCTTACTATTAAGGATCATGTTTCCTTTTGAAGGAGAAGGAACATGTTTCCTTCTAAAGTAATTTTTTCCATAAACCGGGTAGGGGAGGTCTCCCTGTTTTCATGTCTAACCTTACTATTAAAGATCATTTTTCTTCTCCTAAAGGAGAAAGGAATAAATTTCATGTGGAGGGGTGAAGCAGTGTTGACTGGCTATGACGAGAGATGAAGGTTGATTAATAAAAGAGTATAAAGCTATGATATAAAAGAGAAAAATATATTAACTATATTAATTGTATATGAGAGCATAACTATTGATATGCTCTATTTTGGTTTTCTATTTATACATATATAGAATTAAAAGAATCACATATTATGAAAATCATATAAGAATATTGTTCCATTAAATTTAAAAATAATATATACATGTATATAAACTTATATTAATAAAATAAAACATACATAAATCCATATTATGGATTTGATTGATCTTGTTTTAAAATAGATCTGTGGTATAGCTGGGTAAGAAAATGGAAACCATATTTTTCAACATAAATACCAAATGGACTAGTATGATTGTTATGCATCTTTTAAATGAACAGTAGGATTGTGATGTACCTTTTAAATGAGGACAAAAATTATATTAAAAAAATCAAAATCAGAGTATGCATGTTGTTATATCTTACTATATAATAGGGCACTGTTCTTTACAAAACTTGACTTTCTACATTCATATATGTGAACTTGCTTCTTATGTTACAAGACTGAATTATCCAAGTTTTTGTTGCTTTCATGCTAGTCAGAGACTAATCTAGAGATTCCACAACTGGAATTATCCAAGTTTTTGTTGCTTTCATGCTACTTAGAGACTAATCTAGAGATTCCACAACTGTTAAAATCTAAATCGATTTTTAGGGGTGTCTCCTTCATCAGCACCACGCTTTGTTGCAAATCATTTGCATTTTTCTCTAGCCCATTTAGCCTCAATTGCAATTTTTTGAGAGACAACTTCATCTTCATCGCCTCCCTTTATTTTAGTTACCTTCATAGTAGCTGGTGGTTGAGGTTTAACTAGTTCCATTAGTTTCTAAGGCTTATGTTCCAGTCTATTGACTCTCCATCCAGATGCTTTCCCACTTTCTCACGATGCTTTTAATTATTCTTTTTTTTCAAATCAATTTATCTGTATATGGATCGAATCTATTTTCTCCACTTTCCCTGAATGAGACCCTCTGTGATGCCAATAATGATGCAAATCTTGCAAGAGATTCCTGGAAATTTTCCCTTCATTCTAAGAAATTTGCGCATTTACGTCTTAATGTCAAAACAATGGTCATCCTTTAAGGATATAATTTCAAAATTTTGTTTCACTCGAATGTAAATAAATTCTAATCCACTCACAAGACAAGGATAAATATCATTGGTCTGAGTTACTAAAATTTTTCTTTATGTTTTAGAAAGTTTTCTTAAATTTTGAGAAACGTATTAATTTAAATATTTTGGAACACTTTTTGATTGCCTAAGATATAAACATTAGAGTTAAATAATAAATATAATTTTAATAGATAAGAAATGTAGACATGTTATTTTGGTAACTACATAAAAATTATAAATTTTAATACTGAAGCTATATATATAGTCGAGAATGTTTTCTAAAATAGGGATTTAAATAATGATTGAAAAATTTTGACATCAAGATAAATGTAAATAATATCTACATATATGTAAATGGAATTATTTGATGATGCGTGCGAGGATATGGAAGCAGTCGTAAAAGGCAAGATAGGAATTCAGTACGATGAAGACGAAATGAGGTCGGTTTTCTTATTAGTTACGAAATCGAGGGGCATCTTGTATGTGTGAATCATGGGACATATCATTTTGTGTACGTCAACGTTGAATGGTTTTCTTGAGAATATACTGACCACCCAAGGCCAAAACCAAATCTGAATGGTCCAAATTGGACTGCAATGGTCTCGCACAAGTCACATTCCACAAGTCAAATGAGAGTAAGGATAAATTGGTAGCCATTTTATGGGTTTGCATGAGTCGAGAGTAAGGATAAAGCCTTGGTATCCATTTTCTGGGGTTGCATGAGTAGAGAGTAAGGATAAAGTGTTAGCCATTTTTTGGGGTCGCATGAGTCGAGAGTAAGGATAAAGTGTTAGCCATTTTTTGGGGTCGCATGAGTTGTGACAATACCAAACTTGAGAGTAAGGATAAAGTGGTAGCCATTTTCTAGGGTCGCATGAGTTGTGGCAATACCACACTTGGCGTTTGCAACTTGCAACATTTGTTTAAATGCAAGACATTTATTTTGTTTAACTAACTAACACTTGCAACTTGCAAGTGTCTACCACATTGACACTATGTAGTATTGATTTCATTGTCAACATTGTGTAACACCTTTATGGTGAAAAATATATGTGGGAAGCCTTTAAATAATATTTTGAACTTCAAACACAAAGCACATGGAATTGAAAAAATAAAAGTGATTGAATAATAAATTATTTACTACTCATGCAAAGTGATAATTTTATGAAGTGAATATGAACTTATATTGTTTACTTTTTCAAACACTTAATATTTTATTATAGATTTGGTAGTCTAAGGGGTTTAGATTAGAGTAGAGGATGATATGTCTTCCAGCATATATTTCTAAGTTGGAGGAAGGAGGAGTTGTTGCTCATGCTCATCATATCGACAAAACATTCATGACAATGTTTATACTACCAATGCTAAGGTTAACTATGATTGTCCCTATTCCTCTTATCGGCGTTCATTTGCACCTCTCGGTGCAATTTCTAGTTTACATATTTTCAAGCATAAATTTATGCATTTAATTTCGGACATGAATGAAAGAGGACAAGTTAAGGGCACATAATAAGAAAATTTAATTTTTTGAACTTTCAAATGTTGGGAAAAACAAACACCAGTTGAGGAGTAAAAATCTAGAACATAAAATTCACCAACTCTACTTCAACTACTTCTTCGTTCTTAATTATTTGATGTGTTAGATTAATGCGAATTTTATACTCTTGCTTATAATTTAATTTAATCCATGTCCTTCAACATGAAAAAAAAAAAAAAAAATTCTAATTTACTCATGTACTCCATTTATGGTTGTTGTCACTTTAGAACCATAACAATTATGGCTGGGATTAATTTTTCCAACACATTTGGGTAATATTCCCATTATTAAATTTTGAGTAATAGATGAAAAAAATGTCAAGATTAACCACTTCTAAAAATATATCATATTTAATTGAATTTTATAGAAATATTTAGATTAATAATATCTACAAATATCATTATAAAATTAACTCAAACTAATTTTCAGTGTCTAAAAATATCTTTTTAAAATTAACCAGTACTTGAAACTAACTGCGCAACTACTTTATTTAACAGGAGAGCTTATTCCTTAACAGATACAAAGCCAGGCACAGATCCATGCAGGGGAAAATTGGCCCATGCCCTCGTTATCAATCTCACTAAGATGGAATGAATGTGTTAGCAATGGCACTTTGTGTCCCAACAGATTTGGCAACACTCAAAGGACCGATTTGAGAGTGCTACTTCTTGTTTTTGCACAGGTTCTGGCAATAGATCATACTCAAGGGACCAATGAGACTTTAAAGTAGATCAGGAAATGTGCATCTTCTTATGAAGTAGAAGGAAGCCTAGGCAGTGAAGATCTGAATAATGGAAGCCATGGAAATCAACTCTAGCTCCGCAACAATCCACATTGGTTGCAAGAAGTCCGCTTTTGTCTCCAACGCATTGTTTTTTGTTCAATCTAAGTTTTTTGGAGTGTGGCTTCTGGATTCCATGTTTGATAAGAGTTCCAAGCATTTATTAGTTTCTCAAGTGCAGAGGAATGTTCAAGCCATCGTGAAATTATCACTATGTTGAGGACTAGGAAGTTCTTTGATGGGGCCAAGTGGAAATGCAATGGTACAGATAATTCCAATGCAAAGCTTGTTGCTAAAGAGATGGGTCGTAGTGCTTGGCAAGTTATCTTGCAGATGACTCCTTTCAAGAAAATCTCTCGGATTTTGGAATTCTATATCGTTTCCAATATAATTCTCTAATTCAATTTCTGGTGAATCATCTTGGTGGGCCTCCTATGCTTCACATTACTGGAATCAAGTTTCCACAACCTAGATTTAGGCCAACAAAGAGAATTGAAGAGTTAAATACTAGAAGGCTATCTAAAATATTTTTGTGTGCCCTTTGAATACGAAGCCATTGTAACAAAGTGGGAAAGTCAGTCTATAGAGGATTCAATAAGAGGCAAGGCATCCCTAGAGGGGTGTACTGAGAAATAGAAACAACAATTGGAGGAGTTGCTACAAGCATACATGGATGTGTTCCCAAATCCTAAAGGACTACCACTTAAGAGGGAAGTGGAGCACGAGATCCAGATATTTCTAGACTCTCCTTTTCCAAATATTGGGTTGTACAATCAGTATATTATAGAAGCAAGTGATATGAAGAAACAATTACAGAATATTCTGGAACAGGGTGTCATTTGACTGAGTACATCATCATGTGGGTCACCCATCCTCATTATGTCGAAGAAGGATGGGAATTGTAATATGTGTTTATATTACAAGGCATTGAATAAAATCACATTCAAGAACAGATACCCCCTACCCAGGATAGATGATTCGCTAGATCAGTTGCAACACGAAAAATATTTCACCAAGTTGGAATTGAAGTATGGATATCACCAAGTTCGAGTCAAAGTAGAAGATACATGGAACACCACCTTCAAAAATAGGCAAGGTTTGTATGAGTGGTCAGTCATGCCATTTGGCCTATGTAATGCACTAGCCATGTTTATGAGATTAATGAATTATATATTGCACCCTTTTATAGATTCATTCGCTATTGTCTATCTAGATGATATACTAGTATATAGTGCTACCTGGAAGTAGCATATTTCACATTTGACATAGGTTTTTGAAACATTGAAGAAGAACCGGCTACTAGACAATATCAAGAAGTGAGAGGTTCTGCAGCAATATTTGGTGTATCTGGGGTATGTGATCTGTGGAAGAGATTTGAAGATAGATCCTTCCAAGATGGAGGCCATCATGAAATGGCTAGTTCTTATTAATGTTTCTGAGGTCATAAGTTTCATTGGGGCATCACAGTACCTGAGGAAATTCATAGCCTCATTTTCACCAGTAGCAATAGTGCTCCACGCCATAACAGCAAGTGGAAAGAGTTTCCAGTGGAGAAAAGGTCAGCAAAGGGCTTTCGAGGAGTTAAAGAAGAAGATTAGTCAAGCACCAGTTTTGGCATTACCAAAATTGCAGCGACCTTTCGAAGTGGAGACATATGTGAGTGGGTATGATATGGGAGTTGACTTGATGCAGGAGGGAAGGCATGTATGTTACCATTTTGAATTTTTCCATGGGGCAGTTCTTTACTACCCTACCTACGACAAGGAGCTCTATGTCATGGTGCAAGTTGTGAAGAAGTGGAAGCATTATTTGATGTGAAAGGAGACAGTAATACACACAGATCACCAGTTGTTACAGTACTTGCAGGCCCAAAGTAAGCTACAACAGACCAAGAATTACAAGTGAATGGAGTTTTTATAGAAATTTCATTTTGTGATCAAGTATGAGAATGGAAGCACAAAAAACTTAGCGACATGATTTCAAGGCCACCCACATAAAATATTATAGATTTGGGGATGCTTATGCACATGGATCCATTCACCCATGATGCATATAGAGAGAAATATTCTAAGGATGAGGACTTCAAGGATGTGTATTATTAGTTGTAGAGTCGGAGTCATGTGCACGATGGCAACAACATATTTGACTACCATCTCCAGGATGGGTTACTCTAGAAGGTGGATAAGCTATGTGTTCCTAAAGGTGAGCGATTTCAGTTGACTAGAGAGGCTCACAACTCCAAGGTTGTAGGGCACTTTGGTGTAGGCAATATTGTGGCTAACTTTCAGAGGTATGTGTATTAGCCCAAGATTCAATGTTATGAAACTAGCTCCAAAAATAGAAGAAAAGAGAGATCAACGCCTTAGAAATAAGCCACTTCGAGGGGGAAACCTCCTTTACATTACATAAATGAAAAAATTTTGGATGATACAAATGAAAAAACCTCCTTCTATATATAGGAGTCCATGGGATCACAATATAACCCTAGTCAACCTAACAATAATAATGTAAGGGCACAATAATAACAATATTGGGATTACAGGGGTACAACAATAACAATAACAACAATAAGGGGCTATACTAATAATATAGGGACCTAACATGACCCTCTCCTTCAAAAAAGTGTTGTCCTCAACACTTGAGTAGCACTGGATGCCTCTCTATAAAATTCTCATCCTCCCATGTAGAATCTCCAGTGGGTAGGTTCTTCCATTTGATGAGATACTCTGAAATTGATCAATTTTGTAGCTGTCGAGTTCTTGTTTCCATGACTGCTTCAGGTTCCAATATGATTTTTCCTTCCTCATCAAGTTTTGGCAATATTGTTTGAACTGGAAGTTTGTCCCCTATAACCTTCTTTAAGCATGAAACATGGAAAACTGGATGCACTTGCGAAGAAGCAGGAAGCTCCAATTTGTATGCCATAGTACCAATCTTTTGCAACACCTTGTAAGGACCATAGTACTTTGGCGATAATTTATTATCCTTCGTAGCTTGCTTGAGGGACATTTGTTTGTATGGTTGTAGCCGTAAAAATACCCAATCTCCTACATCAAAACTTCTCTCGCTGCGATGTTGATCTGCCCGTTGTTTCATTCGATTTTGTGCCAAATTCAGGTTATCCTTTAAGAGTTGGAGAACTTCTTGTTGATGCTCGATGTGATCTTCCACTGCTTGAACCTTCGAATTTTCCCTTAAATATGATGTGATGGATGGTGGATGATATCCATAAAGTGCCATAAATGGGGTCATTTTGGTTGCAGTATGGAAGGAAGTGTTATACCACCATTCAGCGAGAGGTAACCACTTGACCCATTGTGTTTGTTTATCAGATACAAAACAACGAAGATATCCTTCCAAACATTTATTTACTATCTCAGTTTGACCATCAGATTGAGGATGATAAGATGAGCTATGAGCTAATTGAGTACCCAAACAAGATAATAACTCCGTCCAAAAATTTCCAGTAAAAATGGGATCTCTGTCGCTCACAATAACCCTTGGGCTTCCATGTAGCTTTTGAATTCTGTCCATAAATGTAGTAGCAACTGTACTTGCTTTAAATGGATGAGATAATGCACAGAAGTGTGCATACTTGGTAAGTCTATCAACTACCACCATGATGACACTCTTTCCTTCAGACTTAGGTAAACCTGTGATAAAATCCATTGAAATCTCCTCCCAACTTTGACTTGGAATGGATAAAGGTTGTAGAAGTCCCGGGGTCTTAATTGTCTCCACTTTATTCTGCTGGCAAACCAAACATTCCACCACAAACTTTTGAATATCAGATTTAAGGCCATCCCAAAAAAATCTTTCTTCACCCTGTGGTAAGTTTTTAAAAATCCCGAGTGTCCTCCTAAAGGAGAAGTGTGCAATTCCAGAAGAATCTTTTGTTTTAGTTGGGAATTCTTACAAAGATATAAGCGATCTTTGTACCATAAGGAATCATTTTTCCAACTAAATGTATCAGATGTACTAGGATCTTGCCGCAAATTTTGAATGAGTATCCATACATCTTTGTCCTTCTTCCATTCATCTCTTGCTTCAGTTATCCAATCTGGTTGGATAATAGAAATGGCACAAAGCAATGCTTCCACCTCTTCATTATTTCTTGAGAGTGCATCCGCAACAACATTAAGCTTTCCTTTTTTGTAGATTATTTCAAAGTCATAACCCAACATCTTTGTGACCCATTTTTGCTGCTCTTCTGAAGATAGTCTTTGTTCCAAAAAGTGTTTAAGACTATCATGATTATTTTTTACCTTGAAGTGTCTTCCCATTAGGTAAGTTCGCCATTTCTTTAGTGCATGCAGTATTGCTAACATTTCCTTCTCATAAATAGGTTTCTGTAAATACTTTCCTTTGATTGGACGACTTTCAAAAGAAATGGGTCTTCCTTCTTGCACTAAAACAACACCAATTCCATTTCCTGAGGCATCACATTCCACAATAAAAGTTTTTGTGAAGTCTGGCGTAGCTAAGACTGGTGCTAGGCACATTGCCTCTTTAAGATGTTCAAAGGCCTTAGTTGCTTCAGGAGTCCATGAAATGCATCTTTCTTCAATAATGTTGTTAGAGGTGCTGCTATTCTCCCATAATTCTTAACAAACTTGCGATAATACCCTGTTAACCCGAGAAATCCTCGCAACTGCTTTATGGTTGTGGGGACTTTCCATTCCTCAATGGCTTTAATTTTGTTAGGGTCTACTTTAACACCCTCGTGAGATACAATATGACCCAGATATTCCACCTCTTGTACTCCAAAGAAACATTTGGATTTTTTTGCATATAATTGCTTCTCCTGCAATAGTTTGAGCACCCTGTCAACATGTTCAACATGATCCTTCCAAGACCTGCTGTAGATTAGTATATCATCAAAAAATACTAGCACAAATTTTCTAAGGAAGGGCTTGAAAATGGAATTCATCAACCCTTGAAATGTAGAAGGTGCATTGGTAAGGCCAAAAGGCATGACCAAAAATTCATAATGACCCTCATGAGTTCGAAATGTTGTTTTTGGAATATCTTCAGTCTTCATTCTAATTTGATGATATCCCGAACAAAGATCCAACTTGGTAAAATAAAGTGCTCCATGTAATTCATCAATCACAGGAATGGGAAATTTATCTTTAATGGTGAGCTTATTGAGCTCCTTATAATCCGGACACATTCGCCATGATCCATCCTTCTTGTGTACCAATACTACAGGAGCAGAGAAAGAACTTTGACTAGGTTGAATTATACCTGCCTCTAACATTTTGCAATCATACGTTCAATTTCGCTCTTTTGGAAGTAAGGATATCTATAAGGCCTGATGTTTGGAGGAACACTTCCTGGAATCAAATGAATAGCATGATCATGATCACGAATAGGTGGGAGTCCTTTGGGAGTTTCAAACACCTTGGAATGATTGTCCAAGACTTGTTGGAGATCTGCAGAAATAGATGATTTTGATGTTGGAACCTCTAGTGAGCATAATTGTGCAATTACGCCTCGTTGTTCTTTCTTTAGAAGCTTTGTCATGCCATTAGAGCTTATTATCCTTCCTGGCTTCCCTTCAATACCCCGTAGTTCGACTTCCTTTCCTTCTGAAAAGAATTTCAAGAAAAGTTCTTGAAAAGTAAAAGCTACCGTCCCCAAAGATTGTAACCATTGTACTCCTAGTACAACATCAGCACCTCCCATAGGAATGGAAAGCATTGGACTAGTCAATACATATTCCCCCATGGTTAGCTTGATATTATGGCATTTTCCAGAGCAATTTATAGTTCCTCGATTTGCAACCATCACTTGACATTCTGGTGCTGGGTATAGGAAACAATTTAATTCCTTGGCTACCTTATAATGAATAAAATTATGGGTGCTACCTGAATCAATCAACACTATTACCCTTTTCTTCTTTATATGTCCTTCGATCTTGAGAGTTTGAGGAGTGGTAATTCCTGCCAGTGCATTACACGATATGGTCGGATTCATTTCTTCCTCTTCTAGGGGTGGTTCATGGTGTATATCCTCTTCTTGTTCATTTTCTTCTTCTTCTTCACAATCTATGTAAAATAATTTCTTCTCAGCACACTTATGACCTTTAGTGTATTTTCTATCACAACTGTAGCAAAGCCCTTTTGCTCTTTTTCTTCCAATTGTTGTGGTGTCAACCTTGTAGGTTGTGGAATTCTAGGAGTAGCAACACTTCCATCTTTATAGATGTGAGTGGTAGGCTTCCTTGTCGCCATAATTTTACATTCAAATTTTCTTTCCAACCTGAATGCCTTCTCCAATGAATCAGGTTCCCAAACTTGAACTTCATATTGGATGTTATCCTTTAAAGTCCCTATGAAGACATCAATCCCGTGTTCCTCTGGAATATTAGTTACCCTTATATTCAATTTTTGGAAGCCCTCAATGTGCTCCACCACTGAACCCTTTTGTTTTACATTTATCAATTGGCTAAAGAAGGTATTTTTCTTTGTATCCTCATAATGTGCTATCATTTCCTCCGTAAAAATTGACCAAGTGACAATTTTTTTACGAGAGCAAAGTCATCGATATCATACAAATGTATTTTTTTCTAAATCTAAAGTTGCAATGCATACCTTTTGTGTGTTTGCACATTATTGAGATCAAAATATTGCTCCACATGTAGTATTCATGTTACGGGATCCTTGCCATCAAACTTCCTCATATCCATATTTGGAATATGATGGTTCTTCAATCCAACATTAGAATTTATGAAATCATGATTAACATTTATTTTTTTCTCATCATGAGCTTCCTCTACTATCTTTCCAACATTAGGAATCATTTCTTGTATTAACTTGTCATCAAACCTTCCATGTCTGCTTTTAGATCATTCTTCATTTCTTCCATGTTGTCTTTCATTTTTTCATCGATCTTAGCTTCCATGTCATCCATATTAGCTTCCATAAGAGCTTCCATGCCATCCATATTAGCTTCCATTCATTTATTCAAACCATCCATCTTAGCTTCCACGCCTTTCTTCAAAACTTCCATTTCATTTTTTGTTGCTCTTTGTGAGAGGGAAATTTGGTGCACTTGCTCTTGTAATTTTGATATGTCATGTTGCGCTTCTTCCTCTTCATGAGTCATAGTAGAGCCTTCTGAAGGCTTAATGGGTGTTGAATTATTTATAGGTGGAATTTTAGAACCAAATACTGATATATATGCTTCAATATGCCCTTGGAATCACTTCAAACTGATTTTTCACACAAGACTCATGCAATTCGAAGAAGAAGAAAAATACACACCTTTTTCTTGCTTTTTAGGAGCTAGATATTGAAACTGAATTATCTCTGTGATTTAGGATCTTCAATATCTGAAATTTGGAGTTGTAGTAGCCCTCTGAATCTTCTTTCGAATGCCATAGGTCTGACCTAATTTGGATTCTGCAAGGCAAAGTTATGCCCAATCTCCCACAATGTCCTAATTATGGACTATTTTAGTAGAGAGAACTTGTACGATGTGCCACGTGTCAATGTTTCCTCATTTGGCTCTTAAATTGATAGAAAGGAAACTAAATTCCATGTGATTGTGGCCACATCTTACAGAATTCCAATTTGACGGTCAAAGAGAGAGTTATGACGATTTTCCCACAGTCAACTCTTTGAGATGAAATTCGGGAACCTGAAAAAACCCTAATTTCCACAGATCATATCTCCGAAAATATTGCGAACCAAGATCTGAAATTTTTACAGGAAGTTCCTCAAGATTTCGGCTTCACACTATAAAACATTTCTCTTCTGAACCTTTTTAGAACAAGCTTTATAGCGCAAATTCCTCGATGACCTATTTTAAGTGAAATTCGGGAGCCTGAAAAAACCATAACTTCCACGGATCATATCTCTGAAACTACTGTGAACCAAGATCTAAAATTTTTACACGACGTTCCTCAGGATGTCGGCTTCGCTCTGTAAAACTTTAAGCTTTTGAACCTTCGTAGAAAAAAAAATTATAGCGTAAATTCCATGATGACCTGTTTGTAGCAGCGAAACCATAGAATCCAAAGCTCTGATACCAGATGTTATGAAACCAGCTCCAAAAATAGAAGAAAAGAGAGATCAACGCCTTAGAAATAAGCCACTTCGAGGGGGAAACCTCCTTTAAATTACATAAATGAACAATTCTTGGATGATACAAATGACAAAACCTCCTATATATAGGGGTCCATGGGGTCACAATATAATCCTGGCCGACCTAACAATAATAATGTAAGGGCACAATAATAACAATATTGGGGTTACAGGGGTACAACAATAACAATAAGGGGGTTACACTAACACAATAAGGGACTATACTAATAATATAGGGACCTAACATGCAAGAGCAGGTAGCTAGGTTCATAATAGGATGCATGCTTTGTTGTACTAGCAAGCCTAGCAATAAGAAATAGGGTATATATCATCCCTTACTTGTACCTACTCAGCCTTTGGAAATCATTTCCATGGACTTTGTGGGAGGTTTACCAATAACCAGGAAGGGACATGACTACATGTTTATGGTAGTTGACAAGTTCAACAAGAAGTGTGCTTTGAAGCCCTGTAAAATATAATCAGCAGCAAAGAAGCAACAAACGTTTTCTTTGGACAAGTCTGGGTGCACTTTGGGATACGAAGGAGCATTATTTCAAACAAGGATACAAAATTTTTCATTGTGTTATGGACTACATTGTGGGAGAAGATGGACACAAAGTTGAAGAGATCTACAACATTCCATCCACATACAGATGGGAAGACAGAAGTAATCAACACGAATTTGGTGCAACTTTTGAGGGGATACAACCAGAAGCATTCAAAGACCTGGGATGAAAAATTGGTAGACATACATCATTATTATAACATAGTATTCCACACTTATGTTGGAAGTATTTTCATTGACGGAAAAGGAGTAGAAATGAGCAGCACCAGAATTAGCATTGAGAACAAAGGAGCAGATTAGGATCAGCTGTAGTATAAAGGAGTGTTAAGGCAAAGAAGGCAAAATTTAAGTGGAGAAGCATAAAAGAGAGGTATAGATGCAGCAAAGAGTAAAAGAGAGGCGGAGGAGCAGCATTAGAGGCAAAGGAGAAAGACAAAAGAGCAGCAAAGAGGCATGGATCAACACCAGAATTATCATTAAGTCAAAGGAGTAGAGAGAAGTAGTAAAAAGGCAAGGAGCGGCATTAGAATCTTTATCAAGGAGCAAAGGCAGAAAAGGTAGCAAAGGAGCAAAGGCAGAAAAAGAGAAAAGGCAGCAAAGGCAACAAAGTTAGCAAGCTTGGGTCAAGTCTTGAACGTATTGAATCAATTTGTGAATGTGCTAAGACAAGTAATGAACGCATTCAATAAATGGAGAAATTCGCGAACACGCAGGTCAAGTCAGGCTAGTTTGCGTTCAGAGCAGTGCATGAGGGTGCGTGTAGCGCGTGTAGTTCTGCGGGAAGAGTCGGGTAATTTCCAAAAGAAAAGTGTTCAGAACAGTGTTCGAAGGCTTGGTCGTAAATCATAACTAAATCTTAATAGGCATGTACAGGTTGAGCTGGACGGACAAGATCGTACCGCAGAGTGAAGCGGAGATGGACGGTCATAATCTTATCGCAGAAATAAAGGTTAAGAGATGGATGGTTAAGATCTCATCGCAGATTAAATTGTGGAAATTCTGAAGTGGACACATGTTGGGCGGAGTTCCTTGCACATATCGCATAGCGCATGCGATATGGTATAACATTTAACAGTAGAAATGTAAACTTGCGAAGTTGTGATGCGATAAGACATAGAAATTGTGAAATGCAAAGTGCGGGCTATGACGTGGAAAGATGATGTGGCAGTGACATGGCGATGATGTGGCGATGATATGGAATTGACATGGCGATGATGTGGCAATGACGTGGCACAATGACATAGAGATGATGTGGACTTGGCCCCCATATCGCACATTGCAAGCTCACGAGGATAATCACGCAGGAATCATGTTAAAATTCTGAAGTGCAAAATGAGATAAGAGTATCGGATGCGATATGCGTCAAAGCTAAATTCTAGAGGATTTAAAGTCCAGCGTAGGACCCATTTTCATACCGCACATTTCCATCAGCGACTCTTATATTTATATGTTAATACATCGCAAGTTAATTGTTTTAAGTTGCGATGCGATAAGAAGTAGGACCCATTCGCATACTGTACATCACAATCGGCGATTTTTATATTTATATGTTAAGAGATCGCAAGTTAAATGTTTTAAGTTGTGATGCGATAAGAATTTCGGCTTGCGATGTGATGTGATCACATATCGCATATGATAAGAGGAAACTTGTTATTGCTATGAGCTAAATCTCGCGGCATGTGATAAGGGGTGGATGTGATGTAGTTTCAGATTTAAATTGCAAAGGATTTCAAGTCTGGGAGTATGGGTTTTCCCTTTGTTAAATCACATCGGAGAGAAAAGGAGGATTATAATGTAAAACAAAAGAAATAGTTGAAACACCGAAATGCAATAAAGGATGTCGGATGTGATTTTATTCAAAGTTCCATGGTAATATATTTGAGGTCCGGGACTAATGGTGAATTATGAAGAAAAGTCTGAACACGGGCAGAAGGAGACTCGAGTAAGTGACCCGACACAGAGCAAAGGAGCAGGTGAAGGTTGAACGTTGCGGGTACAAGAAGAAGAGGCAGGAAAAAGGAGATACGGTGGCACTGTCAGAAGCATGCCAACTGGGTCGAGTCGGACAAAAGTCAGTTGTGTAGAATTTTTATGATATAAATACAGAAATAGAAAAGACAGTGACAGCAGCAGAAAGGACAAACACACAGCGAGCCAAGAGCTAAGTGGGCTGAGTGAAATATATTTATTGTAACTGTAAATGTAAATGTATTTTATTATTTTTTATTGTATGTGATTCAAAGGCAAGTCTCTGTAGGCATAGGCAAAACTCCATGAGTGTTGTAATGATTATTTCTAATGTAATAACCTGAACTGAAGAATAAGGAATCGAATGGGTGGAAGGCATACGGTCAGGGTTGTTCACTTTGTATTCCCTGTAGAATGAAAAAAATCATGTGTTTATCTGTATAAAACATGTAATATCAGTGTGCAGAGTAGAGGGGAGAGAGAGCGCAGTAGAATTGAAGAGAGTTGAAGATTGTGAGAAAGTTGCAGAATGGACGTGAGCGGAAGATTGTAAGAGGGCTATAGAAGGTTGGAGAGTGGAAGAATAAGATAGATCTGATAGATATGTTGTGCATATCAGGAGATAATATGAAGTAGATATGAAGGCTGAAGAGGTAGCGATGGAGAAGGAATATAACAGAGCTGATATCCAGGTAAATCAACAATTTAGTTTCATGTTGAGTGAGGGGATTGCAGTCTCCTTTGAAGTTTTAGCTTGATAAATTTCCAGTTGGAGTTGGGTGAGGTAGAAGCCTCCTGTGGGTTGTAGCCTACAGAAAAAACATGGGGGTTGGTGCTTCTGTTTCAATTTGTAGCTTGATATATGTCCAGTCGGAGTTGGTTGAGGTACGAGCCTCATGTGGGTTGTCGCCTACAATAAATACATGGGAGTTGGTTTTTTTGTTTCAATTTTTAGCTTGATAGATGTCCAATTGGAGCTGGTTGAAGTAGGAGCCTCCTGTGGGTTGTAGCCTCCAGAAAATAGATGGGAGTTGGAGTTTCCTTGCAAGTTGTAGCTTGCAGAAATTGAGGTAGGAGCCTCCTATAGGTTGGAGCCTACAGAAAATCATTCGTGAGAGGGAGTTGGAGCTTGCCTTTGCATCACAACAATAATAAGATTTAGCTTTCTCCCTTGTGGGTTTCCACTTATATCTGATGTCTATGTGCTTGATGATTATGTGTTGATGTGATTTTTTAATCTGCTTATTTACTTGTTGTCCACACATTAAGTTTGTTGATTCATTATGTATTAAGGTGCTTATGAAATTAAGGTGTAAATGATTTGAATGAAAAGAGTTTTAAATGTACATGAATGTACTAAACTGATTCACCCCCCCCCCCTCTCAATTTAACTAAGGGTTCATCAATTTGTATCAGAGCTGGTTCCTTTCGTAAAATTTTAACAATTGGAAGGAGGTCCTAGGTCCCCAAAATGGCTAGCCTAGTAGGATGCCCAACAAATAAATCCCCATTGCTTACTGGCACAAACTATGTGTTGGGCCAAAGGGATTCGAACCTTGAACCTCTTCATATACAGGCCATGATTGCGCAATAGAGGCAAGGCATTTAGTGGTGTGTTTTGAACCCGAGACTTGTTCAAAACCAAGCTAGATTGTGAGTAACTTCATGAGAGAGTACTGAGTACTTGTGAGGAGTATTGTACTTGTTTGGTTACTTTATTTCTCCATTATAATATACACAATAGCTGCGGGGTTTTCAGCTATAGGCTTTCCCCATACATACTGAGTTAATGTGTGATTGAATTGATGTGAGATTGCTTTTGTTATTTCCGCATGTGACAATTAATTGTAGAAGAAGGTTATGTGTTATGTATGCAATTCGAAATTGATATATGACCAGGTTAATCTTCAGTGAATAAGTGATTTATTCAGCTAATTTCTACAGAAACAAAATTCATAAATCTCGTGAGTTCTAGAAATCTCACTGCCTTCATTATCCTTAAGATAAATTTTTCATTGTTCTAATACTATATCATGTGATATTTAGCCTATCACTCATGGAAGATCCCTCATGGACTCATGCCTCTCATCTCTATCCCATTTTCACACCCATAAATCTCATTACTTTGTTTGTCCCTTTCCTATGACTCCATTATCCAACTAGGGTTTTTTAGGGCAATTTTTCTTGGTTTCATGACCTCCATGGTTAAAAAATCAACAAGGCTTGTATCCTGATGCTCTTAC